>CANJKZ010000757.1:2072500-2367500 GCA_947471745.1 Closterium sp. Naga37s-1
ACACACACACACACACACACACACACACACACACACACACATGCACAAGAGGCCGCGCCGCGGCACGCACCGAGGGTGGAACACAACAGTGAAGGGGCAGCGGCGCTCATAGGCCATTGTGGCCATGCGCACTGTTCCCTCCACATCCATCCCCCCTGGCCCCATGCTGCTGCCCCCCGTGCCGCTCGCGAACACTCCATAGGCCAATGGCGTGGCGACAGGTGGCACAGTCTTCCTTCTGATGCTGACCTTGAGGTAGCCATCGTGACCCCTGGGAGCAGAGGGAGTGGGAGTGGCGGGGAGAATGGCATTGAGGGGGAGTATGGAAATTGAGGGGGAGTATGGAAATTGAGGGGGAGGGCATGGGGGAGAGGGAGTATGGTTAGAGGAAGTTGGGAAGCACGGGAAGAGAGGCACATCAGGACGGCAGGAGAAGACGATTCAAGTAGAGAGGCCAATATGGAGCAGTCGCTGGTGCCAGAGCAAGCTGCTGCAAGATTTCAATGAAGCCAAAAAGGCCCGAGTCACTCCCCAGCCAACCCTCAAGTCAAGAGCAACCAAGGGCCCTCGCCTCACCGCACGAACAGAACCCTGTCGCCTGCGACAAGCCCTCGGCTGGACACAAATGCGCTCCACCCGGTTGTGAGCAGGTGCCGCTTGGGCGAGCCCCTGTACACGTGGCGGAAGATCCAGCTGTTGCCGTAGATATCAACGGCTCTCAGCCTCTGAGAGGGGATGTCCTGCGTCATGTCCTGGTGAGGTGGAGAGATGGTGTGAAGATAGTAAAGGTGGGAAGGGGGGTGGGGGAGCAAAAAAAGTGGTGGGAAAATGGGGACGGTATGTTGAGGAGGTGGCGATATCAGATGCGAAGGAGGGCGGTTGAATTGGGGAATGCACGGACGTGATGGAAAGGAGGGGAGGGGGTAGTAGGGCTATGAAACGAAGAAACTGGCAGGAAGAAATAGGATGGCCAGACAAAACAGACGATGGGAAAGTGCAAGCAACGAAAGAAGGACGGGCAGAGACTCATCGACACATCATAGAGGTAGGTGGAAATGCAAGGGAGAAGAGCGTTTGGGATGGAGGGAGGTGGTGGTGGAAAGGAGGTCAGCTGATGAAAGGAGGATAAAGAGGAGGAGGAAGAGGAGGAGGAGGAGGAGGAGGAGGAGGAGGAGGAGGAGGAGGAGGAGGAGGAGGAGGAGGAGGAGGAGGAGGAGGAGGAGGAGAAGGGAGAAGAGCAGTAGCAGCAGCAGCAGCAGCACATACCAGTTGAGGAAGGCAGGTGTCGGCGGCCTTGCGAGGCACGGAGAGGCCGCCATGGGTGGAGGTGTCACTGGCTGTGAGCGTCTTGCAGAACATCACCGCCTGCTCCTCCCGCCCCCACATCAGCCCCGCGCCACTCTCACTTCCCTCCCCGCCCACGCCTGGTCTTCCTCTCCCCCCTGCTGCTGCCGCTGCTGCTTCCTGTGCTCCAGCTGTGATAGCTGCTTGGGAGGTAGCCGCCTCAGACTGGGAAAGAGAGAGAGAGAGAGCAGGGCCAAGGAAAAAAAACAAATTGTAAGATGAAGAGGTGAAAACTGGAGCGAGGGAAAAGAGGGAGGAGGGGAACGGGGTTTGAGATCAAGCGTCAACGATTGGCGCAATGGACAGTACTACATGATGGTGGGGACGCAGAGCATGTGGTGCGTGTGATGTGATCCACTGGCATTGCGCTTCACAGCGGACACTCGATAGGTGGAAAGTACTACACGGTGTGGATACTCGATGCACAGGGGCGTGACATTCACCTCGTCTACGGGATGTATCTGCAAGGCAGCGCACACAGTGTCGGTGTCTGGATGGGCCTGCACGGTGGGATACATGCAGGCGGGCGCACATGGGCACATGGGCACATGGGCACATGGGAGACGCTCGTGCAATCATGCGTGCAAAAGCTTGTGGTCAGTACAGACCAGAAGTGCCGAAATGAAAGCAGCAGCTGGGCATCGAGAGTGCGACGCGACACAGCAATTTTGAGGTGGATGCCCAGCTCTTGGCACGATGATTCAGAGACGGCATGAGCGCGGAGAGAAGACAGAAAGCACACACCTGGAGGGTGGCGGCAGTGACGCGGCAGAAGATGTGGCTGGGAGGGAGGGGCGTGTCGGCAGGCAAGGCAGCGAGGTGCGCACTCAGATCCTCCAGCGCTTCGCCGTGCAACGCCCGGCCTTGCGCCCTCTGTGCGAGGGAGGGAAGAGACCAAGGGGGGTGCAAAGAGTTTGGAGAGGGAGGGGGGGAATGGACGAAGGGACGGAGTGAGGGAAGGAGGAAGATAGAGGTAGAGGAGAGGGAGGATGGGACTTGGAAGAGAAAGAGTAGGAGATGAACCAGGGGGGACGAGACGGAGTTGAAAGGTGGTAGATTCTTGGTCAGAGCGAGCATGGCAAGCATAGAGAAGCTATAGGAGGACGAGGGGGAGGAGGAGGAGGAGGAGGAGGAGGAGGAGGAGGAGGAGGAGGAGGAGGAGGAGGAGGAGGAGGAGGAGGAATGAAGAAGAGAGGAAAGTGATGAAAGACTGGGAATGCGTCCGTGTCCCTGTGTGCAGCAGCGTGCGGAGGGACGCAGTAATACCTGTTGGAGAAGCACTTGCTGCTCGATGTGCCCCTGAGGGAAGTAGACGGCGAGCGACCCCACAGCAGGCACCATAGCCAGCGACCCAGCCGCCACGTGCCACAGCTCCTCATCCCTCGCCTTCACGAAGGCGTCTCTCGCTTCCCCTCCCCGTGCTACGCCCATTCCACGGGCTGATGACCCGCCCATGACGGTCATGACGCCGTGGGATGGCCCGCCGTCACCAGGAGTGTAAACCGCGGCACCGTGTCTCTCGCTCATCCTCTCCGGCACTGCGTGTGGCTCTCGCAGTGGGTGCAAGGTGCGCGGATGGGTGTGATGCGCATCATCATATGGCAGCGCAGGTGACAGCACGTGCGAGGAGGCGGCGACAGTGTAGGCAGCAGCTGGCCCGAACACACACACGCACGCACACACACACACACACGCACACACACACACACACACACACACACTCACACACACACAGACACACACACACACACACACAGACAGACACACACAAACACACACACAGACACGCACACATACACACACACACACACACACACACACACACACGCACACACACACACACACACGCACACACACACACGCACACGCACACGCGCACACACACACACACACACACAAAGAAACAAACAGAACATAACAATGCGCTTTGAATGAAATCATACTATGATTTGATGACCTTTAAGAAGTTGCTACTCTAGATCTCTCACACGGACTACTATGTGAGACCTTTTCATTTGAGACATTATAGACAGCGTTTGACAATAGTGTTGTTGGTCTCCAGGAGATTTACAGGTGTTATTCGAAGTAACCGCTGGAGCCCGAGTGCCATTACTTGCGAAACATTGGTCGCCGCCTGAAGGAACGATGTCATACTCCGAGAACCGCGGCGGAGGGAATAGCCAAGAGAGTCGGAGGCCATCCGGGTTCGAAACTATGTTCGCGGGCCGCTGATCTGTCTGTTTCGGCACGCTGGTACCGCCAGCCGCAAAAGTGTCCGACATGCTTGTCAAATGTACTAGATTCGCAGCTTCGGAAACGCTGCTTGCATGAACGGCGCTGACTCCGCGTGTAGTTTTAGTTTTAGGGTTCCACTGAAGGCGCGCGAAAAGTTATCCGTTATGATAGTGTAAGACCGCCGGCGTGTGGAGCTTGAAATCTTTCTTCCCCACCCAGCGAGTGGTTGTTACCGGTAATGACGCTCTGTGTGTGGCCACATCATGGACGCATGCCGCGCATGGCGAGCTTCTTTTCGACTTTTTACATTGAGCATGAAACAGAGCACAGCGAGACTGTGGAGAAAACCCTAGGACAGGAGGACCTGCTTGCGGGACAAGTTTGTCAATCTGTTGATTTCCTGGTTGCTGAAGGACACCCAGGCAAGTCTGCACACGTCTCAGGATGACAGGGCATTTTACCTCTGCCTTTCAGAGTGCATTTTTAAGGGACCGTAGCAACCTGTCAGCTAATAAATAATGCGGGTGAAATTCCTCAAGATTGATACAGCGAGTAACCTATTGCTGAGAAATGTAATCCGAACAAAAAAAATATGAAAATGGATGAAGTTGACAGCCATCCACAAAATAGCATGCAACATCTACTAAGTACGAATCGTATTTAATGTAAACGAACGAACTGGAAACGGTAGAGCAAGCAGAAACAGAAAAGGTCGGGAAGGAACAGCACAGTGTTATTCGAAAGAAGTATAAACACGGCTTAGTGCCTCTCCAGCCGTCTCCATCTCACACTATAGCGTAGCACAGCAGAGTGGTGTGTGTTTGTTAAAGCTCAAGTATACATTTGTAAGCTAGGTTCAGGGTTTTATAGTGTGCCTCAAACTTTTGGGGCAACTTTTCAAGTTCCTAAGGATTTTGAACCCCTCCTTTCAAATGTATACCGGAGCTTTAAACTTACGCAACCCCTCCCAGCCCAGGCAGAGTTCTTGATGGCAAATTCGCTGGGACGCAAGGAAAACGTGGATGGGGTTTCGTTAGTACCACACTGACAGTTCAGAGGTGGTAAACAAAATACCCCATCATTTATTGGATACTGTAAGCCTGAAACTCTGAAATGGTTCGGTGAAATTGGACCGACACTCCGCCCAACCCGTAGGGTCCCTCAAAACATGTCGGGAGCCCCGGCCAGACCGCGAAAAGCAGGACACCGGCCCCAGACTTCAAACAAGGTCAGCATCTACAGCTGTCAATGCTCTTGCACACACAGCAAGGTGTATGCCCGACCGGATTCACTGTGTGTGGCAGGTTGGGTCTTCAGCGAAATAACGTAGGAAAATCCCCCACGGAGTCAAGCACAGTCGTCATCATTAATCTGCACTGTGGACTTTTCCATCGGTGGCTGCTTGGGCAGATATGAGAGAATGGTGTACAGAAATAGTGTTGATGTACAACATTCGTAGTTCCAAGTGTACATCGCTAAACAGATTCTCCCCACCAAAACGTGTCCTGAAACAACTTTCGAGACTCTTTGCACCCATTCACCGCCCTTGCAAAACGGGAGTGGCAGAAAGGACAAATGTGTAGCCAAGCAGTGCCGGCATGACAAATGTGCAAGGCTTTTCTGCTAGCATGAGACAGGGTCACCTTTGCAAGGTTATGTTTTCGAAGTTACACTAGAATGCCGAAACCTCTTCACGTGCCATCTTCCTACTGTACTTAATTCTGATAGTGAAACCCACGCAGCGCTTAGACACTGACTCGCATTGACCTGCAGTCAAGAAGAAGGGTTACTGAAATATGAACCGGTCCCAACAAAAACCCTGACTCTACCCCGATTTGTCCACACGCCACCCGGCCTTGGCCAGGTGGCTGGTGGGGTGAATCCTGAAATGGAAAAGTGCCTCAAAACGAAAAGTGAGGCCTGGGAGGAACCTTATGGATTTCAGGTCCAACTGGCAGCTCCAGCCGAGGTTCATACAGTAGATTCGAATGTGTCGGGTTGTCTGAAAGAGCCGGTCTGGTCCCCAAACTGAGCTGTAGCATTGTGTACACAACGCCGAGGAAGCTTGCCCTTGTTCCGCAAAAAATCGGGCAGTTGAACGAGAACGTGAACCCTATGTTGTCCCGTGTTCTTCGTGTGCTGCTCCGTGAATCAGCGCCGCGATAAAAAACAAAAGCTGCCACATTCACGCCCTGATTCCGATATTTCACAGCTCAGCATGAAGTCCACCGGTAAGCAGCCTGTCAAGTCGACGTTGACTTGTAACGACTGGCAAGTGGAGTGGTCTCCATCACGAACGCCGAGATGGATTTTGAGAAATTGCAAAACCACCGAAACTGGCGATTGGACGGGTTCGATATAAGTCGCGAGTGCAATATCAAATATCTGACTACAGAATGCTGATACGGTACAATGAAGGCCTAAGCAAATATACAGAGGGGGCTTTGCTTGGTAGGGACCTCAAAACTTGGAAGCGTGGTACAAAGGCTGAAATCATCGTGTCATAGCCTCGGGAAGAGAGGTAGAATGTCCGAACACATCATTTTTGCGCGGTTCGTCCTCAGGGTTGGAAGTAAATCGAAAGTCTTATGTAATTCAACAGTTTGATATTATAAATACTATAATATTATCGTATTATTATTATGAGTGCATGTTACTGTAGCAAATGTCTCTCGCGTGAGTTATAGGTTGCTGTTATAACCAAAGGATCGAAGTGGATAGGATACAGCTGCTAAGTTGAGAGAAGTCAATGAAGTCTTTGTAGTGACCTTGTAAAATAAGGTTGAAAAAGACCAATATGATTATAAGATAGGAGTATGTGAAGAATAGCAGCTAGAAAGTTAGAACAGGAAAGAGGGTTTTCACTAGCAGGCAGTTGGGTACATATAGCAAACCCTAATTGGGTTGTACTCACTACAGAGTACCCCACTGCAGACTAGACAGCAAACACATTCTGACACACCCCCATAGTCAAAGTGGGGTGGGGTGTAATCAGCACAGCAAGCAGTTACAAAATAGTTCACAAGCACAAGTAAAGCTTGAGACAGTCACAGAGGGCAAGTGAGGAGGAGGAGGCGGGACTGTGAGAGGAGAGGAGATAGGAGGCGACGGCTGAAGCTGCAGACACACGGGCAACAGGAGCCGCACTGACGGTGGCTACCAGAGCAAGGGCCCCGGACTACAGGAGTATCTGGCTCCGCGGCTAAGACGAGCGGCAGGAGCAACGGACCCACGGGCAACTGGCGCAGCTGGCTCAAACTGGGCTACCGGAGATTGTAGCCTCCGGACTACTGGCGCTGCTGGCGACACGACGTTTACCTCCGCCCAACCACCCCCAACTGTCCCACCCCCCTTTACACACATCCCCTGCTGCACCTCTAGCTCCACTCCCACGACACCCGCCTAGCACTGTCAAGAACTAGGCATGAATGATTGACTATTGGGAAGATTGGGTACAAGTACAAACCCTAGCAATGTGTTGTACCCCATATGTTGTAACCCACTACAGCCTACACCCTAACATCACATATATAGTTTGACACACCCCTATAGGCAAAGTGGGGGAGAACAGAGGGTCACAAGACCAGTCAAGAAAGGCAAAGCAAGTTCAGGGTGGATCACAACGTCACCACACACACTGAGCACAAGCAAAAGGCCACAAGGCCAGTTCACATGCAGAGGTATATATGCAACAAGAACAGTACAGTGATCTCTACCTAGCAAGAGCAAGCATGCCGGTATATATATAGAGATCACAGTACAAGCAGAGTCTACAGCAAGTGTGGAAACGTAGGCACAAGGCCCAACAAAGTACAAAAGCGCTGATGGTCACCAGACGGAAGTGCCTTGGTGAATATATCAGCAGTATTGGCCCGAGTGGCCACGTGAGCAAGACGAAGCTGACCCCGCTGCTACAACTCTCGAGCCAGGAAGTAACGCAGAGCGATGTGCTTCGTTCTATGCTCCAGTCTGTGCTCCTCACACAATGCAATGGCGGCCTTGTTGTCGACGTACAGAACTGGAGGAGAACGAGGCCTCTCTCCCAAGTCGGTCAGCAGGTAGGTGAGCCAGCGTAACTCCTGAGCAGCCATGGCTGTGGCGTAGATCTCAGCCTCACAACTGGAGCTGAGAACAGAAGACGAGCGAGTAGAACGCCAAGAAACTGAACCGGAGCCAAGGCTGAAAGTGTAACCCTGTGACGACCGCTGCGTAGCCTGGTCGTCAACCCAAGAAGCGTCTGAGTGCCCAGTGAGGACAATTGGACTCCGCCCTCCAAGCACGAGCCCCATGCCCGATGTACTGCACAAGTAGCGCAGTACCCTCTTAGCAGCATCCATGTGCACCTTTCGGTGCCAACCAGGAGCCACGTAGCGAGCCAGAAGGCCAAGAGCGTACGCGAGGTCAGGACGAGTGCAGGTTATCAGGTACATGAGGCAGCCAACTAGCTCTGGGTAAGGACCACTCGGCTCTACGGACTCGTCCGAAGGTGGAGCTGAGAGCGAGTGACCTGTAGCCAGAGGAGTGGCATGTGCCGAGGACCAGGTGAAGCCGAAGCGCTGAAGGACCTGCTGCACCATGTGTGACTGAGTCAGTGTGATGGTGCGGCGTGCTCTGTCCCGGGTGATCTGCAAGCCAAGGTAACTGCGCAGCTCACCCAGGTCTGTGCACGTGTGTCTCTTCTGCAGCTCCGACTTCACCAGGGTGAGAGCCTCAGTGTCAGCAGTGGCAAAGACCAAGTCGTCGACGTACACGAGGATGTAGAACGGCGGCAGCGAAGTGTCGGTGCGCAGAAACAACGACGGGTCAGCAGTCGACGGAGCAAACCCAAGAGCCGCAAGTGTCGTCCTCAGTGTGTCGTGCCACTCACGTGGCGCCTGGCGGAGACCGTAGACCGGCCGCCGGAGGCTCCACTGGGTACCAGGAGGGAACGACCCAGTGAATCCAGGCGGGCGGCGCAGCCAGATCTCCTCGTGCAAGCTGCCCTGTAAGAAAGCTGTGCTGAAGTCAAGAGAGTGAAGCTCGTAGTCACGCTGAGCGGCAACGTGCAGCAGCACCCGAAGAGTGGTCATTTTCGGGGTGGGGGAGAAGGTCTGGAAGAAGTCAACTTTCTCTCGCTGACTGAAGCCTCGAGCAACGTAACGAGCCTTGAAGACAGGCGGAGAACATGGCGGCCGCTTCACCCTGAAAATCTACATGCCGTCGACGATGTTCGCCCCGGGAGGGGGAACCTCATCGACGTTCGTGCCTGTGGACTTCCAGGATGCCATCTCTGCGTCCATGGCTGTCTGCCACTGAGAATAGTACTCACCCGCGATCGCCTCAGCGTAAGAGCGCGGGGTCGGGATGTCTGGTGCATTTGGGTCTCCCTCAGGGGCAAGCAGCATGGCCACGAGATGAGGCGCAGCGGCCGCAAGACACTCAAGGTCCTCGTGCCTGTCCTCAAGGACGTCCGTGCTAAGAGCACACTCACCCCCGACGGACGGAGGACAGACAGACTCAGACTCAGCAACAAGACTAGCAGCGTAGTCTAGACGACAGGCAGCAGCAAAGTCGACAAGCTCAGCGATTAGGGCAGACGCAGCAGTGGACTCAAAAGACGGGTCAGTGACAACAGTGGCTAACAGACGCGTGACAGTAGGGTGCTCAGTACGAAACTGGTCAGACTCAGGTTCCGCAACGTAAGGCAGAGAGGACGCAGGGGGAGACGGCAGAGGAACACGCTGCGGAGGAGAGGAAGGACGACGGACTACAAGGTGGGTGCCGGGGACAGCCGGGTGACGCGGACGAGGAACACGACGACCAGAACGACAAGAACGGACAGGCGAGACAGGACGCGACGCATGCTCACGACGCTCAGCAAGGCCCCCTGTCTGCTCAGTGTACGGAGAAGGAGCAGGCAGCGGTGAGCCAGGCTGTAACGGAAGACCAGTAGACGAAGGGAGACTGAGAACCTGGCGAAGCGCAGAGTCAGGCGATGGCTGAGACGACGGAGACGGCGGAGCGAAGAACAGGCGCGGCTGGGCAGTGCCACCAGCACCAGTAGCTCCAGCACCTCCAGCAGCTCCAGTACCCTCAGCAGCTCCAGCACCTCTAGCAGCTCCAGAACCCTCAGCGCCAGCTCCTCCAGGACCAGCTCCACTAGCTGCAGCACCCCCAGAACCGGCACCTCCAGTCCAAAGGTCTCCAGCCGCAGTGCCTCCAGCAGCAGCACCCCCAGACCCAGAGTCGCCAGCAGTAGCACCCTCAGACACAGCACCTCCAGCCCCAGCACCTCCAGTACCTCCAGTATGAGCACCTCCGGGACCAGCGACTCCAGCACCTTCAGTAGACAAAGGGCCAGCACCACTCCCAGCTCCAGTGACGTCAGCAGAAGTACCTCCAGCAGCAGAGCCCCGAGCTCCAGAAGCGCGACCCTTACGGCGACCGTACCAGTCGTGCAGCTGCTGTGAGGTGAGAGGCACACGCGGACGAAGACGGCTACTCCAAGGAGACCGCGTAACAGCAGTCTCAGAACCCTCAGGCGTCGCACCCCCAGACTCAGCACCCCCAGGCTCCTCACACGCAGGCTCAGCACCCCCAGACGCAGCACCTCCAGGCTCCTCACGCGCAGGCTCAGCACCTCCAGGCTCCGCACCCTCAGGCTCCTCACGCTCAGGCTCAGTGCCCCCAGACTCCGCACCCCCAGTCTCAGCACCTCCTGGGTCCTCACGCTCAGGCTCCGCACCCCCAGGCTCAGCACCCCCACGCTCCGCACCCCCAAGCTCCGCACCCCCAAACTCCGTACCCCCAGGGACAGCACCACCCCCAGCAGGACCGGAGTCACCAGTGACCTCAACAGGCGCAGGTACGGGAGGGTCTACCTGAGAGACACATGAAGGAGCAGGACCTGGCGCGGGGAGGGGGTCTACCTGGGGAGGACCTGGGGCGAGAAAGAGCGGCGGGGGAGGGCGAGGGGCAGTGCGGTAGGGAAAGAGACGGTAAAACGGAACTGACTCGTCAAAGGTGACGTCCTGAGACGGAAAGACACGGCGCGAGGCGGGGTCGTAAAACTGCCAGCCAGGCGCGTCAGGGACAAAGCCAAGGAAGACGCAGGGAATGGCGCGAGGGGAGAGCTTGTCCGCGGTGGTATCGCAAACAAAGGCACGAGCACCCCAGACCTGGAAACGCGACGCATCGCCAACCTTCCCCGTCCACAGCAGCGTGGGCGAGGTCTCCGGCAAGGAGACACGGGGCCAGAGGTTGAGCTGATGCGCGGCGTACCGGACCGCAAACGGCCACAGAAAATGGGGGGCAGCCGCATGGATCATGGAGGTACGAGCAACCTCCATGACTAAGCCAATGCGGCGCTCAGCAACCCCATTCTGCTGCGGAGAGGCCGGAAGCGTGAACGTCTGGCGGATGCCGTGCTCCGCACAGAAGGCTGCCAAGAGGTCGGAGGAGAACTCACCACCTCTGTCAGAGTGCAGACGCAGGACAGGAAAGTCCGACTGGAACCGCTCGCGGAGTTGGAGACGAACAGCGCGGATCCAGGGGATCAAAACATCAGGGACATCCCCCTTGCGCTGCAAGGGGAAGACCGTGGTGTAGCGCGTGTAGTCGTCGACGACCAGCAGGAAGTACCGCTCGTGGCCCTGTCCACGGACGCGGGCTGGGCCCCACACGTCCAGGTGGAGGGTCTGCAGTGGAGCCTCTGTGGGAGGGAACGAGGAGGAGTGAGGAGCGGCGCGCTGCCGCCCCTCGACGCAAGGAATGCATGGCGGCGCAGGCGAGGGAGGGAGGGCAGGCAGAGACCTGGGAAGACCAGAGACCAGGTTAGCGAGAGTGCATGCTACGAAGGCGAGGCAGGGAGGGGTCACCAAGGCGGTGGTGCCACAGGAGAGTGTCGTGCGACAGCCGGCGACACTCACACTGGGTAGCAACCTGAGCAGACGCGTACAGCTGGGGAGACAAAGGGGTGGAGCGCGAAGCAGTGGTGAGGGTGTACAGACTGGACCCGGGCGCACGGGTAAACGTGGCCAGGTGGCGGCCGGTCCGGGAGCACGTGCAGATCGCCACACGCTGCCGGCCAGGGGTGAAGGTGTCAACCCCCGCATCCTGGAGGACAGCGTTGCTCACCAAGTTCGTAGAGAACGAGGGGAGGTGGAGACCAGACAGCTCACCAGACGGTACCGCCGGACACGGAAGCACAGTGGAAGACCGTGCAAGCACTGGGCCCCCAGAGGGGTCAGCCAGTGAGACAGGAACAGGTGCAGGGAGGGGAGTGACTGTGGTGCTGTCGCGAAAGAAACAGCGGGAAGCACCAGAGTCAAGTGTAAAGGTGTGCAAGGCCTGTGCGGACGCAGTACCAGGGGGAACAGACTCACAAGCACCTAGTGCTGCAGGGGCTATACCAGGGGCTATACCGGGGTCCGGCGGCACACACAAGTAGCAGTCACCCTCAGCACTAACAGTCAATGCATACATGGCAGAAAGAATAGCCTCATAGTCAAGATCAAAGATAGGTACATCACGCCTAAGCAGGTCTGCCCAGTTGGGGAACTCAGTAGCATCAGGAAACTTGACGCGCCAGGCGTCGCTAAGCCTAGCGAAGCAGCGGTACTCAGTGTGAAACCCTGTGCACTAGCGACCAGCGCGGGGACCTGTGCGAATGATATAGGGGCAGCGACCAGGACCCCCAGAAGCCCCACGCCCGGCATAGCAGTCAAGAAGCTGCTGGGAAGTGGGGGTCTGGCGCTGACGCTGCTGCGGCTGCTGCTGCTGTGACTGCTGTTGGCCCTGACCACCACTGCCACCACCGCTCCCTCCTCCCCCACCACCGCCGCTGCCACCTCCACCGCTCCCAGTGCCTCCGCCGCCCCCACCACCACCTCCACCACCTCCACTCCCACGACCACCCCCACCACCTCCACCTCCTCCGCCGCCTGCACCACCGCCACCTCCACCGCCACCCCCACCTCCCCTGCCACCCTTGCCGCCCCTGCCGCTGCGGCGCTTCCCACTAGGAGCGGAAGCAGCCCCGACCTCCTCAGCACCAAGGTAGTCGAGAGCAGCAGCTGCGGAGGCGTAGGAGGGGGTAAGAGGGGAGGGGGAGCACCCCTCAAAGAGAGGAGAGCGAGGAGTACCACGAGCAGCACCTACAGCGAGGATGTTCTTCTCTGCTGCGAGTAGGTGCTTCTCGAAGTCGTCGACAGTGAGAGTGGTAGGGTCTAGGGCTAGGAAGTGGTCCCTGACGGAGCTAAGAGTGTCAGGGAGGCGGGTGACGAGGAAATAGAGAGTGAAATACATCGGGGGGGGGGGTTTGCGGCGCAGAACTCGGCTGAAAGGGCGGCACGAAAGCGAGTGTCAGTAGCGCGCAGGTGGGAAATAAGGTCCTCAGCAGTGGTGAACGAGGAAAGGTCGGGGAACAGGTAGGGTAGCATGAGCCGACCTAGGGCTGCAGTGGCCGGGGAGGAGTAGCGCGCAACTACAGCGTCGTACAGTGTCTTAGCAGTTTTGTGCTGGCTGAAATGCGCGCGCTCAGTGATCGGCAGATGGTTCCTAATAGCTAGGCGTGCAGCAGCATCGCGAGTCTGCCACTGCGAGCGTTCGAGAGCAGGAGCATCGGCAGCAGGAGAAACGGCAGTGCCAGACACGTAATCGAACAGTGAAACGCCGTCTTTGGCATCGGTAAGAAGGAACAGTTGGAGATCGTCGAGCCACACAACGAACTTGATGGGGCGACCGTCAGGCTCGAACGCGAGAACATTAGGCGTCATCATAACGGCAGCAGGCAAACGCAGTAGGCAGCACGCAGCAGGCAGGAGGCAGCAGGCAGCAGGCCGCAGGCAAAGACAAAGGCAGCAAGCAGCAGACAGGAGGCAGCAGGCAAAGGCAGCACAGGCAGCGTGCAGGGCAGTAGCAGGCCGCACGCGAGCTCCTAGGCGGCGCGCGAGGCAGCAGCAGGCCACGCGCGCTCCTAAGGCAGCGAGCTCGACAGCAGCGGGCCGCGCAGGCGGCCGACGCGACGCGCGGGGCAGCAGCGAGCTGCGCGGGCGGCGGACGCGGCGCGCGGCGCAACAGCGGGCCGCGCTGGCGACGGACGCGGCGCGCGGGGCCTAAGCGAGCTGCGCGCGGCGGCGGGCTGAGCGGGCTCGTCGCGGGCTGCGCGAGCGGTGCGCGGGCGACGCGGGCCGGCGCGCGACGCTGCAGCGGGCTGCGGAGGCGGCTGCAGTAGTGGCGCGCGCGAAAAAAACAAAGTGACGCGCGCGTGCAGCCGAGGCGCGCGCGGGCAGCAGGCAAGGCAGGCAGGCAGGCAGTGAGGCCGTAGGTGAGGTAACGCGGTTACAGGTGGGCCCTATTCTTAGGTCCTAAAGACCTACTGCTCTAGATACCATGTCAAGAACTAGGCATGAATGATTGACTCTTGGGAAGATTGGGTACAAGTACAAACCCTAGCAATGTGTTGTACCCCATATGTTGTACCCCACTACAGCCTACACCCTAACATCACATATATAGTTTGACAAGCACCACTCCTTCGGCTCCCACACACCCACCCCCCTCAGCGGCAGCTGCAGCAGTGGGAGACGGAGGAGGAGGAGCAGGGGACGCCTCACACACCCGCCACCCCCATACCCGCCTCCCCCATACCCCCCAACACAGGAGGCGCGCGTGCGGCGCAGGGCAGAAACGCGGGCAGCAGCTGGGGCGCTGGCACAGGCGACGGGCAGGGCGGCGCGCGGGCCCCCAGGGCGCCGCGACGGGCGACGGGAGGGGGCGACGGGAGGGGGCGACGCGCGGGCCCCCAGGACGCCGCGACGGGCGACGGGAGGGGGCGACGCTCGGGCCCCCAGGGCGCCGCGACGGGCGACGGGAGGGGGCGACGCGCGGCCCCCCAGGGCGCCGCGACGGGCGACGGGCAGGGCAGCGCTCGGGCCCCCGGGGCGCCGCGACGGGCGACGGGAGGGGGCGGGGTGCGGGCCCCCGGGACGCCGCGACGGGCGACGGGAGGAGAGAGCGCGCGGGCCCCCGGGGCGCCGCGACGCGCGACGGGAGGGGGCGGCGCGCGGGCCCCTGGGGTGCCGTGACGGGCGACGAAACCGCCGCGCGCCCCGTGCGCGTGGCGGGCAGAAAACCGCCGCGCGCCCCGAGCGCGCGGCGGGAAGAAAAAACGCCGCATGCGCCGGGCGCACGGCAGGCAAAAAACGTCGCGCGCCCCGGGGCGCGCGATAGGCAGGATAGCAGCGGAAGCTTTAGGTGGGCCCATCCACAGGATCGACCAGGGAGGGTCGACCTGCTCTGATACCATGTGAAGAATAGCAGCTAGAAAGTTAGAACAGGAAAGATGGTTTTCACTAGCAGGCAGTTGAGTACATATAGCAAACCCTAATTGGGTTGTACTCACTACAGAGTACCCCACTGCAGACTAGACAGCAAACACATTCTGACAGAGTACAAGGGTATGAATAGCAAACTAGCTAGCCATGTACCGTGAGGGGTACATTCCCTTATTAACTGAATTAAATTGCTATAGTAACCTCGGCTATTGCTCTTCTTGACACTTACCATGTTGCATCGCGTAAATACCAAGTGCGATTATTAGACGGTCAAGAGTCACGACCGTTGACTGACTTCGACTGTTGTGCGTCGGGTGACTCTCGATCTTCCGCATGCTCTATATGAGCTATTGCGGTACTAGTACTAACGCGTTGTTCCGTTATGGAGTGACGCGTTGGTAAGGAACCTTCAGGAATTTTATAATAACCTTTCGGTTATTCCAACACTCCCCTTCATTCTTGAAGGTGAGCCACGTGGGGTTTCTTCGAGACCCCGCAGAGGTCGGTGCAGTTCTGGAACTTCTGACGTGACAGTTTCTTCGTCAAGAAGTCGGCTGCCATGTCACCAGTTCGGCAGTACGTGAGTTTGACCTTGCCCTTGTCGATATCGTCCTTGACGAAGAAGTAACGGATTGCGATATGCTTCGTGCAGTTTACGAAGCCGGGCTTGTTCGCGATCTTGATCGCGCTCTGGTTGTCGCAGAGTAACGTGAAGTGCCCGTCCATCGTTACTTTCGCTTCCTGCAGGAGCTCCATCAGGTACAGTCCTTCGCGAACAGCTGCACTGGCGGCGATAAACTCAGCTTCGGCTGACAAAAGAGCAATGAGTTCCTGCTTCTGGGAGTTCCGGGAGATGAGTCCAGCAGGTTGGAGTTGAAAAATGAATCCTGTGCGGGAGCATCTGTTGTCAATGTCTCCTACGTGGTCTGCGTCTACGTAGCCATGAAGCTGCAGAGTAACGGTTAGGTTGGCTTCGTAGGTGAGTCCGACGTCAGGGGTAGAGACGAAGTATTGAAGTGCTCGGCGCAGATTCAGTAGATTCTACCCTTCAGGTCGCTTCAGGTACTGTGCGAGCTGGCTTGCGACGTAGGAGAGATCAGGCCGGCACGTGACGGCGGCGAACAGGAGGCACCCCAGCTGCTGCTGATAGAGTCGAGGTTTTCGATGGAGAGCTGCGTGGTATCGGGTTCGTGATTAGGAGGAGTGCGGAAGGGGGTGGTGAGGTTGATTGGTGCGATGGCGATTTTCTTTTCAAGCGTTTCCGCGTATTTGGCGGCGGAGAGGTGAATGGAGGTGGCGGACTGGGTAATGTTGAGGCCTAGGAACTGCGTGACGTTGTGGTTAATCGTCACCTCGAGCTTCTCCTTGATGTCTGCCTCAAACCGATCCAGTAGCTCCGTGTCGTCGCCGGTGTAGAGCAAGTCGTCGACGTAGGCGATGAGGAGAATGAACTTCCCGCGCGACTCCTTTCGGTACATCCCAAGGTCATGCGGCAGCTGAGTGAATCCGAGCTCCGTGAGGATGATGTGCAGGTACTGCTGCCACAGACGAGGCGCTTGTTTGATCCCATAGAGGGATTTCTGGAGAAGACAGACGGCACCATCGCTTTCTTCGAAGGCGTGTGGCTGCTCGACGAAGATGATGGCGTCGACAGGGGCGTACAGGAATGCACTGCCGACGTCGATTTGACGGAGCGGACGCTGCTTGACGACTGCGATGCAAATGAAGATGCGCACCGAGGTATGTCTTCCGACAGGCACGTAGGTGAGATCGAAGTCCACCATGTGAGTTTGTTAGAAGCCGCGCACCACCCATCTCGCTTTGTACATGTCAATGGAGCCATCCGCAAGTGTTTCGATGCGAAAAAACCCATTTGCCGCTGATGATCGTGGAACCAGCTTCCACGTTCCGCGGCTCTTCAGCGCCGCGACTTCTGCTGCCATGGCTGCCTTCCATTTCTCACTGTCAGAGCCAGACAGGGCTTGGCGAACGGTGGTGGGTTCCTTGGGGGAGGCATTACGAACAGCGACTGCGAGCCCAAGGATGCGGATACTAGTTTCGTTGGTCTTTTTGTACTGGAGGCGATCGTAGCCGTGGAAGCTTGTAACTTCGATGACGTCGTCGTCGTTGTCGTCGCCGAGATGGATTGTGTCTTGCGAAGAGTTTGGAGGTGGTAACTTGGCATCCAGAGATCGGCGCGCTTCATTGTTGTAGTTGTGGGCTTCGCGAGTTGTATCGGTGGGATCAAATTGATGAACAGGTATGAAGGTTGGAGTGTGGAGTGGGCTTGTAAGGGGGATGTTGGGATATGGATCTATCGGTGTGTTGTCGGCTATGTCAGCATCTTCTGCCAGGTCTGCTCCGTCTTGTGACCTGGCGAAACTGCGATGCCCCTCAAAAACCCGTTCCGGTGCCTTGTCAGCTTCGCGGTGTTCCTTGAACAGTGGCAGAGTCAGTTTCTCGTAGAAGATGCAGTCACGTGATTTCGTCACTTCGTGTGTCGCGTAGTCCAGCACGATCCACGCCTTGATTTTTCTTCGATCCCGAGGTGGATGCCCCAGCGTGCCCGGTCAGCAACTTTTCCGGTCCATGCTGTGTGTGGCCTGTACTGTACCATGCAGCCGAACACTCGAAGAATGCGCGTGTCTGCTTTCCTGCCCGTCCAAGCCTTTTAGGGAGAATTGTTGTTCTTGAGGCTTCGGGAAGACAACAAGTTGTGCAGCCAAACAGCGTGGTTCATTGCAAACGGCCAATACTTGGTTGGGATGGCCGACTGCTTCATCAGAGCCCTCATTCTTGTGGCGAGGCTTCTGTTTGTCCGTTCTGCTACTCCTTGCTGCTCGTGAATGTAGGGCAGGGACACCAGGTGCTCAATCCCCTTTTGGGTGAAGAGTTCCTTAAACTCTGTTGAGAAGAATTCTGCTCCGCCGTCTGTTTGGAAGCTCTTCAGCTTCAGTCCCGATTGTCGCTCTGCTCGTTTCATCCAAGCGATGAAGCATTCGAAGGCGAGAGAGCGGCAGTCATAGTTGATGGCCCAGACGTGGCGAGTGCATGCGTCGATGAATGTTAGCGCATAGTGCTCGCCGTCAAGCCCTTCCTGAGTGAGATTCATGAAGTCGCTGTAGACTTTTTCGAGTGGCTCGTAGCATTCGTGGCCAGGGGTAGGTCGGGGAAGGGTTTGTGGGCGAGCGACGCGGTGGGACAGACGATGCACGGCGGGTCGGCTGAGTCTGCTGTGAGGGAACCTCCTCGAGGAAGAAGGAGCGCATTTTCGTCAAAGACTCCGGCCTTGAGGGAATTTTTGAGCGTGACGTGAGAGGGATGTCCGAGTCGCTTATGCCAAATTGTTGGTTCCGCGCGATAACCGACCGTCTTTTGATAATATCTGTTTCTTTGTGTTTCGTCGTTCTGCTCTTTTTCAGGTCCCTGGCGGCGTCGGCGTCTGCTGCAAAGGCTCGAACGGAGTCTCGTTTCAGGGGAGCGTCGGGAATTTCGATGATGTCGTCTGTGTCAGTTGCGTGGACTTGTTCGCCGGTGATGAGCAGGTGTGAGGATGGTGCCGCCTTGGGCCAGTCGGAAGCAGGGAGACCCTTCATTGGGATGCGATAGTAGCTGTAATCGTTGCCGATGATCTCGATTAGTTGCGGTCCCTGCTCTGGCGGCGGCGCTTCCTCAGTAGGTTCGGGTAGTTCCACTAGTCCTCCGAACTCGTAAGTCATTTCTTCTGACTCCTCTTGTACGTTTTCTGGTGTGTCAGGGGCATACTGGTCCGGAAGAGGAGGTCCGCCCCGGCTGATACCGCGTGTTGCCCAGTACGGGTCTACTGCCGCGACATCCGCAGGAGGAAGTGCTGGAGCTTCGAGATAAGCGGGATATGGCTGTCCCCAGCCCCCATCCTCCTTCGGTCGTTGAAGCTCCCCAGCCACCACTAGTGGCAACGCCTGCTTCTGTCGTGTCGGCGCCTCCTGAGTCGCCTCTGGCGGCGCCTTCTTCTGGTGTCTGAACAGCGCCCCAACCGTCCGATGCTGCTTCTTCGGGTGTTTGAACTACTCTCTACGGGCCGACTGTAGGACTGGAACCTCCCCAGCCAGTTCCGATTGCTGGAGTTGTTGAACATCCTCCGGTATCAGGTTCTGCAGGTGCTGACTTGCCGCTGTCCTCTTCCTCTTCCATTGTTGCAGGTCCAGTATCGCCTGGATTGGAGGTTGAGGCAGTTGGGACGGCGCGCAGTCGCAAGAGGCCATCTGAGGCGGGCCGTTAAAGATCCATCTCCTCGGGGTGTGACCAGGTCAGTGGCTCCGTGGGAGTTGTCTTCAGCAGAAGCGTTCGTTCAGAGTCGCCAGTGGTGCCTTGAGCGGAGAAGTTCAAAACAAAGACTCCGTCGTCGTCGACAGCCTTGCCGACGTAAGTGATTTTACAATACCGTTCGAAGGTCTTGTTTTTACAGTTGCTGCGAATGTCGACTCCGCACCTCATGAGCTGCGCCGAAGAAAGCAGGTTGTATTGCAGATCGGGAATTACCAGTACGTCTTCGATGTGAAAGGTGAAGTGAGTGTTGTCGGCCTAAAGGTAAATTTCTCCGATGTCGTAAGCCTTGAGGCGGTTGTTGTTGGCCACAGTGATCTCGCACAGTCGCCGCATGTGCCTTGAGTTTCTAATAAACTTCGGTGACCCCACCATGTGTTGTCCACAGCAGCTATCAAGATACCAGGTGTTGTAGTTTTCGCGATTTCGACGCGCAATCCTGGCGATCTTTGGAGTGACAATGCGGTCGACATCTCCGGAGTGCGGCGAGAGATCGATATATCTTCTCGCGGGAAAGCTGGGAGGAGACTTCGGAGTGCTTGGAGGCAACTCAAAATCAGGTGGGATGTTGGTCGGTCTGTTGCTCCAGCTACCGAGTGTGGGGTCATTGTCCGGATTTGGCGTGATGGGATTGATGGGCGCGATGGGTGGGTATTCGATGTCGTCGTAGTATCGGTTTCCTCTACGACGACGCGTCATACAGCTCATGATTGATCCCTTGCCTTTGTCTTTGGACGAAATGCGCGCAGGGGTTTGCGAAGTGCTCGTGACGGAAGGCGGCGATATGGTCGCTGTCGTAGCGGGAGATGCCGAGGGCTGCTGATTTGAGGAGTTGTTGCGCCTTTCGTCAGCGGCATTTCGTTTGTAGCAGCGGTCGATAGTGTGCCCGGGTTTCTTGCAATACTTGCAGACCATGCTGCCCCCCTTCAGCTGCTCCAGTGAAGAATACTAACTTCTCCCGCTTGCTGTTCTTTTCATTGTACAGATCGATCTCCTTCTGCTCAGAAAGAAGAGTGGCGCAAAGGGCGGACTCGGAAATTGTTGCTCGAGCACGGAGCAACGACTGGCATTGGCGCCAATCGGGTCCAAGGCCGGAGAAAACCATCGAGAAGAATATGTCGTCAGGTGCGGTTTCGCCGCACTTCTTAATGTGGTCGCGCAGATTGCGGCACCGGTACGGTCCCGCTTTCTCCCCTTGTTGCATTTTAACTGATGTCGGTTGACCGAGTTGTTAGAATCTAGAATAGAATCAGCAGTGTTGGCCCGAGTGGCCACGTAACGCAGACGAAGCTGACCGCGCTGCTGCAGCTCTCGAGCAAGGAAGTAGCGCAGAGCGATATGCTTCGTTCTGTGCTCCAGTCTGTGCTCCTCACACAAGGCAATGGCAGCCTTGTTGTCGACGTACAGCACTGGAGGAGAACGAGGCCGCTCTCCCAAGTCGGTCAGCAGGTAGGTGAGCCAGCGTAACTCCTGTGCAGCCATGGCTGTGGCGTAGATCTCAGCCTCACAACTGGAGCTGAGAACAGAAGACGAGCGTGTAGAACGCCAAGAAACTGAACCAGAGCCAAGGCTGAAGGTGTAACCCTGAGACGACCGCTGAGTAGCCTGGTCGTCAGCCCAAGAAGCGTCTGAGTGCCCAGTGAGTACAACTTGGTCTCGTCCTCCAAGCACTAGCCCCATGCCCGACGTACTGCACAAGTAGCGCAACACCCTCTTAGCGGCATCCATGTGCTCCTTCCGGTGACGGCCAGGAGCGACATAGCGTGCAAGGATGCTAAGAGGGTATGCAAGGTCAGGTCGTGTGCAGGTCATCAGGTACATGAGGCAGCCCACAAGCTCTGGATACGGGCCACTCGGCTCTACGGACTCATCCGAAGGCAGAGCTGAGAGCGAGTGACCGGTAGGCAGAGGAGTGGCCTGAGGCGAGGAGTACGTGAAGCGGAAGCGCTGAAGGACCTGCTGCACCATGTGTGACTGAGTCAAGGTGATGGTGCGCCGTGCTCTGTCCCGGGTGATCCGCAAGCCAAGATAGCTTGTCAGTTCACCCAGGTCTGTGCACGTGTGTCTCTTCTGCAGCTCCGACTTCACGTGGGCGAGTGCCGCAGTGTCAGCAGTGGCAAAGACCAAGTCGTCGACGTACACGAGGATGTAGAACGGCGGCAGTGAAGTGTCGGTGCATAGAAACAGCGACAGGTCAGCAGTAGAAGGAGCGAACCCAAGAGCCGCAAGTGTAGTCCTCAGTGTGTCGTGCCACTCACGCGGCGCCTGGCGGAGACCGTAGACTGACCGCCGGAGGCTCCACTGGGTACCAGGAGGGAACGACCCAGTGAAGCCAGGTGGGCGGCGCAGCCAGATCTCCTCGTGCAGGCTGCCCTGTAGGAAAGCAGTGCTGAAGTCAAGAGAGTGGAGCTCGTAGTCACGCTGAGCGGCGACGTGCAGCAGAACCCGAAGAGTGGTCATCTTCGGGGTCGGGGAGAAGGTCTGGAAGAAGTCAACTCCCTCTCGCTGACTGAAGCCTCGTGCAACGTAACGCGCCTTGAAGACAGGCGGAGAACCCGTCGGCCGCTTCACCCTGAAAATCCACATGCCACTGACGATATTCGCCCCAGGTGGGGGAACCTCGTCGACGTAGGTGCCTGTGGACTTCCAAGAAGCCATCTCTGCGTCCATGGCTGTCTGCCACAAAGAGGAGTACTCACCCGCGATCGCCTCAGCGTAAGAGCGCGGGGTCGGGATGTCTGGAGCATCCGGGTCTCCCTCAGGGGCAACCAGCATGGACACGAGATGAGGTAAAGCAGCGGCAAAGCACTCAAACTCCTCCTGCCTGTCCTCAAGGACGTCCGTGCCAAGAGCACACTCACCCCCGACGGACGGAGGACAGACAGACTCAGACTCAGACTCAGCGACAAGGCTAGCGGCGTAGTCGAGACGACAAGTGGCAGCAAAGTCAACTAACTCAGCGACTAGAGCAGACGCAGCAGAGGACTCAAAGGAAGGGTCAGTGACAACAGTGGCGAGGAGACGCGTGACAGTGGGACTGGCAGCACGAAGGGAGTCAGACTCCGGGTCAGCAAGAGCAGGAAGAGAGGACGCAGGAGGAGACGGCAGGGGGACACGCTGAGGAGAAGAAGGACGAAGCGCCATCTGGTGAGTGCCTGGGACAGCAGGAGGACGCTGACGAGGGACACGACGACCAGTGTGAGCAGCACGAACAGGCGACGCACGACGAGACTCGGGCGACGCAGGACGAGACTCAGGCTCACGACGCTCTGTAAGACCTCCAGTCGGACCAGTGTAAGGAGAAAGACCAGGGAGTGGTAAGGCAGGAGGTAACTGTGACTGCGACTAGACTGGCGGAAGACACTCTAAGGAGGGAGCAGGACAGGGAGGAGGTGACTGACCAAGAACCTGCTGAAGGAGTGGAACGAAGTACGGCTGCGGCCGCGTAGCGCCGCCAGAACCAGCAGAGAGACCACCAGTAGGCTCAGCTCCAGGGTCTCCAGCTACAGCGCCCGCAGGACCACCAGTAGCTCCAGCAGCACCAGCAACTCCAGCACCAGCAGCAGCTCCAACTCCAGGGTCCGCAGCACCAGCAGCAGCTCCAACGCCCGGGTCCGCAGCACCAGCAGCAGCTCCAACGCCCGGGTCCTCAGCACCAGCAGCAGCTCCAACTCCAGGGTCCGCAGCACCAGCAGCACCTCCAGTAGTAGCAGCACCTCCAGCAGCTCCAGCAGCCCCAGCACCAGCAGCACCTCCAGCAGCTCCAGCAGTACCAGCAGCACCACCAGCACCAGCAGTACCTCCAGCAGCGTCAGCAGCACCAGCAGCACCTCCAGTAGTAGCAGCACCTCCAGCAGCTCCAGCAGCACCAGCACCAGCAGCACCTCCAGCAGCTCCAGCAGCACCAGCAGCACCACCAGTAGCAGCAGCACCTCCAGCAGCTTCAGCAGCTCCAGTACCAGCAGTACCTCCAGCAGCGCCAGCAGCACCGCCAGCAGCAGCACCTCCAGCAGCTCCTGCACCAGCAGCACCTCCAGTAGCGCCAGCCGCACCGCCAGCAGCAGCAGCACCTCCAGCACCAGGGTCCGCGACACTAGGAGCGCCACTCCGGAGACTGCAGCGCCGAGCGTACCACTCTCGGAGCCGCTGGGGAGAGGGTAGCTCCCGCCTAGGAGGGGAAGCACTAGCACCAGCTCCAGCAGCACTCCTAGCTCCAGAAGCACCTCTCCTGAGGCTGCAGTACTGTAAGTACCACTCACGCAGCTGCTGTGAGGAGAGAGCTCCTCCAGGTGTAGCACTCCCAGGCTCAGCACCTCCAGACTCAGCACCCCCAGACTCAGCACCCGCAGGCTCCGCACCCCCAGGCTCAGCACCCCCAGACTCCGCAACCCCAGTCTCCACACCCCCAGGCTCCGCACCCCCAGGCTCCGCACGCTCAGTCTCAGCACCCCTAGCAGGACGAGAGTCGACAGCTACCTCGACAGGCTCAACCGGGTCTACCTGGGACACACCTGAGGGAGCGGCACCCTGAGGGGGGAGGGGGTCTACCACAGCAGCACCTGGCGCGAGGAAGAGAGGCGGGGGGGGGAGCGGGGCAGTGCGGTAGGGGAAGAGGCGGTAGTAGGGCACCGACTCGTCAAAAGTGACGTCCTGAGAGGGCAGGACACGGCGCGAGGTGGCGTGGTAAAACTGCCAACCAGACGCGTCCGGGACAAAGCCAAGGAAGACACAAGGAACAGCGCGGGAGGAGAGCTTGTCCGCGGACGTATCGCGGACAAAAGCTCGAGATCCCCAGACCCGGAAACGCGACGCATCGCCAACCTCCCCCGTCCACAGCAGTGTGGGCGAGGCCTCCGGCAAGGAGACACGGGGCCAGAGGTTGAGCTGATGCGCAGCGTACCGGACCGCAAACGGCCACAGAAAGTGGGGGGCAGCCGCATGGATCAAGGAGGTACGAGCGACCTCCATGACCAAGCCAATGCGGCGCTCAGCAACCCCATTCTGCTGTGGAGAGGCCGGAAGTGTGAACGACTGGCGGATGCCGTGCTCCGCACAGTAGGCTGCCAAGAGGTCGGAGGAGAACTCACCACCTCTGTCAGAGTGCAGACGCAAGACAGGAAAGTCTGAGTGGAACCGCTCACTGAGCTGGAGACGAGAAGCGCGGATCCAAGGGATCAAAACATCAGGGACCTCACCCTTGGTGCGCAAGGGGAAGACCGTGGTGTAGCGCGAGTAGTCGTCAACAACGATCAGGAAGTACCTCTCCTGACCCTGTCCACGGACGCGGGCTGGGCCCCACACGTCCATGTGGAGCGTCTGCAAGGGAGCAGTCGTCGGGGGAAACAAGGAGGAGTGAGGAGCGGCGCGCTGCCGCCCCTCGACACAAGGAAGACAGGGAGGAGCAGGCGAGGGTGGGAGGGGAGGGAGTACCCGGGGAAGACCAGAGACAAGGTACCGTTTGTGCATGGCACGAAGGCGCTGCACTGACGGGTGACCAAGGCGGTGGTGCCAGAGGACGGTCTCGTGTGCTAGAGAGCGACACGAGCAGGGGGCAGACAGCTGACCTGAAGCAGACGCAGACGCAGCTACCTGAGGGGACTCAGTGGTCAGTGTGTACAGGTCCGACCTTGGCTGCCGAGTGAAGGTAGCCAGGTGACGGCCCATCCGAGCACACGTGCAGTGTGTCACGCGCTCGTAGGCAGGGGTGAACTGGTGGACACCCCCGTCCTAGAGCGCACAACCCGCCACCAAGTTCGTAGAGAACGAGGGGAGGTGGAGACCTGACAGTGTGCCCGACGGAACCGCAGGACAAGGAAGGACAGTGGAGGAGGTCGCAATGACCGGACCCCCAGAGGGGTCAGCAAGGGAGACAGCAACTGGCCGAGCAAGCTGCTCAAGGGCAGTGCGGTCACAAAAGAAACAGCGAGAAGCACCTGAGTCCAGTGTGAAGGTGTGCAGTGCCTCAGTAGACTCAGTACCAGGGGGGGCAGACTCACGAGTACCTAGAGCAGCAGCCTCACCAGCACCTGGGGCAACAGACACTCTAGCACCTAGAGCGGCAGCCTCACCAGTACCTAGAGCAGTAGACTGGATACCGGGGTCAGGCGGCACACACAGGTGACAGGCACTCTCAGCACTAGTAGACAATGCATACATGGCAGTGAGGATAGCATCATAGTCAAGAGAAAAGATATCTACCCTCTGCCTAAGCAGCTCCACCCAGTCGGGGAGCTCAGCGTCGTCGCCAAGCTCTGTACGCCAAACGTCGCCCAGACGGGCGAAGCAGTGGGACTCTCTGTGACCACGTGTCCCGCAAGGCTGACCAGTCCGGACACCTGTGCGAATGACGTACGGGCAGCGAGCAGTACTCAGCGACCCTCTACTCTGAGCGTACCACTCACGAAGCTGCTGGGGCGAAAGAGCCTCGCGTAGACGACGCGGCTGCTGCACCGGGCCACTACAAGAAACTCCCGAACTACCCACTCCAGGACGACTCCCACTACTGCCACCCCGACAACCCCAACTGGCGTACCACTTACGAAGCTGCTGGGGCGTGAGGGACACACGCGGACGGCCCTGGAGCAGGCAATAGCTTGCCTATTCGTTCCTCCAATAGAAGGAAAATCAACAAGGCCATATTATCAGCGAATAAGATTTGGCGGGCCATACGGGTGCTGCCCACATCAATCCAAAGCAGCAAGAAGTAAATGGCGGCCATGGCGGAGGTGCGAATAGCGTGCATAGTCGGCGGAGTTTTTGTCTAGGCCATGGCTCTGTCCCATAGTTTTGTGACAAACGAATGTAGTGATGTCGGGAGGTTTTTTTGTGGTGCCCCGACAAACGAATGCAGTGATGTCGGGAGGTTTTTTGTGGTGCCCTAACGGGGCATATGTTAAGGTAATTGTTCCATGTGCTCCTAAAATCGTCAAGCAATGTTGACGGGCCAGCCTACGATGACTAAAACTTCCAAAAAGATGGTAGTGGTCAACAGCCAGGGTGGCAAGCGTAAGGTGGCAGTTTTACAGGAGGCCTACAGCAAGGCCTTGCCGGAGGACATGGCAAACTTTCCGTATGCATTGGCACGCTATGGGGTGGAAAGTTCAACTATTCAGGTGCATTCCACTGATTCATGATATGTCGCAATCGACCTTACAGTGTTTAGTATGTACAGCATGTATGCCCAAATGGGCACATATTTCTATGCTCACGGCTTAGACACTCCCATTCCCCCACCCAATTCCTCCATTGCCGTGCCAAGTTCATCATGTTTACTGTTTCCTCCCTATGTCTCTCCCTTGCCACAACAGGTTCACCGTGCACTGGCTGATGGCGGAGACACTGGCTCGACTAGAGGAGCCACTTGCCATGGTTGGGTCAGAGCGTCGCCAAGTTTCCATGGCAAACCGTGCTTCTCGTAAGTTGAGGCATGTGCAGGAGATGACCCTTTTCTTGCCAAGGTGCTGCTTGTTTTTAGGACAGATGTTTCCTGTAAGGATCGATTTCTGTTTTTTGCAGCGCTTGCAAAAGGCCGGGGTGGACGAGGCCCTAGGGGCCTCAACTTATGACCTGCACTCTGGAGGCGACCCCGGTGACAGTTATGTCGTGACGCCGATTGAGAATTTGGATCGGGTGGTGCATGTGGTTCAGTGTTTGTGACTGAGGGCACCTGGTTCCTGAATGAGTATGTGTTCTGACCATCGTTATCAGAATGCAGGCATGAGTATGGGCATGAGTTGCCTTCACATTTGCTGCCATTATTTTGTTATTAGTTTTACAAGTACATGGTGAGGTGGTTGTATTTTGCGTAGCATGTACAGTGCGGTTTTATAACTCACTACGCATTGTGATGACACCGTTTCCTTGAGCGCACGGATGCGGCATTACACCGTAGGCTCATGAGATGCTCATGAGAGGCTTCATGAGAGGCTTCATGGGAGGCTTCATTTGAGGCTTCATGGGAGGCTTCATGAGAGGTTGGCTTCATGAGAGGCTTCATGGGAGGCTTCGTGGGAGGTTCATCAGAGGCTCATGAAAGGTTTCATGGGAGGCTGGCTTCATGAGAGGCTCATGAGAGGCTTCATGGGAGGCTTCATGAGAGGCTGGCTTCATGAGAGGCTTCATTAGAGGCTTCATGGGAGGATTCTTGGGAGGCTGGCTTCATGAGAGGCTTCATTGGAGGCTAGCTTTATGAGAGGCTCATGAGAGGCTTTATGGGAGGCTCATGAGCGGCTCATGGGAGGCTCATGGGAGGCTCATGAGAGGCTCATGGGAGGATCATGAGGGCGTGTCCGAAGTAAAACGTCGACATCCGTTTGGGGATGTCGGTGAATGTCAGCCCTCGGATCAAGGGTTCGGACCGTCAAGATTTGTCGTCATCCCACTTCTGACACGCCCTAACGTATCTTGGAGGTCTAGAGGGAGCTTTTTGGAAGCTTCATGTGAGTGCTTCAGAGAGAACATAAATGTGGCTCATACAAGATTCGAACTCAGCTCTGCAACATAAAAATTATGATTCACGAGAAATATTGCTAACTGACTTTATTGACAATATTAGAAGTACAAAGGTACAGGGGTCGTTCGTAAGGTCTGCAATGCTACCTAAGAGAAGCTATGCAAGGGAAACAACAACGGTAGACCAACGTCTATCTCATTCAGTAATCGTTCCCCATGTACGCAAGTCCGCTGCCGACGGAGGGGTAACCTCCAAAGAGGTGGTGCTAGTCCCGACGGTGAACCGAACCTGTGCCCGCCTGCAGATCGTTCGGGCCTGCTCGCGCTGGTGGACGAGGGAAATATGATTGTAGAAGCTGGTCTCGAACAATTGCGGAATGAGGTCGGCACTCATGTCACGAAGGCGAGAAGCTCCACGGCGGCTGCATTCCTTAAGGAAGTCCTGGAATGACTTTCCAAAGCACCCAAAAGTCTCAAGGGCCAGAGGAAGTAGCTTGACGTCGGGTCGGGACCGCAGGGACGATGCGTACAGTGTGGCCTTCTCGGTTTCGGGTGAAGCTGCGGCTGAACCAATGACAGTGGCAGCATTGGAGTGGGGGAAGCCGTGCTGTGGATTAGCCACTGAAATGTCCAAATCCCAGGTGGCGCCGGCCTGAATGTCCCTGCAGCTGATGTCAGATCGGCGGCCAGGAAGGAGGTGGTGGTCTTCTAACTGCACCACAAGGCCGAGCTTCAAAGAGATTCGGTGCAGTTCGTGCTTGACGGCGTCGTGCACTTTGGTAGGCTTGTTGTTCTTGGGGCAGCGGAGGGCATGGGAAGGAAGGGAAGAGTCCGAGAAGGAGTGACCACAAGCGCACGACTCGGCGGAGCTGAGGTGAGGAATGGGGAGGCCGAGGCGGATGGCAGCAGCAATGCGCCATTCGGTTTCAGTGAGCTGCAGCTGAGGCAAAGAAGGAGTCGCAGTAAGTCAATACCCCGCATGTGGGCCCTGCAGGGAGGTTAAACGGGCCAGGCGAAGAGGGGAAGTGACAGTCGCACGGACTTTCTCAAGCAAAGAAGCTTCGAGCTGCTGCGAGAGGTGTGTGAAGAGTTTGGGGGGGTAGCCAGGTAGAAGGTGAGACCAGGAAGGGAAGCGGTCTTGAACTTCCTTGGACAGCATGGCAGCTGCTGCTGAGATAAACTCGTCCAGGCGGTGAATGGTGTCAGAGGAGAGAAAGGGGCGGAAAAGCGGCGAGCCATCAGTGATGAAGTGTGTGAACAGTAATAAAAGCAACTGAGCCCAACTGCAGGGGTAGATGGGAGGTGCTGCAGAGGCAGAGGAACGAAGGCCGAAACCCCCAAGGCAAATAGGGAGGAAGGCTTGCAGCTGCGCCGTGGTGGTATGCTCCGTGTCTGGAATCCAGTAACCAGGGCCAAAGAGTTGGGTGAAATGGTGCAAGATGGTAGAGTCCCAAGAGCGGAAGAGGTCGTGTATCTTTGGGAATGGCGAAAGTGTCCTGAGGAGGAAGGAAGGGCGGGCTGAGACGCACTGAGAGAGGATGCGGGAGGCACTCTGAGGGCCGTGAAGCTGGTGAAGGAGAGGAAGGGTGGCTGCAAATGAGTCAAGCTTCTCCCGTACGGTGGAAATGATGTAGCCGTCCGGATCAATCGGGACCCCTGCAACGTTGAGGCCGTTGGGAGCAATGGGAACACCCGGAGGGGCTACACAGTCCTGGTGCCAGTCCAGAGGGCACCAGATAGAGCATTTCGAGGGTTGGAATATGAGACTTAAGGAATGGAGGCGGTCGGTCAGTGCAGCAAAGGCAGTGGTAACTGTTGAGGGAGGGCCGGCGATGAAGGTGTCGTCAGCGTAAGATGAGATGAATATGGACGGGATCTGGTTCTGGGTGGGAAGAATGTCAAGGTGTTGGGTGAGGGTATAAAGAAAGGGACCGCAAGGGTCCCCCTGACGCACGCCCGAGGGGGACTCGAATATATGGAGGGTTGGGCCGTTGCGGTAGTGAAGGGGAGAGGGGGAGGAGGAGAAGAGGCGGAAGTAGGGGATGAGCGGAGAGAAAGCTGAGGACCGGAGGGCCTCGAACATGACAGTTCTGTTGACGTAGTTGAAGGCGTTAGCTACGTCAAGCTGAAGCACCGCCCAGTCAGGATGAAGAGAGAGGGCAGATTGTACAGCATGCGCCATCACTTCGATGTCGGCAGGAACCGCAAGCCCGAACTAAGGCAGGGGAGGAAGGTGTCTCGCAGCTGCTGCTTGAACATGAGGGTGATGCAGCGGGAAAGAAGACGTGGGAGAACTTCTCCTATAGCGATCGGCCGGACCCCACCCTGCGGCTTCTTGAGGGCTACAAGAGTGGATGCGGTGTAGTATGAACGGACTGGAGGTGGGAGGTCGCCCTGCAGCCAGTTTTGGAAGAGGCGGAGGAGGGAGGGAAGGTGCTGCTGGGTAGTAAGGAATGTGTCCCTGAGATGCTCAATCAACCAACCCGAAGGGCCAGCAGCGGTTCCCCATGGGGCCGATCAAAGAGCCAAGTGGAGGAGCGGAGCAGAAAGCTGTGGGGTGGAAATCCATTGGGGGAGGGAATCCGATGGAGGCGGATGCTTGGAGGAGACGGATGGATTGTCTTAGGAGAAGGAGGAGCGAATTTGCCGGCGTCTAGCGCAGCCAATGAGCAGGACCAGTCTCCACACTTAGCAAACCATGCGCCTCGATGAAGGTGTGCTTGGGTGGCAGAAGCTAGGGCAAGGGGGTGGGCAGCTAGAGTAGCAGCGGAGGCTTCAAGGAAGAGAGCATGCCAATCACTGCTAATGAAGCGTTTAGCTTGAAGTGCGCATGCTGCAGTAAGCGATTGAGAGGGTGCGGCAGCAGTAAAGCGGAGGACGAGGCGCGGGAAAGCAAGCAGGATAAGGTGTGCAGTAGTGTCAGAAGGATGTTGCGCAAGCCGTCGTAGGGAGATAAGCAAGGCAACGAGCACGGGGAGGCGAATGCGAGGGGGAATACGGCGAATGATGGGTCCGGGAGAAACTGTAACGCTGAAGAAGGCAGGCCATTCCCACTCAAGGTCAGCGTCCCAGGTGGCAGGAGGAATTGCCGGCGGAGAGGAGGACTGTGCAGTTGCAGCTTGAGCACGAGGGGCGGGGCGAGGAGGAGGACATACAGCTTGTTGTCTAGCAGCAGTTTTGCTGACAGGAATTGGTATGGCGAGCCAAGGAACCAGCATTAGCACAAGGGCGGCGGCATGTAGGGCAGGAGGACGAACCTTAGAGGTTTGGATATGTACCGACACATATCAATCGTACTACATTGAATCCCTCTTTTGCACACTCATTCGATCATGACTGCTCGTTTCCTATGACCGACAGCACTGTTTTTTTTTTTTTTTTTTCAAAAAGGGTGTTCTTGGCATCGCGTTGTGTTTCGGTGCTTGCGACTTTTTCGCAGCCGTTTGTTACGATTTGTGTTATATGCATGACCCTGAATAGGAACTCTCAATTCGGATGGGTTGTATTCGACAAACTGTATCGAGTTATCGAGTGCCTGACTATTCGAGCCCTAAATCCTGGTGGGGTGCGTTTAGGTTTGGGGCCAGATCAGACCCGTAGGCTCGGTCTGTCTTCGCAACCAACAGAGTACAGTAGCCACTAGCAAACAAAAAAACCTTCTCCCTAGCATACAATTCGGTATGCTCGGCAAGCATGGTTCGTACGAGGACAAGGTGGTACGAATGGCTAGGTTCACTGCACAAACTGAACATCCAGCATGAACAAGGGACTCAAAGCCCACTGCGTGGAGAGCCGATGAGAGCATATGTCGGTGGGCGGAGTAACTCGGAGCTATTATGTGAAGGTGTCTTCCAGGTTTTGGCGGGTTGATGACGGGTTAGAGAATAAGAACTGAGTGACAACGACAATCGCTCCACCAACGGCGATTACTACTGTACTGGCCGTTAGAACGCCGTTTTCTGTCGGTCCAATGGAAACAGGCGTGTGTTGCTTGCCGCTGCGGCTGAAGCGCGAAGTGGCAGTGCTGCGCAGCTGATCAAGGAGGAGCTATAGGCTCAGAGAGCAGACAGCAGCAGTCCAGCCAGGACTTGGGGACTTGCCTGGGAGGCGTTGCGCTTGAGCAGTGGATTTTCGAGTCGCTAATCCGGCTGGCCAAGTTTGGGAAAATGCCAAGCTGCATTTCGACATCGAATCGCGGGGGGTTGTCTGATGGTGGCGTCCTATGCGGGTCACGGAGCTGGCATGTTTCGTGTCCAGGTGAGATGAGATGTGACCCGAAGTGGCACGCAACTCTAGTACCAGCTGGACGGCAATGTGCATCGCGGCGAATCCGGGACTTTCGCCAGCGGCACGGTTTGAGCAGGTTGATCCGCCGGTTACTGTACTCCAGCAAATCTGGGAGCACATCGTTTGCGCGCAATCCCCTTGGGCATCATTTATCCCCGCGGCTGATCTCCGATCACCCGCATCTGGACAGTGAAGGTTCAGATGCTCGATGCATCCCCACAAGTGCATCAAGCATGATCACGAAAATTGCATCTACTGTTCTACACAGGATGCTCAACGACTGCACGCGAATTTGGTCTGCCCAAGCTCGACAGCCTGCCCAATTGCAAGTAGTACCAGCCAGTTGCACGCACAATACAAGCCCCTATTTTGATCGCAGCCGTTGAACAGGCAGCTTATCACGCTGGCATCCGTCCGTTCGAGAGACATTTTGAAGAATATGGTTACATTTCTTCACCTGCCCACTACAGTCCCGATTTTGCCCGTGGCGAATGTTGGCGAGAAAGCGAAATAGGGTTGCTCACTAAACACCCAAATGACGGGAAAAGTTGTGGGAGTCAAACGCGCTTCCTGTGTACACCCCTCGTCTATCACAGAGTGGTGTACAATCCGGATAAGCCCTTCCCTTGCTGAAGCGTCCGAACCGCATTTCTGATGTGCAATTTTTGGTTCGAGCCAGGACACTCGACCCTCAGGTCCTCCCGACAGGGAAGCAGCCGCGGCGGCATCCACCATAAAAGCCAACGTGAAACTAAACATTCTCATCAAACTTTGAGAATCCACTTCTCTTTTGATTAGCCACTGATCAACTTCTAAACGCTCCGTTCTTCCGCTATTGCAGCTGAGACCCCCACATTTCAACACCAATGGCTCCGATCGCCCGTGGCGCTGTGCTTCTGCTCGTGGCCCTGTCTCTTGCCACGTCCGTATCTGCTGTCATCAGTCCCTTCTGGGGCGGAGCGCAGCCTCTTGAGCCGGTATGATGTGAAAATATTGGTAACTGTCTGTCATTTACTGAATTGCAACACCCCGAGGTCAAGCATGATCTGACTGTATCACCATGCTTCTTTCTGCAACTTTCACACTGCTTTACCACTTCTCTCACCACAATCTTCTCTCACCACAATCACATCGCACCCAACTGCATTCACTCCGCATAACTACTATTCTCAAACGGTGTGAATCAAGGCAGTGCGGTTGTTTCACCTCCCGCACTCACCACATGTTCCCTCTTATTCCCCAAACGCAACACGCAAATCCTGCAGCTGGCGAAGTCCCTGATCGCTTCATGGAACGCGGCGGCCAAGAAGAAGCCGGTGCTGCTGGTGGGTCCCTACGACCCCTCAGGCTCTAGCAACGGCATCAAGGGTTTCTACAACGGTACCTACCTCATTGGCGCCGCCTCCGAGCCCATCACCGCCACCGTGGAAGGCCAGAATGCCGGTGTTGGGAAGATCACTCTTCCCGTCGCCGTCGCCGCGTACAACTTCTTCGTGCATGGGCCCACCATTGTTCTCAGCGCGGTCGACACTTACAACATCTACAGCGGCGCCGTAACCGATTGGGGGAGCATTCCCGCCGCGAAGGGCAGGATTACCGGCGCCATTTCCCGCTATGCGCGCTCCGACAAGGTCGGCACAACGGCCATCATTCAGCAGCTGTGGGTGAAGGCGGGCGCGTCTTACACCGGCAAGACTGATGGCTCGCCGCTGACTTTCTCGGGTCTCCTGACGGTGGCGTCGAACACGGCAATGTGCAACGCGGTGGTGGCGAAGGTGGGCGCGATCGGGTACGCACACGTGAGCGCGTGCTCGGCGCAGGTGAGGAACAAGAAATTCAGGAACAAGATCTCCGAGGTCGCGCTTAAGAACACGCTCGGGCAGGCGCTCACGTCCGCGACGTGGATCGCGACGAACGCGCTCAGCGGCGTTACCCGCCCCGCACCGGACGGTTCGTGGGATCAGGTGGATCTTATCTGGAAGTCTACTGCCAAGGCGCCCGCCGGTATGTGTTTGTCAAGAAGGTTTTGCCCAAGAATGGCGGCGCCGTCGCGAAGCAGTTTCTCGTGAGCTCGCTCCTCAAGTTCACGGGCGCAGCCAAAGCAAATGGGTTCAATGTGGTGCCGGCCGCTTGGTTCAACCCGTCTGCTACCGCTGTCAAGGCCGTCACCGTGTCAACCTCTTAGGGCGGCGTGAAGGCAGGGTGTGGAAGGGGAGAGGAGAGGGTGGGATTCTGTGTTCCCACGGGGATAGGAGGATGGGTCATACAGGCGGATGTTCAGTCAGACTTGGGGTTAGTAGAGTGAGAGTGGATGTGTGGGTGGCTTGGTGAGTACTACTACCTAGGGGGTGTGGGGTGGTTGCAGGAAAAGAGGGGGGCGGATAGAAAGGCTAGCTGCTTGTGAAGTTGTTCACTTGTCTTTCTACATATATTGGAGGATTCCTGCACCACATTTTGTGCGCATCATTTGAAATCTCGCCTTTTCATGAACACAGCTTCCACACCACACTCCTCCCTTCCTCAATGCTCTTTCTCCCCTGCACTAATCATGCTTCCCTCACCCCATGTTCAGTTCATCTCCAACCAAGGTTCACCTATAAGTTGGAAAGAAATCATAATTACGCTGTCAACCTTCCAGCAGCTGCTGCATAATCCAGCCATGGTAAATGATGGGCAGACTTGCAATGGTGTACACCTGTAAGAGTTACAGCAGAATAAATTCGGGCTTATGATAAAAGTAACAGATGATTTTTTTTTGCAAAAACAAGTACCGTACAATATTACAATATACAGAGGTATATATTCAGAAACACCAAAGAAACAAGGGCTGGGTAGGTCAAAACCTTCAAAAGGTCATTGTCATATGCAAACGTGAAGGCCGATCATAGTACTGACCACCTTGCTAATAGGTACGAGCCATGACGACATGGTGCTCTAGAGCACTCTACGAATCCTAGCCGCCTAGGCGTAGTGCATGCGTAGCAGCTGCACGCAGGGCCTGTGCTAGGATTTAGGGCACCCTGAGCCCTCAGGGTAACTTTTGAAAAATCTCCAAAATGCCCTGATTTTTCAGGGCAAAATTTCCTGGCCATCCTGAAATTTGAAGGCACCAGGAGAAATTCATCTGGATGATTCAGGGCAAAAAATACAAGGCACTAGAGAGGATGGAGGGGAAGGCACGAAAGGAGCAGGTTGTTCACTGGTTTCACTTCTACTGCCTGAGCAAAAACATTGGTGGGGGAGGGGTGGGGGACAAAACTAGCACACACACCCTCCAGCCTCCTTCCTCCCCTCTCCCCCTCTCCCCCTCTCCCTCCTCCACCCCTTCTCCCCTTCCCACGAGTCAGGGCATCCCTCTACATTCACCCTACCGCTTCAGGGCAAAATTTCACTGCCATTCTGAAATTTCAGGGCAAAACACATGGATCATCCTGACGTCACAGGGTAAATTTCAGCATCATTCTGAAATTCCAGGGCAAACTTAAAATACCATCCTGAAATCAGGGTAATCAGGATGTTTTGCCCTGATATCGTGGGCCCTGGCTGCACGGGGTGCTGTTTTTGTCCAAAGACGAATCGACAGCAATCTGCACAAGGTCGCTCTCGATCGCCAGAAGCGGTCACTCGGCCTCTGCGTCATGCAACTGTCGGCGCCCTAAAACTCCATGCCAGCACCCATGCCGAGATTGCGGAGAATTACTCTACAACGGTGGATGGACTACATGAGAAGGCACGGGGTTGTACGGATGATCGTAGCGTTGTGTCACAATAGCAGGCAGAACGAGGAGCCATATCTAGGGTTTAGCTAGCTAGGCAAGAGAAAATAGGCAAAAAGGAGAGGTTGCACTAGCAAGCAGGTGGATACATATAGGAAACCCTAAGGGGCCGTACTCACTATAGAGTACCCCACTGCAGGCTAGACAAACTACACATTCTGACACGTTGCACTTGTTCTCTCAACTTGCTGTGTGCACAGGGATAATCGGCATTGTTTCACTAAGAAATTGAGATCAATGAAGAACAATTGTAAGAAGTTATTTTCCTTAATCAGGGTAAACTGCTTCGCTTACAACCCCACATTTTTTAACTAGCACATTCAGCCAACATCTCCAAAACCGAGGCTGTCTCGCGTCGCCTTAAGTTTTCCCTTGCCCAACCTGCACCCAACCTCGCGTTCCCGAAATCCCTGCCTAGCTAGGGTAGTCGCTATATTGTCGCATGCTATTCATTGTATCCTCAGTTCATTCGGTCACAGCTTCGTTATTGTTACGAGTGCAATTGAGTGATCGAGCGGGAATTGCACCATCGAAGCAAAGCCATACATTGAGCGAATGCATGAGCGAAGAATATATAGCAAAGCTAGCATGGTAACGGTAACGCGGGAAATTGGGGTGCGCTACGGGCCTAGCGCCGAGGTTGGGAAATGTCGAGGCAAGTGGTAACTGTGCACTGTTGGATACTGTTGGCGGGATCAGTCATGTACGCGGTAAGCAGGGGCGTGAAGTAAGGAAAAGGAATTTCCTTACACTACCCCCCTCCCCTAGAAGGCACTCCTTACAAGAGTGCGTGTACATCCCGGAAATTTCGGCTGCGCAGATAGTTGGTGAGGACGGGGTGGTTTTCGATTCTATCCAGGGGCACCCAGTTGTCTTCAGTCGGTGTGCAGTCCTTCCAGCGGATAAGAAATGTGATCATGCGAGCTCTACGTAGCTCACGAACTCGGTGGCTCAGTATTTTTTCGGGCGTGATGATTGGCTCTGTTGGCGGTCGTGCCATGCTGGCTGGGCGGTTGCGATGCAGTTGGCTGGTGGATGGGACGTATGGGCGGAGTAGGCTGACGTGAAATGACGGGCTGACGTACCTGTCAGCAGGGAGAAGGAGGTGGGCGGTGACGGGGGTGATCATGTGGTTGATGCGAAATGGCCCGCAATATCGGGGGCGGAGCTTCGGGGTGAGAAGCAGGCGGAGGTTTTGGGTATCGAGTAGAACAAGGTCGCCGGGCTGGTAAGTGACAGGGCGGCGGTGGCGATCGGCGTTGCATTTAGTGATGATGTTCGATTTCTTGATTGCGTTTACTGCCCGGGTCCGTGCTGCCTGTAAAATATTTTGCGAATTGTTGCACGCGTGGCACCGGGTTGTCGAGATTCGGGGTCATGGGTACTTTAGGGTTCTGTCCGCAGTTGAGGTAAAACGGTGAGTTGCAGTTGTTGTTCCCATGTTGCCGGGTCGTCGCATGTGGCTCGAATCAGATGTTCCATGGTCTAGTTTGTCCGCTCTATCTATCCGCCGGTTTCGGGGTGGTACGATGAGCTGAACTGTAGTCGCGTGCCGAACTGCTGCCATAGGTTCCTCCAGAAGTTGCTGGTGAACTTCGTGTCACGATCGCTAATGATCGCGACTGGTATCCCGTGCAATCGAACAACGGTGGAGATGAAGAGTCGGGCTGTTTCTTCGGCTGTGATTGATTTTTTGCAGGCTGCGAAATGTGCCATCTTCGTCAGCCGATCGACGACGACCAGGATCACGTCGTTCCCACTTGCTCCGGCCGGTAACCCCGTGACGAAGTCCATCGTCACTTGCTGCTAAGCACGCTCTGGGGGTAGTATCGGCTGCAATTGTCCTGCCGGTTGCTGTCGTGGTGACTTCATGAGCTGGCAGATGGGACATGATGCCACGTGTCGCTGCACGTCGGTCATCATCTCGGGCCAGTAGTAATATCGCTATAATTGCTGCCGTATCTTTTCTACTCCGAAATGTCCTGAGGTAATCCTGTCATGTGCCTCTTGTGGCAGTAACTCCCGTAGTAAACTGTAGCTCGGTACCCAGATGCGGTCGGTGCCGGCTTCTACGTAATAATTCCCTTTTGCTGCTGCGAACTACTGTGAGTTTCCTCTGGTGAAGAATGGGTCTGTCTGGTAGCCGTGAGTAAACAGGCCTGTAAGCAGTGGGCTGGTCTGGGCGAGTAGTATGGCATGTATTTGGGCAGTGGGGCAGGTCAGAGCGTCGGCGATGTTCGATGCTTCTTTTTTGTAGGTGACCGTGTAATGGAAGTTGGACTCGAGGAAGTCGAGCCAACGGACGTGTCGTGGGTTGAGGTGGGGATGTGCGCGGAGGTATTATAGAGATTTGTGGTCTGTCTGTACTGTCACGTCTGCGCCGGTCGTGCGTCGGGTAAATTTTCTCGGGCGGATGCACTTTTCGTGACTCGTAGGCGATGGGCGGTATGTTAGAATGTAGAACTGAACGAGAATGATTGAACTAGGAATGTTGGGAGTACAAGTAGGAAACCCTAGAGTAATGTACCCCCTAAAGGCTAACCCACTGTAGCCTACACAGCAGTAACATGTATAATGTTTGACACACCCCCATAGGCAAAGTGGGGGAGAGCAAGGGGTCACAAGACCAGTCAAAGCAAAGCAAAGCAAAACAAGCTCAGGGTGGATCTCAAGGAAACCACACAAATTCCGAGCACAAGCAAGTGGTCACAAGACCAGTTCACATGCAGTTTGATAATATAACAAGAGATACAGTGATCACAACCTAGCAAGTGTAAGCATGCAGGTATATATATAGAGATCACAGTACAAGCAGAGTCAAGAAGTGAGCAAGTGAGGGACAGTAGGCACAAGGCCTAGAACAGTACAGAAACGCTGATGATCACAAGGCTGAAGCGCCTTGGTGAACACATCAGCAGTGTTGGCCCGAGTGGCCACGTACGCAAGACGAAGCTGACCACGCTGCTGCAGCTCTCGAGCAAGGAAGTAGCGCAGAGCGATGTGCTTCGTCCTGTGCTCCAGTCTGTGCTCCTCACACAAGGCAATGGCGGCCTTATTGTCGACGTACAGAACTGGAGGAGAACGAGGCCGCTCTCCCAGGTCGGTCAGCAGGTAGGTGAGCCAGCGTAACTCCTGTGCAGCCATGGCTGTGGCGTAGATCTCAGCCTCACAACTGGAGCTGAGAACAGAAGAAGAGCGAGTAGAACGCCAAGAAACTGAACCAGAGCCAAGGCTGAAGGTGTAACCCTGAGACGACCGCTGAGTAGCCTGGTCGTCAGCCCAAGAAGCGTCTGAGTGACCAGTGAGGACAACGTCGCTCCGGCCTCCAAGCACGAGCCCCATGCCCGACGTACTGCACAAGTAGCGCAACACCCTCTTAGCGGCATCCATGTGCTCCTTCCGGTGACGGCCGGGAGCGACATAGCGTGCTAGGATGCTAAGAGGGTATGCCAGGTCAGGTCGAGTGCAGGTCATCAGGTACATGAGGCAGCCCACAAGCTCTGGATACGGGCCACTCGGCTCTACGGACTCATCCGAAGGCAGAGCTGAGAGCGAGTGACCGGTAGGCAGAGGAGTGGACTGAGGCGAGGAGTACGTGAAGCGGAAGCGCTGAAGGACCTGCTGCACCATGTGTGACTGAGTCAAGGTGATGGTGCGCTGTGCTCTGTCCCGGGTGATCCGTAAGCCAAGATAGCTTGTCAGCTCACCCAGGTCTGTGCACGTGTGTCTCTTCTGCAGCTCCGACTTCACGTGGGCGAGTGCCTCAGTGTCAGCAGTAGCAAATACCAAGTCGTCTATGTAAACAAGAACGTAGAACGGCGGCAGAGTGGTGTCGGTGCGTAGAAACAGCGACGGGTTAGCAGTAGAAGGAGCAAAGCCAAGAGCAGCAAGAGTAGTCCTCAGTGTGTCGTGCCACTCACGAGGTGCCTGGCGGAGACCGTAGACCGGCCGCCAGAGGCTCCACTGGGTACCAGGAGGGAACGACCTAGTGAAGCCAGGTGGGCGGCGCAGCCAGATCTCCTCGTGCAGGCTGCCCTGTAGGAAAGCATTGCTGAAGTCAAGAGAGTGGAGCTCGTAGTCACGTTGAGCGGCGACGTGCAGCAGAACCCGAAGAGTGGTCATCTTCGGGGTCGGGGAGAAGGTCTGGAAGAAGTCAACTCCCTCTCGCTGACTGAATCCTCGTGCAACGTAACGCGCCTTGAAGACAGGCGGAGAACCCGGCGGCCGCTTCACCCTGAAAATCCACATGCCACTGACGATGTTCGCCCCAGGTGGGAGAACCTCGTCGACGTAGGTGCCTGTGGACTTCCAGGAAGCCATCTCTGCGTCCATGGCTGTCTGCCACTGAGAGGAGTAGGGACCCTCCATCCCCTCTGCGTAGGAGCGTGGGGTCGGGATGTCTGGTGCATCCGGGTCTCCCTCTGGGGCAATCAGCATGGACACGAGATGAGGTAAAGCAGCGGCAAAGCACTCAAACTCCTCCTGTCTGTCCTCAAGGACGTCCGTGCCAAGAGCACACTCACCCCCGACAGACGGAGGACAGACAGACTCAGACTCAGCAACAAGGCTAGCAGCGTAGTCTAGACGAGAGGCAGCAGCAAAGTCAACAAGCTCAGCGACTAGAGCAGACGCAGCAGAGGACTCAAAGGAAGGGTCAGTGACAACAGTGGCAAGGAGACGCGTGACAGTAGGACTGGCAGCACGAAGAGAGTCAGTCTCCGGGTCAGCGAGAGCAGGAAGAGAGGACGCTGGTGGAGACGGCAGCGGGACACGCTGTGGAGCAGTGGAAGGACGCAGGGTCATATAGTGAGTGCCAAGGACAGGAGGAGGACGCTGACGCGGAGCACGACGACCAGCGCGAACAGCTCGGACAGGCGACTCTGGACGCGACTCAGACGACTCTGGACGAGTCTCAGGCGACGGAGGACGAGACTCAGGCTCACGACGCTCCGTAAGACCTCCCGTCGGCTCAGCGTAGGGAGAAGGACCAGGCAGTGGAGAGGCTAGCAGTAACTGTGACTGCGACTGGACAGGCGGTGGACTCAGTAAGGGAGGAGTAGGACTAGGAGAGGGCGGGAGGCCAAGAACCTACTGAAGGAGCGGAACGTAGTACGGCCGCGGCCGCTCAGCACCTCCAGCAGCGTCAGCAGCACCGGCACCAGCAGCACCTCCTGCAGCGCCAGCAGTACCGCTAGCAGCAGCAGCACCTTCAGCAGCTCCAGCACCAGCAGCACCTCCAGCAGCGCCAGCAGCACCGCCAGCAGTAGCAGCACCTCCAGCACCTCCAGCAGCTCCAGCACCAGCAGCACCTCCAGCAGCGCCAGCAGCACCGCCAGCAGCAGCAGCACCTCCAGCAGCTCCAGCAGCACCAGCACCAGCAGCACCTCCAGCAGCGCCAGCAGTGTCGCCAGCAGCAGCAGCAGCACCTCCAGCAGCTCCAGTAGCTCCAGCAACAGCAGCACCTCCAGCAGCGCCAGCAGCACCGCCAGCAGTAGCAGCACCTCCAGCACCTCCAGCAGCTCCAGCACCAGCAGCACCTGCAGCAGCGCCAGCAGCACCGCCAGCAGCAGCAGCACCTCCAGCAGCTCCAGCAGCACCAGCACCAGCAGCACCTCCAGCAACGCCAACAGCACCGCTAGCAGCAGCAGCACCAGGGTCCGCGACACCGGGAGCGCCACTCCGGAGACTACAGCGCCGAGCGTACCACTCTCGGAGCCGCTGGGGAGAGGGCAGCTCCCGCCTAGGAGGGGAGGCACGAGCACCAGCTCCAGCAGCACTCCGAGCTCCAGAAGCACCCCTCCTGAGGCTGCAGCGAAACTTTGAATCTCAGGTCAGAGTGAATGTAAATGAGTGAGTTGATAAAAGCATGCATACATCGGGTTTATATAAGAATACAGGGGAATACGAAAAGACGTAGACTAGCCATGTACTCTAAGGGGTACATTCCCTTATTACAGCGAAATTCAAACCGTGCGGCGCGGGAACCCGTTTCAAACCTGTTCCCGCTCTTTTCACTTCAAGTGTTTCTGCCTGCATCGGTCTTGGTCAGACGAATGCTGCGTCTCTTCGACTCTTCTGACTCCTCGACTTCGTACTCGGTAGAGTCGGCTCCTGCAGCCTACAGGAATGCCTTCTCATGTAATTTCATATCGTAACACTAGCTTTGCTATATATTCTTCGCTCATGCCTTCGCTCGAAGTACTGTTTTGCTTCGATAGTGCAATTCTCGCTCACTTGCTCAATTGCACTCGTAACAAGTGTACAAAACCTAAAACATATTGAGACCACTATAGGGGTTCATATCTTGGCTAGTTGGCTTCGGTTGGCTCGCAAGGCCCGGGAGCTCTAAGTTCGGAGGCAGCCTGGGGGTCTGTGTTCGCTTGTAGGTGTGGCCTGGTTTCGAAACTGTGGCTGCCCAACCAAACCACTGACACAGCAGCGCAAGGGGAAGCTCGGCAGCACAAGCGACAACCTCGGGTGCGGGAAGCTTCGTGAAATTTACTTGGGCACCAGTCGCGCTGCTTTGAAACATCCGGCAAAATCGAGGGTGTCTCAATACCTCTGAAAACCGTACTCAGCTGCTCTATAGTGACCCCAAAAAGCTTTGCATTTGGAGGCTGGTTGAAGATGACCGCAAAACCCTACCTAACCGCTCTAAAGTAACCGCAAATGCTCTGAATCCGAAAATTCTGGAGCCTGGGGAGCTCCCCGCGGTGCAACCGCCCGCTTTTCCGTGGCTGCGGTGTTCCGCTTTTCCCTCCCCAAACCTCGAGTCTGTCTCTCTCTGCTTCTCGCTGCTGCTGTGACTAGCGGCACATCTGCCAACACCAGCCACTAATCTCCCTTAGAAATCCGCCATTCCAGCTTATCTCATTCACAACTCCTTCCAACACAAGCTACAACGCTGCTGGTCTTCGTGGTTCGGTTAACTTCCTCGTTCATTCAGTTCGACATGGCCTCAGACTATCCGTCGTTTATTTCCGCACTTAGCTTTTGGAAGAACAGCGAGAAGCAAGCAAAATCGTGCCTGCGGCGGCTGTTTACCAACAACAGCACGAATCTCACCGCTACAACGCCAATGCTGCTCGAGCTGCCGGCGGTGACGTCGGACACTGAAGCGTCGCATGTTGAAGCATTTGATGCTGCAGCTGTGGAAGCGAAACTGATGCCGTCAGATCCTGAAGCGCAGGATGCTGAAGCCTCGAATGCAAGATTGTCGGATGCAGCAGTCTCTATCGTTGCAGCACCGCATGCCGCGGCATCAGAGCCGCTCGTTTAGCTCCAATGGCTCTATCTTTGGCGGCTTGTGCAAAGTCATCGAGTACGGTCGTAGCGTCTCGCATCCCGAAACCGAGCAAGGGAGCAGCGATTAGGAGGCGAGTGGAGGGAACAACACTGATTCCCAGGCCTAAATGCGCCGCACCGCATAGGGAGGTGAGGGGAGTGGAAGTTGAAGCTGCAGGCAAGCAGCCTCGCAGGACGTCCAAGGCCGTGCTGGCTGCAATCCCACGCCGGCCATGGCGCCCTTGACTGCTGCACGCATAAAAAAATCAAAGAGAAAAAGGGCAAAAAAAAGCTATCACTGAAATCCTTGAGAATAAAAAATGATGAAAATGGAGGTTGAAAAGAGGAGAGCTTGGGGTATGAGATGGAGGGATGGCATGAAAGGCATGTGAGAGGCACAGCACAGCAACACGCCGAGAGCACCGACTGGGGGATGGGTGTGGTGTGGATGGGGAACACGGTGGCACTACCCTTTTTTGCGCCCTGATTCACGGCAGGGTGTTTGTGGGAGTGTGGTGGGTGGTTGATGGCTGGAGGGGGTGAGGGAAAGCTGTTGTGCTGCTGTGCCTTCAATGACACCTCCAGGCTTGAGCGCTCCTGACGGATGGCTCCAGGCTTGAGCGCTCCTGACGGATTGCTCCAGGCTTGAGCGCTCCTGACGGATGGCTCCAGGCTTGAGCGCTCCTGACGGATGGCTCCAGGCTTGAGCGCTCCTGACGGATGGCTCCAGGCTTGAGCGCTCCTGACGGATGGCTCCAGGCTTGAGCGCTCCTGACGGATGGCTCCAGGCTTGAGCGCTCCTGACGGATGGCTCCAGGCTTGAGCGCTCCTGACGGATGGCTCCAGGCTTGAGCGCTCCTGACGGATGGCTCCAGGCTTGAGCGCTCCTGACGGATGGCTCCAGGCTTGAGCGCTCCTGACGGATGGCTCCAGGCTTGAGCGCTCCTGACGGATGGCTCCAGGCTTGAGCGCTCCTGACGGATGGCTCCAGGCTTGAGCGCTCCTGACGGATGGCTCCAGGCTTGAGCGCTCCTGACGGATGGCTCCAGGCTTGAGCGCTCCTGACGGATGGCTCCAGGCTTGAGCGCTCCTGACGGATGGCTCCAGGCTTGAGCGCTCCTGACGGATGGCTCCAGGCTTGAGCGCTCCTGACGGATGGCTCCAGGCTTGAGCGCTCCTGACGGATGGCTCCAGGCTTGAGCGCTCCTGACGGATGGATCCAGGCTTGAGCGCTCCTGACGGATGGCTCCAGGCTTGAGCCTTGTAGGGAGAGTTAGAAACTAAGCAATATGTGAACTATGTACTGCAGACCCTTCCTTTGATATAGTTGCCTATGCATTGTTAAGCCTTGTCATTCATGCCCACTTGCGATTGTTGATTGGATATTGGCGTTTAATCGGGCAATCACAACCAAAAACAGGAACCATACAACAGTACTGCAATGCACTTCCATCTCCCTGCTTCCTCACTGTTTCACCATACCTCACTGTTTCACCATACCTCACTGTCTCACCATACCTTATTCCACCATACCTTACTGTTTCACCGTACCTCACTGTTTCACCATACCTCACTGTTTCACCATACCTCACTGTTTCACCATACCTTATTGTTTCACCATACCTCATTGTTTCACCATACCTCACTGTTTCACCGTACCTCACTGTTTCATCATACCTCACAGTTTCACCATACCTCATTGTTTCACCATATCTACTCTTTCACCGTACCTCACTGTTTCACCATACCTCACTGTTTCACCATACCTCATTGTTTCACCATACCTCACTGTTTCACCATACCTCATTGTTTTACCATACCTCACTATTTCACCATACCTCATTGTTTCACCATACCTCATTGTTTCACCATACCTCACTGTTTCACCATACCTCGCTGTTTCACCGTGCCTCACTGTTTCACCATACCTCGCTGTTTCACCATACCTCACTGTTTCACCATACCTCATTGTTTCACCATATCTACTCTTTCACCATACCTCACTGTTTCACCATACCTCACTGTTTCACAATACCTCACTGTTTCACCATACCTCACTGTTTCACCGTACCTCACTGTTTCACCATACCTCATTGTTTCACCGTACCTCACCGTTTCACTGTACCTCACTGTTTCACGATACCTCACTGTTTCACCATACCTCACTGTTTCACCGTACCTCACTGTTTCACCATACCTCATTGTTTCACCATACCTCATTGTTTCACCATACCTCACTGTTTCACCGTACCTTCCTGTTTCATCATACCTCACTGTTTTACCATACCTCACTGTTTTACCATACCTCACTGTTTCACCATGCCTCACTGTTTCTCCATACCTCACTGTTTCACCGTACCTCGCTGTTTCACCATGCCTCACTGTTTCACCATACCTCATTGTTTCACCGTACCTCACTGTTTCACCATACTTCACTGTTTCACCATACCTCACTGTTTCACCATACCTCCTCGTTTCCCCATGCCTCCTCGTTTCCCCATGCCTCCTCGTTTCCCCATGCCTCCATGTTTCCCCCATAACTTCCTGTTTCCCCATGTCTCCCTTTTTCCCCATGTTTTCTCATGCCTCTCCATTTCTCCATGCCTCCCCATTTCTCCCTGTTTCCCCATACCTTACTGTTTCACCATGCCTCCCCTTTACCCCATTTTCCCCTGTTCCCTCATGCCTCCCCTTTGCCCCATTTCTCCCTGTTCCCTCATGCCTCCCCTTTACCCCATTTCTCCCTGTTCCCTCATGCCCCCCTTTACCCTATTTCTCCCTGTTCCCTCATGCCTCCTCTTTACCCCATTTCTCCCTGTTCCCTCATGCCCCCCTTTACCCCATACCTCCATGTTCCCTCATGCCTCACTATCTCCCCAAACCTCGTGTTTCCTCATCTCCCACTTTGACCATGCTTCCCCATGTGTCTCTGCTCCCCATGCCTCACTATTTTCCCATGCCTCCCTGTATCCCCATGCCTCCATGTTACCCCTGTCTCCTTGTGATGGCTTCTTGTTTCCCCCTGTCTCCCAGATTCCCCATGCTTCCCTTTTTCCCAATCTTGTCTCACGCCTGACTGTTTCTCCATCCGTGCATCCCCATAGTTCCCTCGATCCCCATGTCTCCCCATTACAACATGTCTCACTCATTCACCACTACTTTTTGTCTCCCCATATCTCCCTGTTTTCACATGCCTCCCATCTTCCACAAGACTCGCGTTTTTCAAAAAAAAAATCAGTTTTTTCATGCCTCCCAATGTCTACCAATATCCCTAAGTTTTCCCTTCACCCCATTCCTCACTAATTCCCCAAGCTTCGCTTTTGTCCTATTCTTGTCTGATTCCCCATCCCTCCCTGTTTCCACATGTCTCCCAATTGCCCCAACCTTCCCTTGTTCCCCATTCCTCTCTGATTTCCATGCGTACCTGTTTCCTCTTGTCTCCCATCCTCCAAGCTTCCCATTTCCCATTCTCCTCTGTTTCCCATTTCCCATTTCTCATTTCCATGCGTGTGTGCGTGCGTGTATGCGTGCGTGCGTGCGTGCGTGCTTCTGCTTCTGCTCTTGCCGTCGTCTCCCCTTCTGCAGGTGCCGTTGTGAGGTAGAGGGCGAGAAATTCACGGTCGGGGATGACGGTGAGCGGGGTCGTGGTGCCTTCAATGAAACGAGCGAACGGAGCTGGGCGGGAGATCGGACCAAGTGAGTCCCGCGAAGGAGTTGGTGGTATATTCCCCTCCTCAATCTCCGACCAGGGATCGCTCCAACAATGAGGTGAGTGAGGGGGTTCACGAGTGCGTGGGGGTCGTCCGAGGGGAATGGCTACGCGGGGTGATTTTTCTCCGCGATCAGCTTTCATCTCTCGTTCAGCTTCCTCCAATTCTTCTTGCGTGAGCTCCCCTTCGTCGGGTTCGGCTGATCCCCATCCTCCCGTGGTGACCGTACCACTGGCGCTGGCTCCCCATGCTCCAGTGGAGGATGCCCAAGTTGCGCCTTCTTCTGGTTCGTAATCTTCGTCTCCCCATGCGCCTCGTCGTGCTAACTCCTCGTCCCATCCAGCCGCGACGCGTTGCTCATACAGTTTCTGTTTCTTTTCCGCCCGGGCCTTGTCTTGTTCTTCCTTGACGCTCAGCTCCTCTGTTGCGTCAGGATCCTTCCAAGCCGGGTCAATTTCACGGCGGTAGACTTCGCGGGTGTACGGGCGCGGTCGTCCATCTTGTCGAAGGTGGTGGTGTTAGCTTCTAGGACGAACCGGAGGTTTTCCGAGTATGGCGCTGTGAGCTCCGCTCGCTGTTGTCCGAAGTCGTCGCTTGCTTCGCCGAAGATGCGGTAAGACGACACAGCGAGTTCTTCTGCAGTCGTGCCTGTTGGTTCTGCCTCGGCACTTTCCGCTTCCTGGATTGCCGCGTACTCCTTTTCGACTTGCTCTGTGCGGCTCGCCGTGGGTGTGTGGCAGGTGGTGCAAAGACCATTGATGACTGGCTCGTGCAGATTGATCTCGCGGGGATGAGGGCTGCGGCGAACCCATGGTCGTCCGTCTGGGTGCACCCATGATTCCTTGCCCATGTAGGCGAACTCGAGAGGGACGAGGTCCACGAGCTCGTCGGATGATGCTTGGCAGGAAGGTACGTCGAAGTCTAAGACGTAGATTCCATTGATTGAGCGGGCTCATCCGAGGTATTTGAACGACTCGGGAGGGGTGTCCGGGGGAGCGTTGGTGAGGATGAGATCGCGTGTGGCTAGGTCCGTGGTGAGTATGACGCCGCACTCGCGAAGTTGTCCTGCCGAGAGGAGATTAAAGCGAAGGTTTGGGACGTAGAGTACGTCGTTGAACGAGATATGTGTGTTGCTGTCTCGCGCTTGCAGGACTACGATGCCTTGCGCATGGGCGCGCAGCTGTTCGTTGTTAGCGACGGTGACGTAGGTCGCGGGGGCGCGGCTCTGATTCGAGACGTATCGCGTGGATCCCACCATGTGCTATCCGCGGCAGCTCTCCAGGTACCAGGTGTTGTGGTTGTCGATGTCGTATCTGCGCAGAAGTAGCGCCAGTCGCGGAGTCACCAGGGTTTCTTTGTAGCGCCTGTGGAAGAAGGGGTCTTCGTCTTCCTTCCATCCCACAGGTACGTATTGTTGGTTGTCATGTGGCGGGCTCTCCTGCAGTTTGATTGGCTGATTCCAATCCTGCTCATCTTCGTCATACAGGTAATAGTGATCCTCAGTGAGGGGATTATTCCAACCCTCTTCTGGTTCAAGGAGTCTTCCTTGGATCTCATTCTCTTCGTCGGGCTCAGCAGTGCGACGTCGACGCGTCGCCATATTTGAGATGATGTTTCTAGGAGCTCCTGATTGAGGTCCTTGAGTTTGCTGATGTTGATGTTGTGCAAGAGGACGAGGTGTCTGATACTGAGACTGAGGATGACGAGCATCTTGTCAGCCGACCCAGTTGTTGTGGTGAGTGGAATTTGGGTGGCGATAGTTGGATCGGGACTTGCATCGATCCGTTGAATGTCCGAAGATTTTGCATATTTTGCAAAAGTGGCGCCTTGGTTGTCGTCGCTCTTCACGGTTGTCAGCGTAGAAGGCGAGGCGCTCTCGGCGCGGCGCAGAGCTTGTTCTGCTCGAGTCCATGTCCTGTTGTTCAGTTAGGAGTGCGGCGCATAGCGCGGCTTCTGAGATGATTCCTCGCTGTTGGAGTAGCGCTTTGCAGGGCTTCCACTCTGGCCCGAGTCCTTGAAGGACTATGTTGACGAAGATCTTTTCCGAGATTGCGCTTCCATGCTTCGTGATCTGGTCACGGATGTTGCGACAGCGGTTAATATAAGAATTTGCTTTCTCCGTGTGCCCCATCTTTGTCTCCATGAGTTGCTGCAGGAGCCTGCTGGCGGTAACCGAGTCCTTCGGTTGATAAACCTCAACGAGGTGCTTCCAGGCTTCCAAGGCTGTAGCGGCGCCCTCTTTGTAGGAGCGGATGCTTAGTTGCTCTGCAGGCGTCATGTTGCGTAGCAGCACACTATACGCCATGAGGGACTCGCTGTAGTACTGAGCCCTGGCGTCGTCGGTGTCGTCCACCGGTTTAGGATAGGAGCCGTCGAAGTAATGGTAGATCTACGCTGTCTGTAGGAGGAGCTCAAGCTCGAAACTCCATGTGTAGAAATCTTTGCCGTCAAATGCGGCAGTGGTCTTAATTTTTGAAACGTTGAGGAAGCGTGCTTGCGCAGAGTTAATGACTTCATCACTTGGACGGGGGGCAGTTGTTGTTGATTTGTCTGTGTCGAGGGAGAAGGTGTGCGCGGCGGTATCACGGCTTTTCTCGGCCGGTTGTCCAGGTTGAGCTGGTTGGGAAGAGGTTCCCGCATCGCCTTTGCGCAAATCTTGGAGTTCTTTCTCCATAGTTGAAAGTCGAGCGAATAACTGCTTGAGTGCGGCAGAGACGATCGTAGTTGTCGCCTCATTTGTCGCAGCCGGGTTGATTTGCCCTTCAGCCGTCAGATTTGCTTGGCCTCCGAATCCTCCTGCCATCTTGGTCTTGGAGCGTGTGCCGCTCGCCAGATCTTGGTTCGGCAAATTTCACGGAAGTGAAGATGCGAAGAATCCCTGAGTAGCTCTCATACCATGTTACAATCCCAAGTGGGACTTTAGCGAAGGATTGCTCAGGGTGATCGTAGAGTAGTGTTGCAGCGAAACTTTGAATCTCAGGTCAGAGTGAATGTAAATGAGTGAGTTGATAAAAGCATGCATACATCGGGTTTATATAAGAATACAGGGGAATACGAAAAGACGTAGACTAGCCATGTACTCTAAGGGGTACATTCCCTTATTACAGCGAAATTCAAACCGTGCGGCGCGGGAACCCGTTTCAGCTCTTTTCACTTCAAGTGTTTCTGCCTGCATCGGTCTTGGTCAGACGAATGCTGCGTCTCTTCGACTCTTCTGACTCCTCGACTTCGTACTCGGTAGAGTCGGCTCCTGCAGCCTACAGGAATGCCTTCTCATGTAATTTCATATCGTAACACTAGCTTTGCTATATATTCTTCGCTCATGCCTTCGCTCGAAGTACTGTTTTGCTTCGATAGTGCAATTCTCGCTCACTTGCTCAATTGCACTCGTAACAAGTGTACAAAACCTAAAACATATTGAGACCACTATGGGGGTTCATATCTTGGCTAGTTGGCTTCGGTTGGCTCGCAAGGCCCGGGAGCTCTAAGTTCGGAGGCAGCCTGGGAGTCTGTGTTCGCTTGTAGGTGTGGCCTGGTTTCGAAACTGTGGCTGCCCAACCAAACCACTGACACAGCAGCGCAAGGGGAAGCTCGGCAGCACAAGCGACAACCTCGGGTGCGGGAAGCTTCGTGAAATTTACTTGGGCACCAGTCGCGCTGCTTTGAAACATCCGGCAAAATCGAGGGTGTCTCAATACCTCTGAAAACCGTACTCAGCTGCTCTATAGTGACCCCAAAAAGCTTTGCATTTGGAGGCTGGTTGAAGATGACCGCGAAACCCTACCTAACCGCTCTAAAGTAACCGCAAATGCTCTGAATCCGAAAATTCTGGAGCCTGGGGAGCTCCCCGCGGTGCAACCGCCCGCTTTTCCGTGGCTGCGGTGTTCCGCTTTTCCCTCCCCAAACCTCGAGTCTGTCTCTCTCTGCTTCTCGCTGCTGCTGTGACTAGCGGCACATCTGCCAACACCAGCCACTAATCTCCCTTAGAAATCCGCCATTCCAGCTTATCTCATTCACAACTCCTTCCAACACAAGCTACAACGCTGCTGGTCTTCGTGGTTCGGTTAACTTCCTCGTTCATTCAGTTCGACATGGCCTCAGACTATCCGTCGTTTATTTCCGCACTTAGCTTTTGGAAGAACAGCGAGAAGCAAGCAAAATTGTGCCTGCGGCGGCTGTTTACCAACAACAGCACGAATCTCACCGCTACAACGCCAATGCTGCTCGAGCTGCCGGCGGTGACGTCGGACACTGAAGCGTCGCATGTTGAAGCATTTGATGCTGCAGCTGTGGAAGCGAAACTGATGCCGTCAGATCCTGAAGCGCAGGATGCTGAAGCCTCGAATGCAAGATTGTCGGATGCAGCAGTCTCTATCGTTGCAGCACCGCATGCCGCGGCATCAGAGCCGCTCGTTTAGCTCCAATGGCTCTATCTTTGGCGGCTTGTGCAAAGTCATCGAGTACGGTCGTAGCGTCTCGCATCCCGAAACCGAGCAAGGGAGCAGCGATTAGGAGGAAAGTGGAGGGAACAACACTGATTCCCAGGCCTAAATGCGCCGCACCGCATAGGGAGGTGAGGGGAGTGGAAGTTGAAGCTGCAGGCAAGCGGCCTCGCAGGACGTCCAAGGCCGTGCTGGCTGCAATCCCACGCCGGCCATGGCGCCCTTGACTGCTGCACGCATAAAAAAATCAAAGAGAAAAAGGGCAAAAAAAAGCTATCACTGAAATCCTTGAGAATAAAAAATGATGAAAATGGAGGTTGAAAAGAGGAGAGCTTGGGGTATGAGATGGAGGGATGGCATGAAAGGCATGTGAGAGGCACAGCACAGCAACACGCCGAGAGCACCGACTGGGGGATGGGTGTGGTGTGGATGGGGAACACGGTGGCACTACCCTTTTTTGCGCCCTGCTTCACGGCAGGGTGTTTGTGGGAGTGTGGTGGGTGGTTGATGGCTGGAGGGGGTGAGGGAAAGCTGTTGTGCTGCTGTGCCTTCAATGACACCTCCAGGCTTGAGCGCTCCTGACGGATGGCTCCAGGCTTGAGCGCTCCTGACGGATTGCTCCAGGCTTGAGCGCTCCTGACGGATGGCTCCAGGCTTGAGCGCTCCTGACGGATGGCTCCAGGCTTGAGCGCTCCTGACGGATGGCTCCAGGCTTGAGCGCTCCTGACGGATGGCTCCAGGCTTGAGCGCTCCTGACGGATGGCTCCAGGCTTGAGCGCTCCTGACGGATGGCTCCAGGCTTGAGCGCTCCTGACGGATGGCTCCAGGCTTGAGCGCTCCTGACGGATGGCTCCAGGCTTGAGCGCTCCTGACGGATGGCTCCAGGCTTGAGCGCTCCTGACGGATGGATCCAGGCTTGAGCGCTCCTGACGGATGGCTCCAGGCTTGAGCCTTGTAGGGAGAGTTAGAAACTAAGCAATATGTGAACTATGTACTGCAGACCCTTCCTTTGATATAGTTGCCTATGCATTGTTAAGCCTTGTCATTCATGCCCACTTGCGATTGTTGATTGGATATTGGCGTTTAATCGGGCAATGACAACCAAAAACAGGAACCATACAACAGTACTGCAGTGCACTTCCATCTCCCTGCTTCCTCACTGTTTCACCATACCTCATTGTTTCACCATACCTCACTGTTTCACCATACCTCACTGTCTCACCATACCTTATTCCACCATACCTTACTGTTTTACCGTACCTCACTGTTTCACCATACCTCACTGTTTCACCATACCTCACTGTTTCACCATACCTTATTGTTTCACCATACCTCATTGTTTCACCATACCTCACTGTTTCACCGTACCTCACTGTTTCATCATACCTCACAGTTTCACCATACCTCATTGTTTCACCATATCTACTCTTTCACCGTACCTCACTGTTTCACCATACCTCACTGTTTCATCATACCTCACTGTTTCACCATACCTCACTGTTTCACCATACCTCATTGTTTTACCATACCTCACTATTTCACCATACCTCATTGTTTCACCATACCTCATTGTTTCACCATACCTCACTGTTTCACCATACCTCGCTGTTTCACCGTGCCTCACTGTTTCACCATACCTCGCTGTTTCACCATACCTCACTGTTTCACCATACCTCATTGTTTCACCATATCTACTCTTTCACCATACCTCACTGTTTCACCATACCTCACTGTTTCACAATACCTCACTGTTTCACCATACCTCACTGTTTCACCGTACCTCACTGTTTCACCATACCTCATTGTTTCACCGTACCTCACCGTTTCACCGTACCTCACTGTTTCACGATACCTCACTGTTTCACCATACCTCACTGTTTCACCGTACCTCACTGTTTCACCATACCTCATTGTTTCACCATACCTCATTGTTTCACCATACCTCACTGTTTCACCGTACCTTACTGTTTCATCATACCTCACTGTTTTACCATACCTCACTGTTTCACCATGCCTCACTGTTTCTCCATACCTCACTGTTTCACCGTACCTCGCTGTTTCACCATGCCTCACTGTTTCACCATACCTCATTGTTTCACCGTACCTCACTGTTTCACCATACTTCACTGTTTCACCATACCTCACTGTTTCGCCATACCTCCTCGTTTCCCCATGCCTCCTCGTTTCCCCATGCCTCCTCGTTTCCCCATGCCTCCATGTTTCCCCCATAACTTCCTGTTTCCCCATGTCTCCCTTTTTCCCCATGTTTTCTCATGCCTCTCCATTTCTCCATGCCTCCCCATTTCTCCCTGTTTCCCCATACCTTACTGTTTCACCATGCCTCCTCTTTACCCCATTTTCTCCAGTTCCCTCATGCCTCCCCTTTGCCCCATTTCTCCCTGTTCCCTCATGCCTCCCCTTTACCCCATTTCTCCCTGTTCCCTCATGCCCCCCTTTACCCCATTTCTCCCTGTTCCCTCATGCCTCCCCTTTACCCCATTTCTCCCTGTTCTCTCATGCCCCCCTTTACCCCATACCTCCCTGTTCCCTCATGCCTCATTATCTCCCCAAACCTCGTGTTTCCTCATCTCCCACTTTGACCATGCTTCCCCATGTGTCTCTGCTCCCCATGCCTCACTATTTTCCCATGCCTCCCTGTATCCCCATGCCTCCATGTTACCCCTGTCTCCTTGTCATGGCTTCTTGTTTCCCCCTGTCTCCCAGATTCCCCATGCTTCCCTTTTTCCCAATCTTGTCTCACGCCTGACTGTTTCTCCATCCGTGCATCCCCATAGTTCCCTCGATCCCCATGTCTCCCCATTACAACATGTCTCACTCATTCACCACTACTTTTTGTCTCCCCATATCTCCCTGTTTTCACATGCCTCCCATCTTCCACAAGACTCGCGTTTTTCAAAAAAAAAATCAGTTTTTTCATGCCTCCCAATGTCTACCAATATCCCTAAGTTTTCTCTTCACCCCATTCCTCACTAATTCCCCAAGCTTCGCTTTTGTCCTATTCTTGTCTGATTCCCCATCCCTCCCTGTTTCCACATGTCTCCCAATTGCCCCAACCTTCCCTTGTTCCCCATTCCTCTCTGATTTCCATGCGTACCTGTTTCCTCTTGTCTCCCATCCCCCAAGCTTCCCATTTCCCCTTCTCCTCTGTTTCCCATTTCCCATTTCCCATTTTTCATTTCCATGCGTGCGTGCTTGCGTGCGTGCGTGCGTGCATGCGTGCGTGTTGCACATAACGGTATTTTGCGTGCTGAATTTGAAATTATGTATTTTGTCTCAACCCTCAATATTGCTTTGCGTGACGACGACCATGCAAACTATTTTGTGAGGTACGGTAAAAAAACAGTCTATGTTTTCACCGACAGCAGCTGTATTCTCTTTAACAGCATCTGTTGTAAACTGCAATTTACTAAAAGTGATCATAGTATCATGACGCTAATAAGAGTAGAGAATATCTGAATATATGGCTCATTGGGGTGGAAGCTTGTTACGAATAGTGATATGAGAAAAGGCATTGTGCACTCCTAACCGCAGCAAGCGAAGCACACAATGCCGAGGTGCGAAGAGTCGCGTTTGGTTACGGAGCATCTGGACTGCTAGGGCAGGCAGCATCAAGTAGCAGAAGTGGCGAGGATTCTGCCCGAACAGTTCTGTAACCGTCTGGAGTCGCACGGTTTGATTTTGCAGAAATAAGATAATGTACCCCTTAGAGTACATTGCTAGTCTAGGTCGTTTCGTATTCCACCTGTACTCTTATTTATATGCCTGTATTTGCATGTTTTTATGATCACAATCATTTTACATTCACTCTGATTTGAGGTCAAGGGCCCACCACTACCATTCAATTGTGTGCGAACCTTTCTGGGGTGATCCTAGGGTCGATCAACATCTGATCCCAGCATGGTATGAGAGAGACTCGGGAATCCTTCGCACGCTCGCGTGTAAGGATGGCCGGAGGATCTGGAGGTCTGACAAATCTGACCGCTGAAGCGCAACCCAACCTGGTGTCAGAATCTAGTCTAGGTGACTAGAGTAGAGAGGAGAATGGCCGATTAGGTAAGGGGGGGGATACAAGAGTGTCGAGAATAACTTCTGAGTGTGTCCCTCACGCCCCAGGGACAAGTGCTAAAGTCCCACTTGGGATTGTAACATGGTATGAGAGCTACTCAGGGATTCTTCGCATCTTCACTTCCGTGAAATTTGCCGAACCAAGATCTGGCGAGCGGCACACGCTCCAAGACCAAGATGGCAGGAGGATTCGGAGGCCAAGCAAATCTGACGGCTGAAGGGCAAATCAACCCGGCTGCGACAAATGAGGCGACAACTACGATCGTCTCTGCCGCACTCAAGCAGTTATTCGCTCGACTTTCAACTATGGAGAAAGAACTCCAAGATTTGCGCAAAGGCGATGCGGGAACCTCTTCCCAACCAGCTCAACCTGGACAACCGGCCGAGAAAAGCCGTGATACCGCCGCGCACACCTTCTCCCTCGACACAGACAAATCAACAACAACTGCCCCCCGTCCAAGTGATGAAGTCATTAACTCTGCGCAAGCACGCTTCCTCAACGTTTCAAAAATTAAGACCACTGCCGCATTTGACGGCAAAGATTTCTACACATGGAGTTTCGAGCTTGAGCTCCTCCTACAGACAGCGTAGATCTACCATTACTTCGACGGCTCCTATCCTAAACCGGTGGACGACACCGACGACGCCAGGGCTCAGTACTACAGCGAGTCCCTCATGGCGTATAGTGTGCTGCTACGCAACATGACGCCTGCAGAGCAACTAAGCATCCGCTCCTACAAAGAGGGCGCCGCTACAGCCTTGGAAGCCTGGAAGCACCTCGTTGAGGTTTATCAACCGAAGGACTCGGTTACCGCCAGCAGGCTCCTGCAGCAACTCATGGAGACAAAGATGGGGCACACGGAGAAAGCAAATTCTTATATTAACCGCTGTCGCAACATCCGTGACCAGATCACGAAGCATGGAAGCGCAATCTCGGAAAAGATCTTCGTCAACATAGTCCTTCAAGGACTCGGGCCAGAGTGGAAGCCCTGCAAAGCGCTACTCCAACAGCGAGGAATCATCTCAGAAGCCGCGCTATGCGCCGCACTCCTAACTGAACAACAGGACATGGACTCGAGCAGAACAAGCTCTGCGCCGCGCCGAGAGCGCCTCGCCTTCTACGCTGACAACCGTGAAGAGCGACGACAACCAAGGCGCCACTTTTGCAAAATATGGAAAATCTTCGGACATTCAACGGATCGATGCAAGTCCCGATCCAACTATCGCCACCCAAATTCCACTCACCACAACAACTGGGTCGGCTGACAAGATGCTCGTCATCCTCAGTCTCAGTATCAGACACCTCGTCCTCTTGCACAACATCAACATCAGCAAACTCAAGGACCTCAATCAGGAGCTCCTAGAAACATCATCTCAAATATGGCGACGCGTCGACGTCGCACTGCTGAGCCCGACGAAGAGAATGAGATCCAAGGAAGACTCCTTGAACCAGAAGAGGGTTGGAATAATCCCCTCACTGAGGATCACTATTACCTGTATGACGAAGATGAGCAGGATTGGAATCAGCCAATCAAACTGCAGGAAAGCCCGCCACATGACAACCAACAATACGTACCTGTGGGATGGAAGGAAGACGAAGACCCCTTCTTCCACAGGCGCTACAAAGAAACCCTGGTGACTCCGCGACTGGCGCTACTTCTGCGCAGATACGACATCGACAACCACAACACCTGGTACCTGGAGAGCTGCCGCGGATAGCACATGGTGGGATCCACGCGATACGTCTCGAATCAGAGCCGCGCCCCCGCGACCTACGTCACCGTCGCTAACAACGAACAGCTGCGCGCCCATGCGCAAGGCATCGTAGTCCTGCAAGCGCGAGACAGCAACACACATATCTCGTTCAACGACGTACTCTACGTCCCAAACCTTCGCTTTAATCTCCTCTCGGCAGGACAACTTCGCGAGTGCGGCGTCATACTCACCACGGACCTAGCCACACGCGATCTCATCCTCACCAACGCTCCCCCGGACACCCCTCCCGAGTCGTTCAAATACCTCGGATGAGCCCGCTCAATCAATGGAATCTACGTCTTAGACTTCGACGTACCTTCCTGCCAAGCATCATCCGACGAGCTCGTGGACCTCGTCCCTCTCGAGTTCGCCTACATGGGCAAGGAATCATGGGTGCACCCAGACGGACGACCATGGGTTCGCCGCAGCCCTCATCCCCGCGAGATCAATCTGCACGAGCCAGTCATCAATGGTCTTTGCACCACCTGCCACACACCCACGGCGAGCCGCACAGAGCAAGTCGAAAAGGAGTACGCGGCAATCCAGGAAGCGGAAAGTGCCGAGGCAGAACCAACAGGCACGACTGCAGAAGAACTCGCTGTGTCGTCTTACCGCATCTTCGGCGAAGCAAGCGACGACTTCGGACAACAGCGAGCGGAGCTCACAGCGCCATACTCGGAAAACCTCCGGTTCGTCCTAGAAGCTAACACCACCACCTTCGACAAGATGGACGACCGCGCCCGTACACCCGCGAAGTCTACCGCCGTGAAATTGACCCGGCTTGGAAGGATCCTGACGCAACAGAGGAGCTGAGCGTCAAGGAAGAACAAGACAAGGCCCGGGCGGAAAAGAAACAGAAACTGTATGAGCAACGCGTCGCGGCTGGATGGGACGAGGAGTTAGCACGACGAGGCGCATGGGGAGACGAAGATTACGAACCAGAAGAAGGCGCAACTTGGGCATCCTCCACTGGAGCATGGGGAGCCAGCGCCAGTGGCACGGTCACCACGGGAGGATGGGGATCAGCCGAACCCGACGAAGGGGAGCTCACGCAAGAAGAATTGGAGGAAGCTGAACGAGAGATGAAAGCTGATCGCGGAGAAAAATCACCCCGCGTAGCCATTCCCCTCGGACGACCCCCACGCACTCGTGAACCCCCTCACTCACCTCATTGTTGGAGCGATCCCTGGTCGGAGATTGAGGAGGGGAATATACCACCAACTCCTTCGCGGGACTCACTTGGTCCGATCTCCCGCCCAGCTCCGTTCGCTCGTTTCATTGAAGGCACCACGACCCCGCTCACCGTCATCCCCGACCGTGGATTTCTCGCCCTCTACCTCACAACGGCACCTGCAGAAGGGGAGACGACGGCAAGAGCAGAAGCAGAAGCACGCACGCACGCACGCACGCATACACGCACGCACACACGCATGGAAATGAGAAATGGGAAATGGGAAATGGGAAACAGAGGAGAATGGGAAATGGGAAGCTTGGAGGATGGGAGACAAGAGGAAACAGGTACGCATGGAAATCAGAGAGGAATGGGGAACAAGGGAAGGTTGGGGCAATTGGGAGACATGTGGAAACAGGGAGGGATGGGGAATCAGACAAGAATAGGACAAAAGCGAAGCTTGGGGAATTAGTGAGGAATGGGGTGAAGGGAAAACTTAGGGATATTGGTAGACATTGGGAGGCATGAAAAAACTGATTTTTTTTTTGAAAAACGCGAGTCTTGTGGAAGATGGGAGGCATGTGAAAACAGGGAGATATGGGGAGACAAAAAGTAGTGGTGAATGAGTGAGACATGTTGTAATGGGGAGACATGGGGATCGAGGGAACTATGGGGATGCACGGATGGAGAAACAGTCAGGCGTGAGACAAGATTGGGAAAAAGGGAAGCATGGGGAATCTGGGAGACAGGGGGAAACAAGAAGCCATGACAAGGAGACAGGGGTAACATGGAGGCATGGGGATACAGGGAGGCATGGGAAAATAGTGAGGCATGGGGAGCAGAGACACATGGGGAAGCATGGTCAAAGTGGGAGATGAGGAAACACGAGGTTTGGGGAGATAGTGAGGCATGAGGGAACATGGAGGTATGGGGTAAAGGGGGGCATGAGGGAACAGGGAGAAATGGGGTAAAGGGGAGGCATGAGGGAACAGGGAGAAATGGGGTAAAGGGGGGCATGAGGGAACAGGGAGAAATGGGGTAAAGGGGAGACATGAGGGAACAGGGAGAAATGGGGCAAAGGGGAGGCATGAGGGAACAGGGAAAAATGGGGTAAAGGGGAGGCATGGTGAAACAGTAAGGTATGGGGAAACAGGGAGAAATGGGGAGGCATGGAGAAATGGAGAGGCATGAGAAAACATGGGGAAAAAGGGAGACATGGGGAAACAGGAAGTTATGGGGGAAACATGGAGGCATGGGGAAACGAGGAGGCATGGGGAAACGAGGAGGCATGAGGAAACGAGGAGGTATGGCGAAACAGTGAGGTATGGTGAAACAGTGAAGTATGGTGAAACAGTGAGGTACGGTGAAACAATGAGGTATGGTGAAACAGTGAGGCATGGTGAAACAGCGAGGTACGGTGAAACAGTGAGGTATGGAGAAACAGTGAGGCATGGTGAAACAGTGAGGTATGGTAAAACAGTGAGGTATGATGAAACAGTAAGGTACGGTGAAACAGTGAGGTATGGTGAAACAATGAGGTATGGTGAAACAATGAGGTATGGTGAAACAGTGAGGTACGGTGAAACAGTGAGGTACATCCTCCTGACAGTCTACGTCGACGACCTGCCGTACACGGGCACCTGCAACAAACTCCTTCACCAGTTTGAGGAGAACCTGGCGCAGCGCGTTGACATCACCGTCAACCACAACGTGAAGCGGTTTTTGGGGCTGAACATTACCTACGTGCCAGAAGCAATTCATCTGTCAGCCTCCAAGTACGCAGAGCAGCTGGGAGAACGCTTCAACATTTTGCCCGCACCACTCTCAACTCCGTACCGCAACCTCAGCACCAACTACAAACCGGACAACAAACCACTATCACCCGCAGGACTCCAACTGTACCAGCAGCAACTGGGTTGCCTGCTGTTCGCCTCTGTCACCTGCCGACCCGACCTCTCGTACATCGCCAGCCAACTGGCGCAGTATTATCGCAAGCCAGTAGCTGAGAACCAGCTGGACCTGGAACGCGCCCTGCAGTACTTCATCTCCACACCTGACATTGGGCTCCTACTCCACGGTGACGACAACCTCCTTCAATCTCAACGGCTACGTGGACGCAGATCATGCAGCTGACCCCGCAAATCGACGGTCCCGAACTGGCTTCGTCTTTCGCCTGGAACCAACTGGGCCAATCTCCTGGAACTCGCAGAAGCAGGAGCTGGTTGCCCTGTCATCGGCTAAAGCAGAATACATCGCCGCGACAGCAGCAGTTCGCGAAGGCCTGTACTTGCAGGAGCTGCTATAGGAGGCGAAAATTCCAAGCTCGCCTACCTTTCGCCTTCACTGCGATAACCAAAGTGCCATCAGGATCGCGAACAAGCCAGGTTTCGTGAACCGCACGAAGCACATCGCGCTCCGGTACTTTTTTGTCAAGAACAAAATTGACCAGGGAAAAGTTGACCTCGCGTACTGCCCGACTACTGAGATGGCAGCAGACTTCCTCACCAAGCGCCTGCCACGTCAACAGTACAAGCACTGCTCTGACCTCACGGAGTAGTCAAGCGAGTCAGCTCCTCCTGCGCCTAGAAATGAAGGGGAGTGTTACGATATGAAATTACATGAGAAGGCATTCCTGTAGGCTGCAGGAGCCGACACTACCGAGTACGAAGTCGAGGAGTCAGAAGAGTCGAAGCGACGCAGCAACCGTCTGACCAAGACCGATGCAGGCAGAAACATTTGAAGTGAAAAGAGCAGGAACAGGTTTGAAACGGGTTCCCGCGCCGCACGGTTTGAATTGCGCTGTAATAAGGGAATGTACCCTTAGAGTACATGGCTAGTCTAGGTCTTTTCGTATTCCCCTGTATTCTTATATAAACCCGATGTATGCATGCTTCTATCAACTCACTCTGACCTGAGATTCAAACTTCCGCTGCAACACTACACTGCGATCAACCCTGAGCGATCCTTAGCTAAAGTCCCACTTGGGATTGTAACAGCTAGAGTGATAACGGTAATGTGTGGAAATGGGATGCGCTACGGGCCTAGTGCCGAGGCTGGGAATTGTCGAGGCGGAGGTCCGGAGCGCGGGATACCATCCGAATCGTGATCAGTGGCGAGAACAGTAGTTGAGGCGAGTGTCGCGAGTGGTAACGGTGCACTGTTGGGAACTGTTGGCGGGAACAGTGGTGCACGCGCTGAGCAGGGATGCGAAGTTAGAAAAATGAATTTTCCTCACACTACCCTCCCCCCCCCCCAACCCCCCCCCCCCCCCCCCCCCCCCCCTTAAGGAGGCCCTCCTTACGAGAGTGCGTGTACATCTCGGAAATTTTGACTGCGCAGATAGTCGGTGAGGAAGGGGTGGTTTTCGATCCTATCGAGGGGCACCCCGCGTCAGAACTAAGGAACGAGAATGAATGAACTAGCAGCAAGATGGGTACAAGTACTAACCCTAATTGGGTTGTACCCCATGTGGGCTACCCCACTACAGCCTACACAACATATAAGTTTGACACACCCCTATAGGCAAAGTGGGGGAGAACAAGAGGTCACAAGACCAGTCAAGAAAAGCAAAGCAAGCTCAGGGTGGATCACGAAGTCACCACACACTCTGAGCACAAGCAAATGGCCACAAGGCCAGTCCACATGCAGAGTTATATAATAGAGAACAAGCAGTACAGTGATCAAAACCTAGCAAGTGCAAGCATGCAGGTATACGTGTATAGATCACAGTACAAGCAAAGTCAAGAAGTGAGCAAGTGAGGCCAAGTAGGAACAAGACCTAAAACAGTATAGAAACGCTAATGATCACAAGGCTGAAGTGCCTTGGTGAAGATATCAGCAGTGTTGGCTCGAGAGGCCACGTAAGCAAGACGAAGCTGACCACGCTGCTGCAACTCTCGAGCAAGGAAGTAACACAGAGCGATGTGCTTCATTCTGTGCTCCAGTCTGTGCTCCTGTCACAAGGCAATTATGGCCTTGTTGTCGATGTACAGAACTGGAGGAGAACGAGGCGCCTCTCCCAAGTCGGTCAGCAGGTAAGTGAGCCAGCGTAACTCCTGTGCAGCCATGGCCCTTGCGTAGATCTCAGCCTCACAACTGGAACTGAGAACAGAAGAAGAGCGGGTAGACCGCCAAGAAATAGAGCGAGCCAAGGCTTAAAGTGTAACCCTGTGACGACCGCTGCGTAGCCAAGTCGTCAACCCAAGAAGCGTCTGCGTGTCCAGTGGGGACAACTGGACCCCGTCCTCCAAGCACGAGCCCCATGCCCCGACGTACTGCACAAGTAGCGCAACACCCTCTTAGCGGCCTTCCAGTGCTCTGGTCGGTGTCTCCCGGGCGCAACGTAGCTTGCCAGGATGCTAAGAGGGTAGGCTAGGTCAGGTCGAGTGCAGGTCATCAGGTACATGAGGCAGCCCACAAGCTCTGTATACGGGCCACTCGGCTCTACGGACTCGTCCGAAGGTGGAGCTGAGAGCGAGTGGCCGGTAGGCGGAGGAGTGGACTGTGGCGAGGAGTACTGGAAGTCGAAGCGCTGAAGGACGTGCTGCACCATGTGTGACTGAGTCAAGGTAATGGTGCGCCGTGCTCTTTCCCGGGTGATCTCCAAGCCAAGATAGCTGCGCAGCTCACCCAGGTCTGTGCACGTGTGTCTCTTATGCAGCTCCGACTTCACTAGGGCCAGTCCCTCACTGTCAGCAGTGGCAAAGACCAAGTCGTCGACGTACACGAGGATGTAGAACGGCGGCAGCGAAGTATCGGTGCGTAGAAACAGCGAGGGGTTAGCAGTAGAAGGAGTAAACCCAAGAGCCGCAAGTGTCGCCGTCAGTGTGTCGTGCCACTCGCGAGGCGCCTGGCGGAGACCATAGACTGGCCGCCGGAGGCTCCACTGGGTACCTGCAGGAAAAGACACAGTGAAGCCAGGTGGGCGGCGGAGCCAAATTGTGCAGGCTGCCCTGTAAGAAAGCTGTGCTGAAGTCAAGAGAGTGAAGCTCGTAGTCACGCTGAGCACCTACGTGTCGCAGTACCCAACGAGTGGTCATCTTCGGGGTAGGGGAGAAGGTCTGGAAGAAGTCGACCCCTTGTCGCTGACTGAAGCCTCGAGCAACGTAACGTGCCTTGAAGGCAGGGGGAGAACCCGGCGGCCGCTTCACCCTGAAAATCTTCATGCCATCGACTATGTTCGCCCCAGGATGCCATCTCTGCGTCCAAGGCTGTCTGCCACTAACAGGAGTAGGGACCCGTAATCGCCTCTGCGTAAGAGCACGTGGTCGGGATGTCTGGTGCATCCGGATCTCCCTCAGGTGCAATCAGCATGGACACGGGACGAGGTACAGCAGCTGCAAAACAGTCAAAGTCCTCCTGCCTGTCCTCAAAGACGTCCGTGCCAAGAGCACACTCACCCCCGACGGACGGAGGACATACAGACTCAGGCTCAGCAACAAGACTAGCGGCGTAGTCGAGACGACAGGCGGCAGCAAATTCAACAAGCTCAGCAACTAGGGCATACGCAGCAGTGGACTCAAAAGAAGGGTCAGTGACATCAGTGGCCAGAAGACGTGTGACAGTAGGACTACCAGCATGAAGTAAGTCAGACTCAGGGTCCGGTCCGTCAGCAAGAGAGGCCGCAGGAGGAGACGGCAGGGGAACATGCTGTGGAACATAGGAAGGTCGAAGTGCCATATGGTGCGTGCCGGGGACAGCAGGAGGGCGCTGACGCGGAACACGACGACCAGTGCGAACAGCGCGAACAGGCGAGGCAGGACGAGACGCAGGCTCACGACGCTCAGTAAGACCTCCAGTCTGCTCAGTGTAAGGAGAAGGAGCAAGCAGTGGGGAGGCTGGCTGTAACTGCGACTGCGACTGGTCAGGCGGGGGACACAGCAAGGGAGGAGTAAGGCCAGTAGAAGACAGGAGACCAAGAACCTGCTGAAGCAGTGGAATGAAGTACGGTCGCACAGTGCCTCCAGAACCAGCACCGACAGCACCAGCACCCTCAGGGCCAGCACCTCCTGCAGTACCACCAGCTCCAGCAGCTCCAGTACCTCCAGTACGAGCACCTCTGGGACCAGCGGCTCCAGCACCTCCAGCAGCTCCAGCACCTGCGTTACCTCCAGCTCCAGCACCTGCAGCACCTCCAGCTCCAGCAGCTCCATGACCTCCGGGACCAGCGGCTCCAGTACCTCCAGATCCAAGGTCTCCAGCTCTAGCTCCTACATTACCACCAGCTCCAGCAGCTCCAGCTCCAGGGTCTCGAGTGGCAGGCCTCCCAGCTCCAGCAGCACCACTCCGGAGGCTCCAGCGCCGAGCAAACCACTCGCGCAGCTGCGGTGGAGAGAGAGGCTCTCGCCGTGACGAGGCACCCGTAGGATGACCAGCCGACAAACTACCTCCAGGCTCAGCACGCGCAGGTGCAGCAACGGTGAAAGACCTCCAGGCTCCGCACGCTCAGGCTCAGCACCCCCAGGCTCCGCACGCACAGGCTCAGCACCCCCAGGCTCCGCACGCTCAGGCTCAGCACCCCCAGGCTCTGCACCCTCAGACTCAGCAACCCCAGGCTCAGCACCCCCAGGCTCCGCACGCTCAGGCTTAGCACCCGCAGGCCCTTCACCCGCAGGCTCAGCACCCCCAGACGCAGCACCCCTAGCAGCACCAGAGTCGACAAGTCCCTCGACGGGCTCGACAGGGTCTACCTGGGACACACCTGGAGGAGCAGGACCCTGAGGGGGGAGGGGGTATACCGGAGGAGGACCTGGTGCGAGGAAGAGCGGCGGGGGGGGGGGAGAGGGGCAGTGCGGTAGGGGAAGAGACGGTAATAGGGAACCGACTCGTCAAACGTGACGTCCTGAGAGGGCAGGACACGGCGCGAGGTGGGATGGTAAAACTGCTAGCCAGCCGCGTCAGGGGGAAAGCCAAGGAAGACACAGGGAACGGCGCGGGAGGAGAGCTTGTCCGCGAAAGCATCGCGGACAAAGGCACGAGATCCCCAGACTCGGAACACCGACGCATCGCCAACCTCTCTCGTCCAACGCAGTGTCGGCGAGGTCTCCGGCAAGGAGACACGGGGCCAGAGGTTGAGCTGATGCGCAGCGTATCGGACCGCAAACGGCCACAGAAAATTTGGGGCAACCGCATGAATCATGGAGGTGCGAGCGACCTCCATGACTAAGCCAATGCGGCGCTCAGCAACCCCATTTTGCTGCGGAGAGGCCGGAAGCGTGAACGTCTGGCGGATGCCCTCCCCACGACAGAAGTCCCGCAAGAGGTCGAAGGCAAACTCACCACCTCTGTCAGAGTGAAGACGCAAGACCGGAAGGTCCGTGTCGAACCGCTCGCGGAGCTGGAGACGGATAGCGCGGATCCAAGGGATCAAAACATCAGGGACCCCCCCCTTGCTGCGCAAGGGGAAGACCGTGGTGTAACGCGAGTAGTCGTCAACAACCAACAGAAAGTATCGCTCGCGGCCCTGTCCACAGACGCGGGCTGGGCCCCACACGTCCATGTGAAGAGTCTGCAGGGGAGCCTCTGTCGGGGGAAACGAGGAGGAGTGAGGAGCGGCGCGCTGCCGCCCCTCGACGCAAGGAAGGCAGAGCGGAGTAGGCGAGCGCGGGAGGGCAGGCAGAGACCTGGGAAGACAAGTGACAAGGAGACGGGAGTGCATGCCACGGAGACGTGGCAGGGAGGGGTGACCAAGACGGTGGTGCCAAAGGAGATTCTGGTGCGATAGGTGGCGACACGAGCAGGGGGCTGAAAGCTGACCTTATGCGGACGCAAATGCAGCTACCTGAGGAGGCGCTGTAGTCAGTGTGTATAGACTCGACCCAAGCCGACGGGTGAACGTGGCCAGGTGACGGCCAGTCCGGGAACACGTACAGATCGCCACACGCTGTCCTCCGGGGGTGAAGGTATTAACGCATTCATCCTGAAGGACTGCGTTGCTCACCAAGTTCGTAGAGAACGAGGGGAGGTGAAGACCTGACAATGATCCAGACGGAACCGCCGAACACGGGAGAACAGTGGAGGAACGTGCCAGAACCGGCCCCCCAAAGGAGTCAGCCAGAGAGACTGCAACCGGTGCTGAGAGTGGTGTGATTGTGGTGCTGTCGCGAAAGAAGGAGCGGGAAGCACCTGAGTCAAGCGTGAAGGTGTGCAAGGCCTCAGCAGGTGCAGTACCAGGGAGAGTAGACTCACTAGCACCTAGAGCAGCAGCCTCTATACATGGGTCGGGCGGCACAGGTAACAGTCACCCTCAGCACAAATAGTCAATGCATATATGGCAGCAAGGATAGCATCATAACCAAGAGCAAAGATATCCTCATCCCCCCTAAGTAGCTCTGCCCAGCGGAGGAGCTCATCCGCGTCGGGAAACTCTACGTGAAAGGCGTCGTCAAGACGAGAGAAGCAGCGGTACTTGGTGTGAAGCTCCCCGCATGTCTGGCAAGTGCGGGCACCTGGGCGAATGACATACGGGCAGCGACCACTACCCCCAGACGCCCCACGCTCGGACGCTGCTGCTGCTGCCGCTGGCCCCCGCCAAAACCTCCTCTCTGAACAGCTCCACCCCGGCCGCCACCAGTGCAGCCGCCGCCACCCCCACTGCCGCCACCACCGCCGCCACCACCGCTGCCACCAACACCTCCACTCCCACCACCACTCCCACCGCCACCACCGCCAGCTCCACCGCCCCCACCACCGCCTCCACCACTGCCACCCCCACCACCCTGACCTCCCTTGCCCCTGCCGCTGTGGCGCCTCCCACTAGGAGCAGACGCAGCTCCGACCTCCTCAGCACGAAGGAAGTCAACAGCAGCAGTAGAAGCGACAGAGGGGACAAGGGGGGAGGGGGAACACCCCTCAAAGAAGGGAGTGTGAGGAATGCCACGAGAAGCGCCTACAGTGACTATGCTAGTCTCAGCTGCAAGGAGGTGCTTCTCGAGCAGGTCGACAGTGAGGTCTGTGGGGTCAAGGGCGAGGAGGAGGTCTCTGATTGCGCTAAGAGAGTTAGGGAGGCGGGTGACGATGTAGTAGAGCGTGATGTACATGGGAAGAGGGTTATTGGCTAGAAACTCGGCGGGAAGCGCGACACGGTAGCGAGTGTCACTAGTGCGAAGGTGAGTGACGAGGTCGGCAACTGTGGCAAAGGCGGACAGCTCGGGGAGTAGGTAGGGCAGTATAAGGCGGCCTAGAGCAGCAGTGGCCGGGGAGGAGTAACGAGCAAGTACGGCGTCGTACAAGGCTCGAGCAGTCTTGTTCTGGCCAAAGTGAGCGCGTTCGGCTAACGGCAGGTGGTTGCGAGGCTAGGCGAGCAACAGCGTCACGAGTAAGCCACTGTGAGCGAGTCGCACTGTCAGTTGTGTCGGGAGGGGCGAGAGAGGCGCCAGACGTGAGGTCAAACAGCGAGACACCGTCCCTAGAATCGCTCAGTAAGTACAGCTGCAGGTCATCTAGCCACTTGTCAAACTGTATCAGACGGCCCTCTGCATCGAACGAAAGTACACTGAGAGTGGCCATAGCGGGCAGAGCAGTAGGGCGCGCTAGCAGCAGGGCAGAACGCAGGCAGGGCAAGGCAGGGCGGCGGCCAGCACGGCGGCGTGCAGGCAGGGCAGGGCGGCGCAGCGGAGAGTGGCGCGCAAGCAGGGCAGGTGGCGCAGCGGCAAGCGACGCACAGGCAGGACAGGCGGCGCGGCGGCGGGCGGCGCGTGGGCAGAGCAGGGCGCGCGGGCAGGGAAGGCGGGCCAGCGGCAAGAGGCGCGCGGGCAGGGCAGGGCGCGCGGCGACGAGTGGCGCGCAGGCAGGGCAGGGTGCCGGCGGCGAGCGACGTGTGGGCAAGGCAGGACGCGCGGCGGCGAGCGGTGTGCGGGCAGGGCAGGGCGCGCAGCAGCGAGCAGCGCGGGGCAGGGCAGGGCGCGCGTCGGCAAGCGGCGCGCGGGCAGAGCAGGGCGCACGGCGGCGAGTAGCGCGCGGGCAGGGCAGGGCGCGCGGCGGCGAGTGGCGCGCGGACAAGGCAGGGCGCGCGCGGGCGGCGCGACTCAGGGCAGGGCGTACGCGGGGCGGCGCGGCGCAGGGCAGTGCAGCGTTAGCAGGGCGGCGTGTGAGGTAACGCGATTCGGTGGGCCCTAAAAAAAAAACGGTCCTAGGAGAGGACCTGCTCTGAAACCATGTAAGACATAGGAACGAGAATGAATGAACTAGCAGCAAGATGGGTACAAGTACTAACCCTAATTGGGTTGTACCCCATGTGGGCTACCCCACTACAGCCTACACAACATATAAGTTTGTCACCCCATTGTCTTCAGTCGGTGTGCGGTCCTTCCACCGGATCAGAATTTCGATCCTACAAGCCCCTCGTGGGTCACGAACTCTGTGGCTCAGTATTTTTTCGGGCATGATCATTGGCTCTGTGCACAATCGTGTCATGCTGGCTGGGCGGTTGCGAGGCAGCTGGCTGGTGGACGGGACGTATTGACGAAGCAGGCGGACATGGAATGACGGGCTGACGTACCAGTCAAGATGAAGGAGGAGATGGGAAGTGTCGGGGGTAATCATGTGGCTGATGCGAAATGGCCCGCAATATCGGGGGTGGAGCTTTGGGGTGATGGGCAGGCAGAGGTTCTCGGTATCGAGTAATACAAGGTCGTCGGGCTGGTAAGTGACAGGACGGCGGTGGCGGTCGGCGTTGTGTTTAACGACGATGTTCGCTTTTTTTATCGCGTCTGCTGTTCGGGTCCGTGCCGCATGTAAAGTTTATGCAAACTATTGCGCGCGTGGCACCGGGTTGTTGGGATTCGGGGTCATGGGTATTGTGGGGTCTTGTCCGTAGTTTAGGATGGCGATGTTGGGTCGTGGCGGATGGGGAGTTGTTGTATGCAAATTCAATGAGTGGCCGTTGCTGTTCCCACGTAGTTGGATCGTCGCACGTGGCTCGGATTAACTGTTCCATGGTCTGATTTGTCTGTTCTGTTTGTCCACCAGTTTTGGGGTGATATGATGAACTGAACTGTAGTCGTGTGCCGAACTGCTGCCACAGGTTCCGCCAGAAGTTTCTGGCGAATTTTGTGTCGCGGTCGCTGATGATCGCCGCTGGTATCCCGTGCAGTCGGACGACAGTGGTGATGAAGAGCCGAGCTGTTTCTTCGGCTGTGATTGACTTCTTGCAGGCTACGAAGTGTGCCATCTTCGTCAACCGATTGACGACGACCAAGATCGCGTCGTCCCCACTTGCTCCGGCCGGTAACCCTGTGACGAAGTCCATCGTCACCTGCTGCCAAGCACGTTATGGGGGTGGTATCGGCTGCAATTGTCCCGCCGGCCGATTCCGTGATGACTTCATCAGTTGCAGGTGGGTCACGACACCACGTGTCGTTGCACGTCGGTCAGCATCTCGGGCCAGTAGTAGTACCGCTGCAGCTGCTGACGTGTTTTTTCTACTCTGAAATGTCCTGAGGTGACTCCGTCATGTGCCTCTTGTAGCAGTAATTCCCACAGTAAGGTGTAGCCCGGTACCCAGATGCGATCGGTGCCGACTTTTACGTAATAAACCCCCTTTGCTGCTGCGAATTGCTGCGAGTTTCCTCCGGTGAAGAATGGGTCTGTTTGGTAGCCGTTGGTAAATAGTCCCGTAAGCAGTGGGCTGGTCTGGGCGAGTAGTATGTCATAAATTTGGGCAGTGGGGCGTTGGCGATGTTTTTGATGCCCCCTTTTGTAGGTGACCGTGTAGTGAAAATTTGACTCGAGGAAGTCGAGCCAACGAACATGTCGTGGGTTGAGGCGGGGCTGTGTGCAGTGGTACTGTAGTGATTTATGATCTGTCCGTACTGCCACGTCTGCACCGATCAAGTAACAGCACCACGCTTTGACCGCGAGCAATTCGCGGTCGTGTATCGCGAGCATTTCGCGGTCGTGTATCGCGTAACTTTTCTCGGGCGGATGCAATTTTTTGTGACTCGTAAGCGATGGGTTGTAGGCCGTTGCCGAAGTCCTGTAGCAGTACGGCTCCAATTGCGATGTCGCTTGCATCGGTAACTACTTCGAATGGGCGGTGTGGGTCGGCAATGCGCAGTACGGGCGGTGAACAAATAACATTTTGTAGGGCAGAGAAGGCAGCATGCTCTTTCTCCCCCCACGAAAACGCCACTCCCTTCCGCAGTAAATCCATCAGTGGGGCTGTTAAGCGCGCCATGTCGGGGACGAACCAACGGACGTAATTAACGAACCCTAAATAACTTTGCAGTTCCGTGATGTTGGTCGGAGGGCGCCACGCTTTTACCGTGTCTAACCTTTTTGGGTCAATCCCAACTCCAACCTCCGAAATGGTGTGCCCCAGAAACTATAACTGGTCTTGAAAAACTCACACATCAAACCCTTGGTCAGTAGGCGATTCTGGTCTAGAATTTAGAACACTGCTTCCAAGTCTGCTAAGTGCTGCTGCTTGTCGCGACTGTAGACCAGGATGTCGTCGAGGTAAACTATGACGCATTTATCTAAAATTGGTCTAAACGCTTCGTTCATGGTCTTTAGGAAAGTCGCCGGTGCGTTGGTCAGCCGGAATGGCATCACGGTGTATTCGAATGATCCGTATCTAGTCCTGAAAATTGTTTTGGCGCAGTCCGATGGTTCGATTCTAATCTGATGGTAACCTCCCCGTAAGTCGATTTTCGAAAAAACCCGTGCTGTTCGCAGGCGATCTATCAGTTCGTCAGCGCGAGGGATGGGATATCGCGACTTGACTGTTACCCTGTTTAGTGCACGGTAGTCGATACACATGCGAAACCCCCCGTCTTTTTTCGGTGTGAACAGTATCGGTGCGACGAACGGTGACGAGCTCGATCGGATGTTTTTTTCGTCTAATAGGTAATCTAACTGTTTCCTCAGTTCGTCGAGCTCGGGCTGTGTCAGTCTGAATTGTCGCTGTAAGGTTGGCCGTGCCCCCGGTTCTAGTTCTATGCGGTGGACATGTGCTCGCTGAGGTGGCAGTTCCTCCGGTAAGTCGTCCGGAAAGATCCCCGGGTACCGTTTCAGTAATTCCTGTAGCTCGGGTGGTACAACTGCCAGCAGTTTCTGAAAACCACTCGGCTGCTCTGCTTCTCCCACCAATGCGATATCCACCATGTACACGTCAGCTCCAGCGGCGACAACCCGTTTCATCGTGATGCGTTGACGTGGACCGTTGAAGACTCTGGTGACCGCCAGCGAGGTAGTTCAACCGAGTTACCACTACTTCGCATAGTGCAGCTACCCATCGTCCAGTCAATTCGTGGGTTGTAGCGTTGCAGCCAATCACGTCCTAGTAATATGTCGTGCCCATCCAGTGTCGTCGCGGGCATTTCCTGTGTAAACCCGAAGTTCCCCCCGCAGCGAACTTTCACTTTCTCCACTTTCTCCCGTATGGCCAGTGGTGTGCCGTCAACTAAGCGTGCGTCGATCTCTGGTAAACAACGGCTAAGCGTCAGTTGCAGCTTCCGTGCAGTCGCGGTACTAACTAAACCGTGATTTGCTCCTCCGTCTATAAAAAACTTCACTGCTACCCCCTGTATTCTTCTGTGAATCGGTATTGGGCAATCCATCACTGTACCTGCTAGAAGAAAATGCTGCCTTGAGCAACAAAATGTCGGCGCTGGGATTCGAACTCGTGGCCTTCAAATCTGTCATGAAAGCGCCTCAAGACAGATTCAGGACAGTTTCTGCTAAGGCGCGGGTTATGGTGCACGCGATTTTCGAACTGGAGACCTTCGATTCAAGTGTCCCGAAAGGGTCTTGTAATGACAGATTGGGGACAGTTTGGCAAAATCGATCTCGGGTCGCGTTCGGTTTGAAACTCGGCAGCGAAGTGTCGAAGTCAACAGAATTCGCACGAGTTACAGTCGTTGGTCGACGGAATTCAGGTCGCGGAAATTCTCGTCTACGGTATTCCAGTCAATGAAATTTGCCTGGCAAAATTCAAGGCTCGGAATTTTGCGTCGACGAAATTCAACGTGCGACCCGGGTCGACACTTTCTTGTGTGCTTTGTTTTTGTATTGCGTCATGGTATAAAACCAGAGAGCACAAACCAGAAATAAACTAAGTCATTATCACCTACGTTGGCAAATACGAGTATCACGTATAATTCGCTAGCGTATTATACGCTGGGTATATACGCGGTACGCCAGGGCCCTGTGGTCCGGTCATCCACTATGGTTAGGAAATACCGCTCCCCCTTGTACGGTTGCACCGGCAACGGCCCCACCAAGTCCACGTGGACCAGCTCCAAATGATTCTTGCTCCTCCAACCACACTATGTAAGGGAAAACGGGTAAACTTTGAGAGCAAACATATTTCACGGTTGTCATCGAGTGGCTGTCTGTTCAGCTTCAGATCCTTGACGACTCCATTATCTGGCGTACGTGATACGTAAAAATATGCTGGGTGGGCAGGTAATTTTTTTTTTCCGAGCAGGGATAAAAAAACATGTGAGGGGGGGGGGGGGGGGGGGGGGTATGTTTCCCAAAAACACATGTCATAATTTAATTTCATAAATATCCAGAATACATCTTCGGGGCTACTTCTCCCCATACATACATCCCCACCCCACCCTCTAGATTTCCTTGCGGGGCTTTTCCAACACCGCCCCTTCCCCATACTCATCCGCCAGAACTGCATCCTCTCCTTCCGCCCCCAGCATGTCATCCTCCTCCTCATCCATGTTATAGCCAGGGGGGATAGGGGCATCCGGGATGTTACCGGGCACAACCGTGCTGTCCCCATCCTTATTGTACCAATTGCGCACATCGTTCCAGTTGTGCGCAATGTAGACGAGGTCCGCACACTTGGCGGACCCGAGCCGGTTGCGGCGGGCGGTGTGGACGCCTTCCCACTGCGCCCAGCCACGTTCGCATGGGGAAGCCGAGACGGGCTGAGTGAGCACCCGGCATGCGAGGGTGGCAAGCTCAGGGTACTCGGTGCTGTGCCACGACCACCACTGCACCATGGTCATCTCCCCCTTCTTCACTGCCTCCCTTGCAGATATGGCGCCTGGCGTGCCAAAGCTGCCCTCCATGTTGATGTAGGCCAGCAGTGCCTCCTGCAGCACAAGGGAGGCGCGGCGAGGGGCGCCATCCTTGCCACGCCTGAAGGTTTTGTTGTCGTAGTGGCGCTCGATGTAGTCGTTGAACACCCGCGTGCACTCCACATCGTTCCTGAAAATCCTATCCACCTGGTTGGCCGGATTCAGGATCCGGCCAACCACATGCATGGGGCAGGCAAGGGAGTTGTCCCACCTGTCCTTCACAATCCGGGTGATCTCTGCCTTTTCTCCCCGACTCAAGAAATCGCCTGCATCATCCAACTTGTCATTGATGTCTTCGGTAAGCTGTAGCATGATATCATACATCTTACCCATCATCCCCTTCGCCGAGGAGTCCGTGACCCGCATGGCCTTGAAGGGCACCGCCATGAGAGAGGTAAAAAACCCCGCCAGCCCCCACCACTCCTCATCCATCACGGCAGCCCTGAACTTCTCGGCTGCAATCTTCCTGTCCTTGTCCCCCACTGCCCACTCATTCCACTCGTCGCTGAGAACCATCTTTGCCAGCCCACCCCTCACCTCGCATAGCCGGGACAGAGCTATGTACTGCGTCCCGAATCTGGTCCCCGCGGGCTTGAGCACCTGTTTTTCCCCACCCTACTTCATGTAAGCACGGGTGAAGTGGTGGTTGCGCACAAAGTTAATCATCATCTCTCCCTTCTCCACGAGCCCCTGCGCCCATCCCATCTTGCCCACGCCTTCCATCATCAGGTCCAGGACATGCGTGGCACATGGCACATGCTCAATGTGCGGCCATGTGCTCGCAATCTTCGTGGCTGCCGATGCATAGTTGCTGCCGCCATCAGTGCAGACCGCCACCACATTCTCCGGCCCCACCTCATCAATGACGGGGCGGAGAAGGCTAGCAATGTACCCCCCGGTCTTCGACTCCATGTGGCAGTCGACGGCTTGCTCGAAAACTGCGCCGGAGTTGTTGACAAGGAGCACGTTGGCCTGCGGGCGGCCACAACGGTCAGTCATCATGTCCGACGACACGGTGACCCCGTCCCGCTTCCAGCTTGCGACTACGGGGGCGAGCGCGACCTCCATTTTCTGCCGCACCTTCTTCAAGCCCGCCCATCTAATGAAGCGCCTCTTGGGGGGGAACGTACCCCGGTCCAGCACGCGCAATGCACTGGACCGCGTAGCGGAAGACCGGGTCATCCGCGATGCGCTCGGGAAGTCTCAACGCCACGAACATAAGGCAGAGGGCGTTATCCGCGTCCTCCTTGGCGCACGTCGCCTCATTGCCGAAGAAGGACGTTATCTTCTCCTTCTTATCCGGTAAACCAGTGACCGCGCCCAGCGCGGAGTCGATTGCTGCAGCGGCCGCCCCTCGTTTCACGCCCTGCTTTTCCCCCTTCTCCTCGTATATGCTGCGCACTTCCTCACTGACTGCCGGGGACATCTTCTTGCAAAGCCAGACAGCGCGTTTATCATGCCCTTTCCATTTGGCGAGGTGAACCGCGCAGCGAGTGGTTCCGCCCTTAAACGTGAAGTCACAAAACTTACACATCTTGGGAGTGCCTTTGGTATGGTACGGAATAAGGAAATGCTTCAAAATTGGGTTCGAAAGGCCAGCCTCAACAGGCTCCGTATTGATTCCGCTACTAGATGCGTGAACAGAGGCAACATTGCTAGTCGTGGTTGGAGGGGTGGAGTTAGACGCCATGAGGAAAAACAGGAGAAGAAGAGAGCTACGTGATTGAAAACGAGAACGGAAATTGAAAGACACAAAGGAACTCGTCATCCTTTGAGCAGATGCCTTGCTGAACAACATTTGAGAGGCGTGGTTGGATATGAGAGGTTTGGTGAGGTGGTGTGTGGTTGGAGTACTGGGAGGTTTGGTTTATGAAAATTGAATTTCAAAAGTGGGTTGGGCGATGTGCGACTTCGCGGTAACAAATCGCAAAGTCGCAAAACCTTCGCGAAATTATTCAATTTCGAAAAAAAACAAAATTTGCGGGCTGCCCGGGCGTATTTCCCAGATTCCGAGCGTATTAGCGTACCACGTACATGCGCAAGCGTATATACGTGGTACGCAACCCTGCCCAAACCGTATCTGCCAACGTAGATTATCACTGCTATGTTTGTGTGTATCTCTGGCTATAGAAGACCGTTTCCTGCAATCTTTGGTGCGTTGGAATCGTGCTTTCGAGCTCTATCAAACTGCTTTAGTAGTGGAATTCTACAGCAGAGCTGCTTTATCTGCGTCGATCTAACTAGCGGCTTGATTCCGTCCTTCCGTCGCTTCATTCCCACGTTGGTGTGGCCGACGCTAGTTTTGACTGCGGATGGAGTGGTTAACAAGTGCCGAGGGCCTGAATGCCCGTCAGGAGCTGGAGGCATCCGTTCGTGAGCACCACCCTAACTTGTGTGATGAGGAGATCGACCTCATTGTGGATGGTCGTCTACTACGCATGGTTCGGGAGTGTGCAGCGGAGCAACCATCTGGGGGCGCCCAGCAAGGAGCTGAGCACGAGGCTCCTGGTGCCGTGGGCATTGATGGAGGAGCTGTTGTACCGACGATTGACATGGGAATGATCGGCACGAGCTATGGTCAATACAAGTTTGGAGTTGAGCACATCTTCGTGACGCCGCTGCTGGAGGGAATGCACGACCTTACCGCGTGGGTCAGCGCCGTCCGACCTCAGCTCCAGTGTGCTTATTTGTGGCAGTTTTGCAACGGGACAGCACCAAGCCCGGCCTCGAACAATTCCTTGCAACGAAGGGAGTACGCAAAGGGCCAAATGCTTGCATTCATGGTGTTGAACCGCTGTGTTTATCCACCCATCTGAATGTCTATCTTTGGTTTCTCTCAGCAGGAGAAAGCCGGGCAGCTAGCATGGGCATATATCTTGTCTACTTATCAAGCTCGTGATGCCCTCCACGCTTCCCTACTTCAGACCCAGTTAGCCCAACTCAGGAAGGGAGATGATAAGATGGTGGAATCCTACTGCAATAGGGCCCGCACCATCCGAGCGGTGTTGCTGACCATTTGACAGGAGGTCCACATGGTCACGTTTGCCGCTCACGTGCTGAAGGACCTGCCACCGAAGTACGGATTTCTTCGCCGCAAGCTCGAAATTTCCAGCCCTGACATGACGGTGGAACGCGTGTGCAGCGAGGCGTTGATAGAGGAGCATACTCTTTCCATTGAACAGAGTTACAAGCAGACCAACGATGCATCTACTTTCTCGGGCGCTGTCAACACCATCGTGGCTACAACGGGGGTCAATGGGAAGGAAGGAAAAGGGGGAAGGGAGCAGACGGACAAGAAGAATGATGGCAAGCGGGAGAAGAAGCAAGGGGCGCTGCTACAATTGCAATGAGGAGGGTCACATGGCTGCCAAGTGCCCCAACAAGAAGAAGAATGCAACACCCGCGGCAGCCGTAAACGTAGCTGAAGGAGATGGGAAGGGCGTGGCGCTCACCGTCGCGTGTTCGGCTGCAAAGTTGCTGGCCGTCGACAATGACTTGAGGTTCCTTGACTCAGGATGCTCCCAACACATGACCGGCCGAAAGGAGTGGTTCACGATGATCGATGACCCATCTGCAACGAAATCTGTCAAAGGGTTTGATGGGTCTATGCAGGAAGTTGCCGGTATTGGCGAGGTTTTACTCGAGGGCACTAACGGTTTGCGTGTGACCCTGCATGATGTCCTCTTTGTGCTAGGAATGAAGGCCAACTGTGTCTCCCCTGGGCAGCTCACGGACAAAGGAGCAAATCTGCAAAACGAAGAAGGTGTCACCCGCATCATTGCATCGAGAGGACAAGCGGCTGCAACAGCACGCTACCGCCATCGTCTTCTCTACCTTGACCTGAAACCGTGGCCAGCAAGCAACGGCACAATGGCTGGAGCGGCATGCAACGACACGGTGTCTGCAGCGGCTTGCACCGGTACGACGGCTGGAGCGGCATGCAATGGCACGGTGGTTGCAGCGGCATGCAACGGCACGGCGGCTGCAGCAACATGCAACAGCACGGTGGCTGCGGTGGCATGCATCGATACGGTGGCTGCGGCGGCTGCAGTGACTTGCAACGGCATCACTAAGGCAGCTGCTGAGGTGGTGCCAAGCGAGCCGGAAGAGAATGACGAAGCGGCCAGCCTCACAACATATGCGGTGGAGATCGAGGCGATGCTCAACCTGCAGCACACTCACCTTGAGAATGACTATGCTGGTGCGGTGAAGTGGACAGCCACAAATGGTGGTGTGCTAGTTATGGACCTAGAAAAAGGAGGGGAGGACACGTCGAGCGCCTCCTCCCAAGAAGCCAAACTCACTCGTCAAACACTTCCGCTGCCTGACGAGCGAGAGGGGGAGGTTCTTAGGATGGTCCATGGCCCTGAGCAGAATCAGCCGCTGTCACGTTCCATCATCATGGTCCCGGTGCCGTCCGTGCAAGAGGGCGAGCAACTCTTTGATCGCTCGGTGGGCCCTTTGAGTAGCAAGGCACCTACTACACCTCCTCCTCTCGGTCTACCCTCCGTTGCTGATTCGGCGCTCGTGGGACTAGAGGATGGTCCTCTGGAGGTTGGCACCAGCATGGCTGATCACGAAGACGAAGAAGAAGAAGTAGCAGTGGATGAGCAATCACCAATGGCCCATGAGCATGAGCCTTCACCTGCAGTTTCCCCCATCCAGCCCATTCCACCACCCCCACGTCGCTCCAGCAGGCCTAACACGGGGGTGCCACTCGTACGGTTTCAGCCATTATCCATGACGGCCCAGGATGCAGACGATAAGGACAACCCGTACGACGTGGCGTACCTTACTGAGGACGATTGCGACACGGACAGCGATGACGAAGTGGAGTATCCGGACGAGGATGAGGAAGAGGAAGGTGCTTGGGGAGGTGTCATCCTCGACCTGGCAGCTGCGTTGACCGGACATGAAGGCAAGGAATAGTGGGCTGCTATGAAGGAGGAGATGGAGAGCCTTGATGAGCAAGGCACTTGGACGTTGGCTGACCTACCCGAAGGTCGCAAAACTGTCGGCGTCAAGTGGCTGCTGAAGAAGAAGCTGCGACCTGACGGCTCGTGGCAAAGGAATTTAGCCAGCACTCCGGCATCGACTACGACGACGCCTATGCTCCGGTTGGCAGCTACACCACCGTCCGTGTGCTCCTCTCAATCGCAACAGCTATGGACCTGGATTCGCTGCAGCTTGATATGAAGAATGTGTTTCTTCACGACACCATCGACCACAAGATCTACATGCAGCAGCCGCCGTACTTGACCGACAGGAGCAGCAAGGCTCTTGCAGAAGAGCCTTTACGGGCTAAAGCAAAGAACCCTTCTCTGGTACAAGGAGCTGGACAAGGTGCTCCTTGTGGAGGGGTGCAAGAAGAGCGTTGTGGACCAGGCCCTATACTACAAGGATGGGGCGTGCGGGAAGCGCGTGTGGCTGCTAATCTATGTGGATGACCTGCGAGCGGCAAGTGAAGACAAGCAGCTGCTGCAGGACCCGAAGGAGCTATCGGCCAAGGCGTTTCAGCTCCATGAGGTGGAGCCAGTGGAGCGCTACCTAGGGCAGCAGATTATGTGCGACCGCCCCAAGAGGACACTCCTCCTGCACCAGAATGCATACGTGGCGAAGGTGCAGCAGCGGTTCTTCAAGGGGGCGCCACCGAAGAAGCAGCCGATCACTCCTCTCTCCTCTGACAGCTTTGCCAAGCAGGATGCCGGGCAGTTTGCCAACCGTACCATGACTGAGTACTTGTTACACCTCAAGACGGATGTGCATTGGCATGAGCTCTTCCGCACACTCTCCTACTGGGCTGCCTCACCGGACATGGGGCTTCTGTTGAAGGCAGGACCAGAGAATTTGACCCTTGCGGGGTACGTGGATGCGGATGATGTGGGCGACAAGGAGAACCGGTCATCCACAGGAGGCTACCTCTTCAAGCTTAGCGAAGCTGCCGTTTCCTGGCAGGCTAAGAAGCTGCAGGGTGCGACCAAACTATCCTCCACTGAGAGCGAGCTTGTGGCTGCGGTGGAAGCGGGAAAGGAGGGGCGCAAGCCAAGGTTCCTGCTGTGGGAGCTTCAGCTGCTCAAGAAGGGTGTTCCCACTACCCTGTACGTCGACAACATGTCAACGGTGCAGCTCAGCCAGGCGGGCGGGCTGCAGGGGCGCATGAAGCATGTGAACCGTTGCCACATGTGGCTGCAGGACATGGTGCGCATGAAGAAGATGGAGCTGCAGCACATCCCTACGACAGCGCAGCCCGCGGACTTCTTCACTAAGCGGCTCGACAAGGCAGCCTTTAACCGATGCTGTGCAGTAGCCGGGCTGGTCCATCGTGCTCCTGACAGCAAGGGGGCATGTTAGAAGGAAATGCTGCCATGAGCAACAAAATGTCGGCGCTGGGATTCTAACTCGTGACCTTCAAATTTGTACTGAAAGCGTCTCAAGACAAATTCAGGACAGTTTCTGCTAAGGTGCTGGTTATGGTGCACGCGAGTTTCGAACAGGAGACCTTTCGATTCAAGTGTCCCGAAAGTGTCTTGTCAGGACAGATTGGGGACAGATTGGGGACAGTTTGGCGAAATCGATCTCGGGTCGCGTTCGGTTTGAAACTTGGCAACGAAGTGCCGAAGTCAGCGGAATTCGCACAAGAGTTACAGTCGGTGGTCGACGGAACTCTGGTCGCGGAAATTTTCGTCCACGGTATTCCAGTAAATGGAATTCGCCTGGCAAAATTCAAGGCTCGGAATTTCGCGTCGACGAAATTCAACGTGCGACCCGGGTCGACACTTTCTTGTGTGCTTTGTTTTTGTATTGCGTACTAGTATAAAACCAGAGAGCACAACCCAGAAATCAACTAAGTTATTATCACTGCTATGTTTGTTTGTATCTCTAGCCATAGTGGACCGTTTCCTGCAATCTTTGGTGTGTTGGAATCGTGCTTTTGAGCTCTATCAAGCTGCTGTATCAAGCTGCTATATTAGTGGAATTATACAGTACCCTCCTTATTCAGCCGAGCCCGATCGCTTGCGCGAATCGGTACTGTGACTCGGTGAGGGTCGGTGGGGTCGGGCGAGTAGTGAGTCTCGTCAGTATGGGCCCGGTCTCTACTGACTGTTGGCGTTTCTCTGCCTCCCAGACTCCCCCCCTGCTCTGCTCTACGTCGCCTTAGCTCTTCTGGGCATTCGCTCTTGCGATGTCCTGGCCCTTAAATGGCGCGGCAGTTGCGCTCGCTGCAACAGCGTATACAGTGGCGTGCTCGGTTGGTCCCCGAGGGCGATGTCTGTAGTAGGACCCCGATCTTGGACGGCGTAGAATGTCGATTTTCTTGGCGAGCGCGATGATTTCGTTGAAGTTCGAAAGCCCGCGAAGCATGATTTCGTGCGAGGTGTCCGGCTTCAGCCCACTGACGTAACGATCCACTCGCTCTGCCTCGTGCATGTAGCCGACTTGCTCATTTAGTGCGAGAAAACCGCTGGTGTAGTCTTGAACCGACCCGAGTTGCCGCCAAGTGCGTAGTTTCTGACGCGCCGAACTAGAAACTGCGATCGGCTCGAAGCGCGCCCGAAGCCCTGCACACCACGCGCCCCACGTGCTGTATTGGGCAGTGTCGCAGAATAAACTCCAGCTGACAGCTGGCCCCGTGGGCCCTTCCTCTTGCGACGGCGGCTCGTAGGCGCGTGGCGACGTCACGATGACTCGCCACCAGTCCATGGCGGGGCCCCGCAGCAGCGAAACAGCGTATCGTATCTTCGCTGCGTCCGACGTGACGTAATTCACGTCGAAGAAGACGTTCATCGTGATGACCACGACTGAACCGTCGGACCTCCGCGTTGGCTGCGGCTTGAGCCGCATTGGTGCGCCGATGTCATCGTTGCCGATTGTCGCTGCAAATTCGACGTGATGACGGGCTTCACGAGGCCCATTCGTGCTTGGTGCGGCCCTGTTCCTCTCCATGCCTGGCATCGATTGGGCGGCGCCATCACTGGCTGCGCCTGAGCGCTGTCCCACGCTGTCGTGTTGTGAAGGTGTGCCAGACGAGATGACGATCGGCTCATCCGACTGCGCGGGTGCATTTGCGTGCGTCGATGCTGGTGCTGGTGCATTCGCCGTTGATTGCTTTCGGGAGGAGTCGCGTTCCACCGTGAGCGTCGCGATTTCAAGCGCCGAATCTTCAAGTTAGGAAGACTTATGAGGTTTGACGCCTAAGACTTTCTGACAGGGGTGTTAGGAAGAAAGGGGGGGCTGTACATTTGTACATAACTGAGGCTCAGCAAACCGAGGACAAAGGGGAAGATTTCAGGGAGGTGGGCGGGACACTTGGTAGTGGGATAGATCCAAAGAGGGAAACGTCCGAGGGCGGCGACGGGAACAAGGAGGGTGGCAGGGTAACAGGGTGGCCTACGAGTTAACGTGTGAATGCTTGCGAATGCGATGTTTGAGTGGTGTGCATGCGAATATGTTTGTTTCTCTTTGCAGACACCGAGTTCAGGAGGAGTTGGAATACAGCACCCCAGCTGGTTGAAGGCAGTGAAATATCTGGGTAGCAAGCTAGGTCTGTGGCATTCACCTGCTAGAGTTGCCTAGCTAGGCTAGAGAGGGAAGCATAAGGAGGAACCCTGGGCCATGGGACTGCCACTCCGTGTACAGTATGTTTTCATAACTACTGTGATTTCATTCTCAATATAAGCAGTTCTTAGCGAAGCCATAACAAGCAGTCCGGAGGATGTAGGAAGGGTCTGAACTGACATACACGCCTCGTCTATGCGATTGCACTCCGGAAGAGAGTTGGCAGGGAACGAGCTTAAGAAAGCTGGTGGTGAGAAGATGGCAGGAGAAGGTGAGGAGCGGCCGGACGCGAGTCAGTCGCCAAAGCAAGGAGCATCGGACGGGCTTAATGTGCCCAGTGATAGAGCGACCGGGCTGCAGGGAGGCGCTCAGGCGGGGGCGACGGGCGGAGTAGAGCGTGCACCCGGCGGATCGGGAGAAGGGCAGCGGGGCGATCCCCCAACACAATTTCGACAAGAAGGGCCGAGTGGCTATCAGCGGAGTGCATCATGGCAGGGCACGGAGCAAGAGGCGTCAATGCAGCGCTGGAGGTATATGTAACTCCCAAAAAATGAGGTCCCGGAACGATTCTCGGGTGACGCGAGGCGGGGTCCGTCCTTGAAGAATTATATCATGCAGCTGGAGAATTTGCGAGCACGCTGGCAGAAAGACCGACTGGATCCAGAGGAGGTCTTTCGGGGGCTAGCTAACACTCTGGCGGGTGAGGCAGAGACCTACGATCGAATTTCAAAAAAAGAGTTGCTGCAATGGGCGGCGGGGCGCGCACCAGGGGAGCGAGATCCGACGGCGCGTTTCGTGGCAATGCTGCGAGAACAATTTCCCCTGCAGACAGCAGAGCGGGTGGTGGAATTTCGCAGGTTCAAACGGCGGGAATGCGAATCGCTACTCGCATATTATGGGCGGCTGGTGGAGCTTGGGGAAGACATGAACTGCCAAGATTAGCGTAGGCTGATCGGAAAATTCATCCACGGGCTGAGCTTCACTCTGCGGGTGCGGGTGTTCGAGTTAGGACTAGAAGCGACGCTGAAGGAAGCCGATGAGATGTGAAGCGGGTGGAAACGGGTCGGCGACTGTTCGAGGTGGAATGATCGGTGGATCGGGGGCCGGAAAGAAGGCAGCCTGCATGGGCGGCGGCGCCGGCATATCCGGAAGCGGAGGATCGGGTGAGAGCGGAGGGGCGCCGCTGCCACAACTGCGGACAGCCGGGTCACCTGCGCCAGGACTGCCGCAATCTAGCCGCGTGTTCGATGTGCGGCGATCGCGCGCACATGCGGAGGGAGTTCCCGGAAGCGCCCAGCTGCATGAGGTGTGGGCGGCGAGGGCACCGAGAAGGAGAGTGCTACGCAAACCGGAGGGAACGTCGGGGAGCAGAGGAAGGAGGAGATCGGCAAGTTACCATGGCACGATTGCGAGCACAGCTAGCGGAACTGGAGGCAGCGGAAGAAAAACAGCCAGCCATGGTGGCGCAGGAGCAGGAGGAAGAGGAGGAACTAGCATTTATGCTGATGGCACAGCCGGCAAGAGACCCGGAAGAGTTAGGAGCGGTGCGCGGAGGCAGATGTTTCTGCATGAGGTGCGCCGGGAAGACGGGCAAAGAAGGCAGGCCAGTGAAGAAGACGGGGAAGCGGGAGCGGCATTTCAGCATCCGCTGGAGCGCATGGCGTCCCAAGCCACGGTACTGACAATCGAACCGGGGGCAGTCACGATCGGGGGGTTGACAGCACAACGCGCGATTGTCGACACCGGAGCAGCGCATGTGTTGATCGGGAAGCGCCTGGCGGAGAAGCTGCTGCTACACAAGCTAGGAAGGCTGATTGCAGAGGGCTACCTCTTGAGGAAGGCAGAAGGAGGTGAGGTGAAATGGATGCCAAAGACCAGGCAAGCAATGGCGCTGACTCTGAACCCCGGTACAGCTAAAGAATGCACGCTGTGGGTGAACTGTGGAGTGTCAGAGTCGGAAGAATTCGATCTACTGATTAGGGTGGAGTTGCTGTTGTTATCTGATGCGATCACTTGCATTCACGTCTGTCTGCCTCCCATCACATGTTCGTGCGTTGCATGCGTGGTGTAAGCGTGTGCAAGAATTTGTGATTCGTGTGGTTTGGTTTTTCTGAGTGTGTGTGAATGGTATTTGGTTTGTGCAGATATCTGAAGTGACTCCTCTGCTCAAGAGCTTTCCGACGAACCAAGAATCGTCGCGATCGGAGCAAGAACGATGAAGTTATGATCGTTCAAAGATTTGTTTGTGTTGCGACGACTTTGGGAAGTTGTGAAGTGACTCAATATGGGGTACAGACTTTTGGGGGTTGGGAAATTCGTCCCCATCACTGTAGTTGATGCCAAGTGGTTGGGAGAAACCAAATTGGGTTGGCAAGTGTGGCCAACTTGGGTGAGGTGGATTGTGGAGGTTGGGAAATGGACAAAGGTCAAAGTGGGGTTTCCTTGGTTGGGGACTCCTTGGGGACCTTCCCTCTCGTCCTCCTCTTCCCCTCCCACCTGGTTAATTGCTGCTCTAACTCTCTTGTGTAGTAATTGTGGAAATTGTGAGACTCTTGTGATTGAGTTAAGATTCTATGGCAGCATACCCCCTAGTGCGCCGAAATCCATAACTCAAGATTTACTTCACCTTTTCGTACGATTCAAATTGGGAAATGTAGCCACGGACTAGGGCTACAACATATCTGAGTTTAGTGAAGTTTTGACGGTGAACTTTTCGTCGACGGCGTTTCTTGTGAGCGCGACGATTCTGTCCAGAATTCTATGCCAACGATTTTGAGAAATTTAGGCACCTAATCTTCGTAGACTCCGTCCTTAGTTTCTAACAAGTGGTATCAGAGCAGATCAAGGACTTTGTGGAGAGTCTACTGAAGTGTGAAGACCCTCCTAGACCCACCATGGCCTGTGGGCGTGCCTAAGTGGAGTTTTGGAGGTTGCACGTGACTTTCGTTAAGGGGAAACTCAGCTGAAATTTCGTTGGCGCCAACACTTGTGAAGATTTTGTGGATCTACATTGTGACCAGCAAAGGGGGGAGCTGAAACCTGTGATTGGGAGCAGAGGAAATGATTCAAGGGAGTGGAGATGCAGCTGAGAACAGGAATGAGCCGCCACCATCCAAGATCGAGGCATCTCCAACTATGAGGAATGGAGGGGGCGGATGCGTAGTGCGTTTAAGCGCTACAAGCTGCTGAAACTTGCAATTGGTGAAGAGAAGATGCCGGATGAAGGCGACGCCCGCGATCGGTGGATTGAGAAGAGCGCGGTGCTGTACGACCTCATCCTTCAATCGGTCAACAACGACATGTTCCAGCACATCAAGTATTTGGTGGAGCTCGATGATTCGGGACCGAAGGCGTGGAAGCTGCTGCGCGACGTGATACAGCCCAACACGCTGCCGATGGTGATTGTGTTGGAGAAGGAGCTGGCTGCCCTCTCCATGCGACCGGGTGATGATGTGAAGCCGGTCCTTGACAAGATCAAGGACACCTATGCGAGGATGGCAGCGGCGGGCAGCAAGGTGTCGCAGATGCAGCAGTGCACCAAGATCATCTTGGTGCTTGACAACACATGGGATAACCTCATCCCCACCCTCAACACTCAGCAGGACCAGTGGACACCTGAGTGGCTACGGCAGCAGATTCTGCAGGAGGATTTCCGCAGGCGCCACACGGGAGGCGGTGCTGCCAACAAAACTGCTGAGGGGTATGCAGCTGCAAGAGGCAGCAGAGGAAGAGGGGGTGGGAGAGGCCGAGGCCGTGGGAGAGGCTTTGGCAGAGGGAGAGGCCGAGGTGACTACAACGAGGGGCATGGGAGCTCTGGAGGCAGGGGGAGCACCCGAATGGAACGTGCGTGCTGGTACTGCAAGAAGGCTGGACACCCATGGTTCAAGTGTTTCAGCCGGCCTGAGGGATGGGCGCCCCCAGGCATGAAGCCGCCAAGTCGTGAACGTGCACGAGGTGGCGCTGTGCAAGGTTCAGGTGCACAATGTGATGGTGCACAAGGTAAAGCCGACCCTGGGATGTTCCTCATGGTTGAGGATGTGAAAAGGAGTGAGGGTGATGTGGGTTCTGTTGGGAAGGTTGGGTGATCGATTCAGGTTGCACAAGTCACATGACGCCACGGGCAGATTTGCTTGACGAGGTAAAGCCCCCTGGGAAAACCAAGCTTGTGGCTGCTGCTTCAGGTGCTTTGCTCCCTGTGATTGGTGTTGGCAATGCCAAGGTAATGGGAGCCAATGGCGGGCTTGTGAGGCTGGGGAATGTGCTGTTGGTTGAAGGTTTGTCCGCTAACCTCCTCTCCGTGCGTCGGCTGCAGAAAAGCAAGGCCAAAGTGACTTTCGGCCCAACCAGCTGCCGTGCAAAGCTTGGGAAGTTGCTGCTGTGGGACTTGGAGGAGAAGAGCAGCTGCATCAAGGACCTCTGGCAGCTGCCCATCATTCCTTGGAATGGGAAACCACCAGCAACGGCAGCGGCAGCGGCAACGGCTAAAATAACTGCGGGAGGAGAGGAGACTGCACCAACTGCTGGGGCCCTGGATGCAGTCAAGAAGGTGCAGCAGACACAGCAGCCACATGGTGAGGTGCTTGCTGGTGTGGATGGGAGCGCTGCATGGGCAAAGGCTTCTCCTGGGAGTGGTGAGGCCGATTGGGAGACATGTGAATTTTCCTATGCTGCAGAAGTTGGTTAAGAATGGGAGCTTGAAGGGGTTGGAGGTGAAGGGGGCATGCAACACAGGACTAGCCAAGGCTCCACTTGCGCTTGTGCACATGCATGTGGTGGGCCCCACGAGGGCCCTTTCTCTCTCGGGCAGCCGCTACTTCCTGACCATTGTGGATGACCACACGTGTGCGGTGTGGGTCTTCCCTCTCAAGACTAAGGGGGAGGTGGCAGCGGCTGTTCTTAAGGAGTGGGTGCCGAGAGCTCAAAGGGAGAGCGGACACAAAGTGAAGGTGATCCGCACTGACAACGGGGGAGAATTCATTGGCGCTGATTTTGAGGCGGTGCTCAAGAAGAAGGGGATCCAGCATCAGCTCACGGTGCCCTACAACCCTCAGCAGATTGGCGTGGCTGAGCGGTTCAACCGGACCCTGCAGGAAGGTGCTCGCACTCTTCTTGGGCGTGCAGGGCTGCCGGATCCGTTTTGGGTGACTGCACTGCGGCAGGTCGCCCTTGTGAAGAACATGGTGCTGGCGACCGTGGGGGACAAGCAGTGGGTCCCCTACACCAAGTGGTATGGGAGTGCGCCAGCAGTCAACATGCTGAGAGCCTGCGCTGCATGGTGGTGTTTCATGTGCCGAAGGAGAAGAGGGGAAAACTGGAGGCTTCTGGGAAATGGGGTGTGCACTTGGGGCTTGCTAAGGATCACAAGGGCTGGTTGATATGAGACTTGACCAGCCATCAGCTGACTGTATCGAGGGATGTGAAGTTCCTCGAGTCCTTATACTACAAGGAGTGGAAGCAGCAGCAGCAGAAGCTTCCTACTACACCGCTGATCATTGAGGCTGATGAGGTGCAGCGGCCTTCGAGGCAAGTGCAGGTCACTGTCTCAGAGGATGAGATCTCTGGGGTGACTGAGGATGGGGGAGAACCTGAGGTGGAGGAGCAGCAGCAGCAGCAGCAGCAGCAGCAGCAGCAGCAGCAGCAGCAGCAAGGCGCTCCACAAGGTGCCGCACGTCCGGCTGACCGTCCTAGGAGGGATGTGCGCCCTCCTAACCGGCTGACCTATCCGAGCTTTGGCAAGCCAAAGGTGGTAAGGGCTGGGAGTGTGGCTGAACAGGGTGATGAGGATGAGATAACACACTGCTACTGGGCAGCCGTCCCTGAGCCCAAGACGCTAGCTGAGGCATTGAGTGGGCCGGATGCTGAGAAGTGGAAGCAGAGTGTGAAGGAGGAGTATGACTCTCTGTTGGAGAATGAGACTTGGGAGCTGTGTGAGCTGCCTCCTGGGAAGAAGGCCATTTCTTCCAAGCTGATTTTCAGGCACAAGTACGGACCTGATGGGGCGCTGACCCGCAACAAGTCAAGGCTTGTGGCTAAGGGGTTTCAGCAGACAAAGGGAAAGGACTTCAACGAGCTCTATGCTCCTGTGGGGAAAGGCACAACATTGCGGGTGTCATTGGCAATGGCAGCAAACCGTGGATGGCGGGTGAAGCAGATGGACATTACCACTGCCTTCCTCAATGGGATAATTCTGGAGGAGCTGTACATGCTACAGCCTGAGGGATTGGATGATGGGAGCGGCAGGGTGTGCAGGCTGAAGAAGGCCATATATGGCCTGAAGCAGGCTCCTCGTGCGTGGTACCACAAGCTGGAGGAGACACTGCTGGCTGGGGGGTTCAAGAAGAGTGAATGCGACCACAGCTTGTTCCTGCTGCAAGAGAAGGAGCACTTCCTCATGCTCCTGGTGTACGTGGACGACATCCTTCTTTTCTGCGAGTCGTCTGCGATGATTGAGCGTGTGGAGGAGATGCTGGAGATGCAGTTTAAGTGCTCCAAGATGGGAGATGTGAAGAATTACTTGGGGATTCATGTGGAGAGGGACCTTGACAAGGGAGTGTTGAGGTTTCACCAGAGGAAGTACTGTGAGGGGCTGGCTGAGAAGTATGGGCTGCAAGATGGAGGAAAGCCAGCCACCCCACTACCTTCGGGGTTCACTGTGGAGCCCTGTGCTGATGAGGAGGTGGTGGGTGAGAGTGAAAGAAAGCTGTTTCATTCCATGGTGGGGGCACTCAACTATGCGGCTAACCACACGCGGCCTGACATTGCCTTTGCAACATCCAGGCTTTCCAGTGTGGTCTTACGCCCCAGTCATGAGCAGCTGGAAGCGGCCAAGAGGTTGGTCCGCTATGTGAGTGCAACAGCATCAGTGGGTTTGGAGTACAGTGCAGTGCGACAGAGGCTGCAGAGGGGTGCAGCTGATTTGAGCAAGGGGGAGATGCTCTTGACCTGCTACACTGATGCTAGCTTCAAATCTGTGAAGGCAGATGGCACCAGCATTGGAGGATATGTGTGCCTGTTTGGAGGTGGTGCAGTGAGCTGGCGCAGCAAGAAGCAGAACGAGGTTGGGCAGTCCTCGTGTGAGACAGAGTACATGGCCCTGCATCATGGGGCTAAGGAGGTGGTGTGGCTGAGGCGTTTGTTGGAGATTGGAGTTGGTCAGGAGGAGCCGACTGTGATGTTCTATGACAATGAGTCGGCAGTGAAGCTTGCCAAGAACGCCTGCCTTCATGGGCTGACAAATCACATCAGGCCCAAGTGGCACTGGGTGAGGAGGCTCCTGGACAAGGAGGTGCGGCTGGAGATTGTGAAGACCCAGCAGCAGGCGGCTGACATTCTTACCAAGCGCCTGGCCAAACCTGAGCATTGGAAGGGCATGAAACTTGCTGGAATGCGTGTGCATTGAGGGTGCATGCTTGAGCTATGGCATGTGGGATGATGGTAGGCAGCCAGAGGGGGAGTTTGTTATGTGATGCTATCACTTGCATTCACGTCTGTCCGCCTCCCATCACATGTTCGTGCGTTGCATGCGTGGTGTGAGTGTGTGCAAGAATTTGTGATTCGTGTGGTTTGGTTTTTCTGAGTGTGTGTGAGTCTTATTTGGTTTGAGCAGATATCTGAAGTGACTCCTCTGCTCAAGAGCTTTCCGACGAACCAAGAATCGTCGCGATCGGAGCAGGAACGAGGAAGTTATGATCGTTCAAAGATTTGTTTGTGTTGCGACGACTTTGGGAAATTGTGAAGTGACTCAATATGGGGTACAGACTTTTGGGGGTTGGGAAATTCGTCCCCATCACTGTAGTTGATGCCAAGTGGTTGGGAGAAACCAAATTGGGCTGGCAAGTGTGGCCAACTGCTTCCCCATGTCATTCACTGCTTCCCTTGTCATTCACTGCTTCCCATGTCATTCACTGCTTCCCCATGTCATTCACTGCTTCCCATGTCATTCACTGCTTCCCATGTCATTCACTGCTTCCCCATGTCATTCACTGCTTCCCCATGTCATTCACTGCTTCCCTTGTCATTCACTGCTTCCCATGTAATTCACTGCTTCCCCATGTCATTCACTGCTTCCCATGTCATTCACTGCTTTCCATGTCATTCACTGCTTCCCCATGTCATTCACTGCTTCCCATGTCATTCACTGCTTCCCCATGTCATTCACTGCTTCCCATGTCATTCACTGCTTCCCCTGTCATTCACTGCTTCCCATGTCATTCACTGCTTCCCCATGTCATTCACTGCTTCCCATGTCATTCACTGCTTCCCATGTCATTCACTGCTTCCCATGTCATTCACTGCTTCCCCATGTCATTCACTGCTTCCCATGTCATTCACTGCTTCCCCATGTCATTCACTGCTTCCCATGTCATTCACTGCTTCCCCATGTCATTCACTACTTCCCATGTTATTCACTGCTTCCCATGTCATTCACTGCTTCCCATGTTATTCACTGCTTCCCATGTCATTCACTGCTTCCCCATGTCATTCACTGCTTCCCATGTCATTCACTGCTTCCCCATGTCATTCACTGCTTCCCATATCATTCACTGCTTCCCCATGTCATTCACTGCTTCCCATGTCATTCACTGCTTCCCATGTCATTCACTGTTTCCCATGTCATTCACTGCTTCCCATGTCATTCACTGCTTCCCCATGTCATTCACTGCTTCCCCATGTCATTCACTGCTTCCCATGTCATTCACTGCTTTCCATGTCATTCACTGCTTCCCCATGTCATTCACTGCTTCCCATGTCATTCGCTGCTTCCCATGTCATTCACTGCTTCCCATGTCAATCACTGCTTCCCCATGGCATTCACTGCTTCCCATGTCATTCACTGCTTCCCCATGTCATTCACTGCTTCCCATGTCATTCACTGCTTCCCATGTCATTCACTGCTTCCCCGTGTCATTCACTGCTTCCCATGTCATTCACTGCTTCCCATGTCACTCCCTGTTCCCCATGTCACTCTCTGTTTCCCATGCATCCCATGTCATTTCACCATGTCTCCCTGTTTCCCAATCCCCGTTGTTTCCCCTTTCTAACATTTTCACTATACATCCTTGTTACCCCATGTCCCCTTCTTTTACCTTGTCTCCCTGTCACACCTTCTTTCTCCATACCTTTCTCTTTCACCTTGTCTCCCTCTTTCACCGTACTTCCTTGATTCCACAGCTATCCCTGTTTCCTCATGCCATGCCATCCTGTTTGCCCATGACTCCCCCTTTCCCCATATCCCTGATTTCACCAGGTCTCGCCTTTCCCACGAGAATCCCCATTTCCTCGTGTCCCCTTGTTGCCCCATGGCATTTCTTGTTTCCCCATGCTTCACGGTTTCCCCATGCCTCCCTATTTCACCGCGTCTCCCTGTTTTCCCATGCCTATACGTCCTAGTTTCCCCATATCCCCTAGTTTCCGCATATCTCCCTGTTTCATCGTTCCTCCCCTAATTTCTTAGGCCACTCCCTGTTTCACCTTACCCCACTGTTTCACCATGTCTCCCATGTTTTCCCATGTCCCCTTGTTTCCCCACGTCCCCTTGTTTCCCCGTGTCCCCTTGTTTCCCCGTGTCTCCCTGTTTCACCATACTTCCCTGATTCCCCATGTCTCCCTTTTTCCCACGCCTTCCTGTTGTACCATGTCTTCCTCTTTCCCCAGGTCTCCCTTTTCACCATGTCTCCATGTCTCTCATGCCTCCCCAAGTCTTCTTGTTTCCCAACATCTCTGTGTTTCCCTATTCTTTTCTTGCCTTCATCTCTGTGTTTATCCGCCATGTTTCCCCTTTTCACATGCCTCCCTATTTGAGGGTGTCTCCTGTCATAGCTCCCTATTTTTTTTCCTTTTCTCCTGCTTTACAATTACTCCTTGTTTCACCATGGCTCTTGTTTTAAGCCTATGCCACCCTGTTCCCCCGTGCCCCTCTATTTCCACATGTCTCTCTGTTGTAAAACTCTTTTCCTCGTGTCCCCCTATTTCCCCATGCCTCACTGTTTCCATGTCTTACTGTTTCACTATGCTCTGTGATTCCCCACGCATCCCTTCTTCACAATGCTGTCTTGTTTCCCCATGCTTCCCCGCTTCCCCATATCCCCTTGTTTCCACATATCTTCCTGTTTCCCTGTTTTCCCATATCCCCTTGGTTCCCCATGTCACCCCATGTCACCCCATGTCACCCCATGTCACCCCATGTCGGCCCATGTTTCTCCATATCGCTCCATGTTTCCCATGTTCACCACAAAGGGTGTTGCCGGAAACCTATAACCAGAGATGCGTAACCCCTTGCAGGAAAACCTAGGGAAACAAGAAGAAACTCGGTAATAAGGAGACATCGTGAAACCTCTTTCCTCTTCTCTTGCGATCTCCCCAGGCTCCCCATTTTCCCCATTCTCCTCTCTTTCCACATATTCGTCGGTTTCCCCAACTTTCCCTTGTCCCCCATTTCTCTATCGCTCCCCATGTTTCCCCTTGTCTCCCATTTTCAACAAACTCCCTTGATTCCCAAATCTTCTCTTATTCCCCATGCCTCCCTGTTTCCCCATGTCTCCCAACCTCCCCACAATTTCCCTTTTCCCCAAGTACGGTATTCTAAGATTCGCCAATTCAAACACCTCCACGATTTTCTGAAAATTTTCGTACACTGCTCCTGAACAAAATGTGTTACGATAAGTGCTTAACATACAATTTAACATAATAGAATAGACTAGATAAAAAGCAACGTTATGGCTAAAATTAGGATGAGAAATTCAAGATCAATAACGGCACGGAAAAAGGGTACGCTCATGCCTTCTCTTGAGTTTGGTTTATGCGCATTTGGTAAAAGACAATAAGTAGGGTATGAGGTGAAAGTTTCAGATTGTGCTTTCATCTGTTTGACAGAATCTAAAACATAAACCAGCACGCCTATAACAGAATCTGACAGTACGATCAGTGAAGAAATATGTGGGGGTTTTAGCTTGGCGGGAAACTTGGTATGGCTGGCTGGCTTCGGCTTGGTTCGCTTATGGTTGAGAACCTCAAAGTTCGGAGTAAGCCTCAACTGGAGGGATTCGCTCCGAGCCTCTGCGCTCAAACTGGGGGGCTATCTAACCAAACCACCGCCTCTTTGAACCTAAACAGCAGCGCAAACAGGGTTACAGGAGCGCACCAACAACCAGCGATAACATCGGATGCGGGCAGCCTCGCGATATTGGCTTGGGAACAAGTCGCACATCTCCTCGAAACCCTACCCAACCGCTCTAGAGTGACCGCGAAATCGGAGGGTGTCTGAAAATAAGTAGTTCGGTTTACTTCCTCGTTCATTCAGTTCGACATGGCCTCATACTATCCGCCGTTTATTTCCGCACTGAGCTTTTGGAAGAACAGCGAGAAGCAGGCAAGATCGTGCCTTGAGCCGCTGTTTACCAACAACAGCACGAATCTCACCGCTACAACGCCAATGCTGCTCGAGCTGCTGCCGGTGACGTCGGATGCTACAGGAGTGTCAGACGCTGAAGCGAAGCATGCTGAATCGTCGCATGCTGAAGCGTCGCATGCCGAAGCATTTGATGCTGCAGCTGCGGATGGTGAACCACTTGATCATGCAGCTGCGGAAGCGAAACTGACAGATCTTTCAGCGCAGGACGCTGAAGCCTCGAATGCGAAATTGTCGGATGCAGCAGTCCCTATCGTTGCAACACCGCATGCCGCGGCATCAGATCCGCTCGTTTCACCTCCGACGGTTCTGTCTTCGGCGGCTTGCGCCAAGTTAGTAATCACGGTCGCATCGCGCATCCCGAAACCGAGCAAGGGAGCAGCGATTAGGAGGCGAGTGGAGGGAACGACACTGATTTTCAGGCCTAAATGTGCCGCACCGCACAGGGAGGTGAGGGGAGTGGAGGTTGAAGCTGCAGGCAAGCGGCCTCGCAGGACGTCCAAGGCCGTGCCGGCTGCAATCCCACGCCGGCCATGGCGCCCTTGACTGCTGCACGCATGGAAAGAAAAGAAGGGAAAATATGGGAAAAAAAAAAAAGCTATCTCCGAAATCTTTCAAAATAAAAATGATGAAAATGGAGGTTGAAAAGAGGAGAGCTTGGGGTATGAGATGGAGGGATGGCATGAAAGGCATGTGAAAGGCACAGCACAGCTACACGCCGAGAGCACCGACTGGGGGATGGGTGTAATGTGGATGGGGAACACGGTGGCACTACCCTTTTTTGCGCCCTGCTTCACAGCAGGGTGTTTGTGGGAGTGTTGATGGCTGGAGGGGGTGAGGGAAAGCTGTTGTGCTGCTGTGCCTTCAATGACACCTCCAGGCTTGAGCGCTCCTGACGGATGGCTCCAGGCTTGAGCGCTCCTGACGGATGGCTCCAGGCTTGAGCGCTCCTGACGGATGGCTCCAGGCTTGAGCGCTCCTGACGGATGGCTCCAGGCTTGAGCGCTCCTGACGGATGGCTCCAGGCTTGAGCGCTCCTGACGGATGGCTCCAGGCTTGAGCGCTCCTGACGGATGGCTCCAGGCTTGAGCGCTCCTGACGGATGGCTCCAGGCTTGAGCGCTCCTGACGGATGGCTCCAGGCTTGAGCGCTCCTGACGGATGGCTCCAGGCTTGAGCGCTCCTGACGGATGGCTCCAGGCTTGAGCGCTCCTGACGGATGGCTCCAGGCTTGAGCGCTCCTGACGGATGGCTCCAGGCTTGAGCGCTCCTGACGGATGGCTCCAGGCTTGAGCGCTCCTGACGGATGGCTCCAGGCTTGAGCGCTCCTGACGGATGGCTCCAGGCTTGAGCGCTCCTGACGGATGGCTCCAGGCTTGAGCGCTCCTGACGGATGGCTCCAGGCTTGAGCGCTCCTGACGGATGGCTCCAGGCTTGAGCGCTCCTGACGGATGGCTCCAGGCTTGAGCGCTCCTGACGGATGGCTCCAGGCTTGAGCGCTCCTGACGGATGGCTCCAGGCTTGAGCGCTCCTGACGGATGGCTCCAGGCTTGAGCGCTCCTGACGGATGGCTCCAGGCTTGAGCGCTCCTGACGGATGGCTCCAGGCTTGAGCGCTCCTGACGGATGGCTCCAGGCTTGAGCGCTCCTGACGGATGGCTCCAGGCTTGAGCGCTCCTGACGGATGGCTCCAGGCTTGAGCGCTCCTGACGGATGGCTCCAGGCTTGAGCGCTCCTGACGGATGGCTCCAGGCTTGAGCGCTCCTGACGGATGGCTCCAGGCTTGAGCGCTCCTGACGGATGGCTCCAGGCTTGAGCGCTCCTGACGGATGGCTCCAGGCTTGAGCGCTCCTGACGGATGGCTCCAGGCTTGAGCGCTCCTGACGAATGGCTCCAGGCTTGAGCCTTGTAGGGAGATTAGGAACCAGGCAATATGACAAGTTTCTGTAGACCCTGCCTTTGATGTAGTTGCATGTTAGGCCTTTGTTGTTTCCACTTGCAATCGATGATTGGATGCCTGTAATTCGCAATGTCAGTCAACTAGAAACAATACTGCAATACAGTGGCATCTACCTGTTTCCCCATGTCTTCCTATTTTCCCTTATCCCGCCTCTCTCCCTGCTTGCCCATGCCTCCCTGTTTCCCCATCTTTCCATGATTCACCGCGTCTCCCATTTTCCCCATATCCCCATGTTTCCGCCTGTATCGCTGTTTCACCATATCTCCATCCCTGTTCCCCATGCTTTCCTTTTTCCCCATGTCTCTGCGATTCACCATGTCTCTTTGTTTCCCCGTATCTCCTTGTTTCCCATGTCATTCACTGCTTCCCATGTCATTCACTGCTTCCCCATGTCATTCACTGCTTCCCCATGTCATTCACTGCTTCCCATGTCATTCGCTGCTTCCCATGTCATTCACTGCTTCCCCATGTCATTCACTGCTTCCCCATGTCATTCACTGCTTCCCCAGTCATTCACTGCTTCCCATGTCATTCACTGCTTCCCCATGTCATTCACTGCTTCCCCAGTCATTCACTGCTTCCCATGTCATTCACTGCTTCCCCATGTCATTCACTGCTTCCCATGTCATTCACTGCTTCCCATGTCATTCACTGCTTCCCCATGTCATTCACTGCTTCCCATGTCATTCACTGCTTCCCCATGTCATTCACTGCTTCCCATGTCATTCACTGCGTCCCATGTCTTTCACTGCTTCCCATGTCATTCACTGCTTCCCATGTCATTCACTGCTTCCCATGTCATTCACTGCTTCCCATGTCATTCACTGCTTCCCATGTCATTCACTGCTTCCCATGTCATTCACTGCTTCCCATGTCATTCACTGCTTCCCATGTCATTCACTGCTTTCCATGTCATTCACTGCTTCCCATGTCATTCACTGCTTCCCATGTCATTCACTGCTTCCCATGTCATTCACTGCTTCCCCTTGTCATTCACTGCTTCCCATGTCATTCACTGCTTCCCATGTCATTCACTGCTTCCCATGTCATTCACTGCTTCCCATGGCATTCACTGCTTCCCATGTCATTCACTGCTTCCCCATGTCATTCACTGCTTCCCATGTCATTCACTGCTTCCCCATGTCATTCACTGCTTCCCATGTCATTCACTGCGTCCCATGTCTTTCACTGCTTCCCATGTCATTCACTGCTTCCCATGTCATTCACTGCTTCCCATGTCATTCACTGCTTCCCATGTCATTCACTGCTTCCCATGTCATTCACTGCTTCCCCATGTCATTCACTGCTTCCCATGTCATTCACTGCTTCCCATGTCATTCACTGCTTCCCATGTCATTCACTGCTTCCCCATGTCATTCGCTGCTTCCCATGTCATTCACTGCTTCCCATGTCATTCACTGCTTCCCCATGTCATTCACTGCTTCCCCATGTCATTCACTGCTTCCCCTTGTCATTCACTGCTTCCCATGTCATTCACTGCTTCCCATGTCATTCACTGCTTCCCATGTCATTCACTGCTTCCCCATGTCATTCACTGCTTCCCATGTCATTCACTGCTTCCCCATGTCATTCACTGCTTCCCCATGTCATTCACTGCTTCCCCTGTCATTCACTGCTTCCCCATGTCATTCACTGCTTCCCATGTCATTCACTGCTTTCCATGTCATTCACTGCTTCCCCATGTCATTCACTGCTTCCCATGTCATTCACTGCTTCCCATGTCATTCACTGCTTCCCCATGTCATTCACTGCTTCCCCATGTCATTCACTGCTTCCCCTGTCATTCACTGCTTCCCCATGTCATTCACTGCTTCCCATGTCATTCACTGCTTCCCATGTCATTCACTGCTTCCCCATGTCATTCACTGCTTCCCCATGTCATTCACTGCTTCCCCTGTCATTCACTGCTTCCCCATGTCATTCACTGCTTCCCATGTCATTCACTGCTTCCCATGTCATTCACTGCTTCCCATGTCATTCACTGCTTTCCATGTCATTCACTGCTTCCCCATGTCATTCACTGCTTCCCATGTCATTCACTGCTTCCCCTGTCATTCACTGCTTCCCCATGTCATTCACTGCTTCCCATGTCTTTCACTGCTTCCCCATGTCATTCACTGCTTCCCATGTCATTCACTGCTTCCCATGTCATTCACTGCTTCCCATGTCATTCACTGCTTCCCATGTCATTCACTGCTTCTCATGTCTTTCACTGCTTCCCCATGTCATTCGCTGCTTCCCATGTCATTCACTGCTTCCCATGTCATTCACTGCTTCCCCATGTCATTCACTGCTTCCCATGTCATTCACTGCTTCCCCATGTCATTCACTGCTTCCCATGTCATTCACTGCTTCCCATGTCATTCACTGCTTCCCCATGTCATTCACTGCTTCCCCATGTCATTCACTGCTTCCCCATGTCATTCACTGCTTCCCATGTCATTCACTGCTTCCCATGTCATTCACTGCTTCCCCATGTCATTCACTGCTTCCCATGTCATTCACTGCTTCCCATGTCTTTCACTGCTTCCCCATGTCATTCACTGCTTCCCCAATGTCATTCACTGCTTCCCATGTCATTCACTGCTTCCCCATGTCATTCACTGCTTCCCATGTCATTCACTGCTTCCCATGTCATTCACTGCTTCCCATGTCATTCACTGCTTCCCCATGTCATTCACTGCTTCCCATGTCATTCACTGCTTCCCATGTCTTTCACTGCTTCCCCATGTCATTCACTGCTTCCCCAATGTCATTCACTGCTTCCCATGTCATTCACTGCTTCCCCATGTCATTCACTGCTTCCCATGTCATTCACTGCTTCCCATGTCATTCACTGCTTCCCATGTCATTCACTGCTTCCCCATGTCATTCACTGCTTCCCCAATGTCATTCACTGCTTCCCATATCATTCACTGCTTCCCCAATGTCATTCACTGCTTCCCATGTCATTCACTGCTTCCCCATGTCATTCACTGCTTCCCATGTCATTCACTGCTTCCCCATGTCATTCACTGCTTCCCATGTCATTCACTGCTTCCCCATGTCATTCACTGCTTCCCATGTCATTCACTGCTTCCCATGTCATTCACTGCTTCCCATGTCATTCACTGCTTCCCCTTGTCATTCACTGCTTCCCCATGTCATTCACTGCTTCCCATGTCATTCACTGCTTCCCCAATGTCATTCACTGCTTCCCATGTCATTCACTGCTTCCCCATGTCATTCACTGCTTCCCATGTCATTCACTGCTTCCCCATGTCATTCACTGCTTCCCATGTCATTCACTGCTTCCCCATGTCATTCACTGCTTCCCATGTCATTCACTGCTTCCCATGTCATTCACTGCTTCCCATGTCATTCACTGCTTCCCCATGTCATTCACTGCTTCCCATGTCATTCACTGCTTCCCCATGTCATTCACTGCTTCCCCAGTCATTCACTGCTTCCCATGTCATTCACTGCTTCCCATATCATTCACTGCTTCCCCATGTCATTCACTGCTTCCCCATGTCGTTCACTGCTTCCCATGTCATTCACTGCTTCCCCATGTCATTCACTGCTTCCCATGTCATTCACTGCTTCCCATGTCATTCACTGCTTCCCCAGTCATTCACTGCTTCCCCATGTCATTCACTGCTTCCCATGTCATTCACTGCTTCCCCATGTCATTCACTGCTTCCCCATGTCATTCACTGCTTCCCATGTCATTCACTGCTTCCCATGTCATTCACTGCTTCCCATGTCATTCACTGCTTCCCATGTCATTCACTGCTTCCCCATGTCATTCACTGCTTTCCATGTCATTCACTGCTTCCCCATGTCATTCACTGCTTCCCATGTCATTCACTGCTTCCCATGTCATTCACTGCTTCCCATGTCATTCACTGCTTCCCATGTCATTCACTGCTTCCCCATGTCATTCACTGCTTCCCATGTCATTCACTGCTTCCCCATGTCATTCACTGCTTCCCATGTCATTCACTGCTTCCCCATGTCATTCACTGCTTCCCATGTCATTCACTGCTTCCCCATGTCTTTCATTGTTTCCCATGCATCCCTATTTCACCGTGTCTCCCTGTTTCCCAACCCTCCTTGGTTCCCCTTTCTGACATTTTCACATACATCCTTGTTACCCCATGTCCCCTTCTTTTACCTTGTCTCCCTGTCACACCTTCTTTCTCCATACCTTACTCTTTCACCTTGTGTCCCTGTTTCACCATACTTCCTTGTCTCCTTAATTCCACATCTCTCCCTGTTTCCTCATGCCATGCCACCCTGTTTCCCCATGACTCCCCCTTTCCCCATCTCCCTGATTCCACCAGGTCTCACCTTTTCCACGAAAATCCCTGTCTCCTCATGTCCCCTTGTTTCCCCATAGCATTTCTTGTTTACCCATGCTTCATGGTTTCCCCATGCCTCCCTACTTCACCGCGACTCCCTGTTTTCCCGTGCCTATACATCATTGTTTCCCCATATCTCCTAGTTTCCGCATATCTCCCTGTTTCATTACTCCTATTTTCCCAGGTCCCTCCCTGTTTCACCTTGCCTCACCGTTTCACCATGTCTCCCATGTTTCCCCACGTCCCCTTGTTTCCCCATGTCCCCTTGTTTCCCCACGTCCCCTTGTTTCCCCATGTCCCCTTGTTTCCCCACGTCCCCTTGTTTCCCCACGTCCCCTTGTTTCCCCACGTCCCCTTGTTTCCCCATGTCCCCTTCTTTCCTCGTGTCTCCCTGTTTCATCGTTCTTCCCTGATTCTCCGTGTCTCACCTTTTCCCACGCCTTCCTGTTTTACCATGTCTTCCTCTTTCCCCATGTCTCCCTTCTTCCCCATGTATCCATGTCTCCCCATAACTCCATGTTTCCTCATGCCTCCCCATTTCTTCATGTTTTCCAACATCTCTGTGTTTCCCTATTCTTCTCTGTGTCTTTGTGTCTCACAGGTTCACCATGCCTCCCTTTATCCCCATGTTTCCCCTTTTCCCATGCTTCCTGTCATGGTTCCCTTTTTTTTTTTTTTTCCCTTTTCCCCTGCTTTACAATTACTCCTTGTTTCACCATGTCTCTAGCTTTAAGCCTTTGCCACCCAGTTCCCCCATGCCCCACTGTTTTTCCATGTCTTACTGTTTCACTATACCGCTAAGATTCCCCATGCATCCCTTCTTCACAATACCTTCTTGTTTCCCCATGCTTCCCTGCTTCCCCATATCCCCTTGTTTCCACATATCTTCCTGATTCCCTGTTTTCCCATATCCCCCTGGTTCCCCATGTCGCCCCATGTCGCCCCATGTCGCCCCATGTCGCCCCATATCACCCCGTGTCGCCCCATGTCGCCCCATGTTCTCCATATCGCTCCATGTTCCCCATGTTCACCATAGAGGGTGTTGCCGGAAACCCCAAACCTGAGATGCTTATCCCCTTGCAGGAAAACCTAGGGAAACAAGAATAAACTGGGTAATAAGGAGACATCGTGAAACCTCCTTCCTCTTCTCTTCCCATCTCCCTCGGCTCCACATTTTCCCCGTTCGCCTCTCTTTCCACATGTTCCCCGGTTTCCCCAACTTTCCCTTTTCCCCCATTTCTCTATCGCTCCCCATGTTTCCCCTTGTCTCCCATTTTCAACAACTTCCTTAATTCCCCATTCTTCTCTTCTTCTTCATGCCTCCCTGTTTCCTTCCCCATGTCTCCCAATCTCCCCAAGATTTTCCATTTCCCCTCGTACTGTAAGATTCACCAGTTCGAACACCTCCGTGATTTTCTGAAAATTTCCGCACGCTGCTCCTGAACAAAATGTATCACGATAAGTGTTCAACATACACCTTCACAGAATAGAACAGACTCAATAAAAAGCCCCGTTATGGCTGAAATCATGATGAGAAGTTCAAAATTTAGAATGGCACGAAAAACGGGTAAGCTCACGCATTTTCTTGAGTTTTGTCTGTAGGAAGCAACAAGTAAGGTATGAGATGAAAGATTTCAGGTTGTGCTCTATCTATTGACAGTTTGCACAGAATCTATAACATAAAACCACGACGTCTATATCAGAATCTGACAGTACGATCATATTCCGAGTGAAGAACTGTAAGGGGGCCTTAGCTTGGCGGGAACCTTGGTATGGTTGACTGGCTTCGGATTAGTTCGCTCAAGGTTCAGAACCTCAAAGTTCGGGACAGCCTCAACTGGGGGGAATTCGCTCCGAGCCTCTGTGCTCAAACTTGGGGACCGCCCAACCAAACCACCGCCTCTGTAAGGAAAAACCCTTTTCCTTACAGGGGTTTACTCAACCGCGTACAACCCCAACTTTCGGAAGTGCACGTTCGGCCACTTTGCTTGCTGCCGAAGCAACCTCGCGTCGCCTTCGGCCTTTCCTTTGCCCAACCTGCACCCAACCTCGTGTTCCCGAGGTTCCCGCCTAGCTAGATTGGCCCACTATATTAGCGCGTGCCTTCATTGTATTGTCAGTTCATTGAGTCACATCTTCGTTATTCGTTATTCCGCGCACTCTCTTTTTACAACTCATAACAGCCTCTTCGAACCGGAACAGCAGCGCAAATAGGGTTACAGGAGCGCACCAACACCAGCGACAACCTCGGGTGCGGGCAGCCTCGCGAAATTGGCTTGGGCACAAGTCGCACAACCGCTCGAAACCCTACCAAACCGCTATAGAGTGACCGCGAAATCTTAGGGTGTCAGAAAAGAGTTCAATTGCTGCTCGAAACCTTACCCAACCGCCCTTTAGTGACCGCAACTGCTCTGCATCCGAATAACCTGGAGCCTTGAAAGCTCCTCGCGACGCAACACCCGCCTTTCCGTGGCTGCGGTGTTCCGCTTTTCCCTCCCCAAGCCTCGAGTCTGTCTCTCTCCGCATCTCGCTGCATCTCCCCTCTCGCGTGACCAGCAGCAGATCTGCCAACACCAGCCGCTAATCTGCCTTCAAAACCACCACGCAAACATCGTTTCACTCAAAGCTCCTTTCAACTCTTGTTGCTACTACCCTCCTGGTCGTGGTTGTTCTGTTGATTGCCTCATCCTTCCAGTTCGAAATGGCCTCAGACTACCCTTCGTTTGTTTCCGCGCTTAGCTTTTGGAAGCACAGCGAGAAACAGGCAAAATCGTGCCTGCAGCGTTCGAGTTCCAACAGCAGCACGAATCCCATTCTCCCACCCATCGCTGCAGCGCCACTGCTGCTAGAGCTGCCAGCGGATGCTGCAGCTTCGGATGCTGCAGCCTTGTATGTTGCAGCTTTGGATGTTGCCGCTTCGATTGCTACAGCTTTGGACGCTGATGTCCCTGATGCTGCGCCTTCAAATGCTGCGGGAGCGTCTCATGTTGAAGCATCGCATGCCGAAGCGGCCGATGCTGCACCTTCGATTGCTGAACCATCCGATCCTGCAGCTGCGGAAGCGAAACTGTCACATCCTGCAGCGCAGGATGCGGAAGCCTTGAATCGCAGATTGTCGGATGATGCAGGCGCTTGTAACGCTGTAGCATCACATGCCGCAGCATCAGACCCTCTCATTTCAGCTTGCGCCAAGTCAGTAAGTGCAGTCGTACCGTCGCGCATCCCGAAACCGAGCAAGGGAGCAGCGATCAGGAGGCGAGTGGAGGGAACGACACTGATTCCCAGGCCTAAATGTGCCGCACCGCGCAGGGAGGTGAGGGGAGTGGAAGTTGAAGCTGCAGGCAAGCGGCCTCGCAGGACGTCCAAGGCCATGCCGGCTGCAATCCCGCGCCGGCCATGGCGCCCTTGACTGCTGCACGCATAAAAATAAAATTAAAAAAAAAAGGCAAAAAAAAGCCTATCGCTGAAATGCTTGAAAATAAAAAATGATGAACATGGAGGTTGAAAAGAGGAAAGCTTGGAGTATGAGATGGAGGGATGGCATGAAAGTCATGTGAAAGGCACAGCACAGCTACACGCCGAGAGCACCGACTGGGGGATGGGTGTGGTGTGGATGGGGAACACGATGGCACTACCCTTTTTTGCGCCCTGCTTCACAGCAGGGTGTTTGTGGGAGTGTGGTGGGTGGTTGATGGCTGGAGGGGGTGAGGGAAAGCTGCTGTGCTGCTGTGCCTTCAATGACACCTCCAGGCTTGAGCGCTCCTGACGGATGGCTCCTAGCTTGAGCGCTCCTGACGGATGGCTCTAGGCTTGAGCGCTCCTGACGGATGGCTCCAGGCTTGAGCGCTCCTGACGGATGGCTCCAGGCTTGAGCGCTCCTGACGGATGGCTCCAGGCTTGAGCGCTCCTGACGGATGGCTCCAGGCTTGAGCGCTCCTGACGGATGGCTCCAGGCTTGAGCGCTCCTGACGGATGGCTCCAGGCTTGAGCGCTCCTGACGGATGGCTCCAGGCTTGAGCGCTCCTGACGGATGGCTCCAGGCTTGAGCGCTCCTGACGGATGGCTCCAGGCTTGAGCGCTCCTGACGGATGGCTCCAGGCTTGAGCGCTCCTGACGGATGGCTCCAGGCTTGAGCGCTCCTGACGGATGGCTCCAGGCTTGAGCGCTCCTGACGGATGGCTCCAGGCTTGAGCGCTCCTGACGGATGGCTCCAGGCTTGAGCGCTCCTGACGGATGGCTCCAGGCTTGAGCGCTCCTGACGGATGGCTCCAGGCTTGAGCGCTCCTGACGGATGGCTCCAGGCTTGAGCGCTCCTGACGGATGGCTCCAGGCTTGAGCGCTCCTGACGGATGGCTCCAGGCTTGAGCGCTCCTGACGGATGGCTCCAGGCTTGAGCGCTCCTGACGGATGGCTCCAGGCTTGAGCGCTCCTGACGGATGGCTCCAGGCTTGAGCGCTCCTGACGGATGGCTCCAGGCTTGAGCGCTCCTGACGGATGGCTCCAGGCTTGAGCGCTCCTGACGGATGGCTCCAGGCTTGAGCGCTCCTGACGGATGGCTCCAGGCTTGAGCGCTCCTGACGGATGGCTCCAGGCTTGAGCGCTCCTGACGGATGGCTCCAGGCTTGAGCGCTCCTGACGGATGGCTCCAGGCTTGAGCGCTCCTGACGGATGGCTCCAGGCTTGAGCGCTCCTGACGGATGGCTCCAGGCTTGAGCGCTCCTGACGGATGGCTCCAGGCTTGAGCGCTCCTGACGGATGGCTCCAGGCTTGAGCGCTCCTGACGGATGGCTCCAGGCTTGAGCGCTCCTGACGGATGGCTCCAGGCTTGAGCGCTCCTGACGGATGGCTCCAGGCTTGAGCGCTCCTGACGGATGGCTCCAGGCTTGAGCGCTCCTGACGGATGGCCCCAAATATCCCCGTTTCGTCGTTTCCCCATGCCTCACGGTTTCCCCATGCCTCACGGTTTCCCCATGCCTTCCTATTTAACCGTGTCTCCCTGTTTTCCCATGCCTCACTGTTTTCCCATGTCTCTCTGTTTCATCATGTCTCCACGACTTCCTTTTTTTATCATTCCTCCCTCTTTTCACATGTCCCCCTGTTTCCCTGTTTCCCCATGCCTCCCTGTTTTCCCATGCCTCCCTGTTTCCCCATGTCTCCCTGTTTCCTCATGGCTTTCCCACTATGCAACCTTATCTCACCATGTATCTCTGTTTCTTTATGCCACTCTCCCCATGTCTTCCCTATTCTTCATCTCCCTGATTCCACATCTTTCCCTGTTTCACCAAGTACTGGTATCCCGTTTTCTCATGTCCCCCTGTTTCTCCATGTCACTCCTTGGTTCCTCATGCCTCCCTGTTTACCCATATCACTCCATGTTTTCCCATGCCTCAATGTTTCCCTATGTCTCTCATTGTCACTAAACATCCTTGTTTCCCCAAGTCCCCTCGTATCCCCATGTCTCCTTGTTTCCCCATATCTCCCTGTCTCACCATACTTGTTTGCCCTTGCTTCCCTTATTTCCCATGTCTCCCTTTTTCCCATGCCGTCCTGTTTCACCGTGTCTCCTTTCCTCTCTCACTTCACTGCCTTCCCTTCCCTAATAGCTCATGTCCCGCTATCCCTGGTACTTGTCAGCACACTAGCATCCCTGTCACCCACCTTTTAGCTCAAAGAGTAGCATTGGAACTGCGATCTGTAGTCTAAAAATTTTCGTAATATTACATACGTCAGTGATCCAAAATGAATCGACCGCCAATACTGCTGTACTGCCCCGTTCAGAGCATTTTGAGACGATATTTCGGGCTTCATTGGCACACAAAGCACAGGTCTGCGTGGGTGTATGCATTTCTTCATGCCACATGCTTCGCCAAGTCACTCGGCCTATATCACTCGGCCTATACAAAAAAAAAAAAAAAAAAATCGCTGAAATTCTGCGTGCATGCACGGGATGCAGAGTAGCTTGCAAATCTTCCCAGCCTAGGCCAGTCCAGCAGCAGGGTGGCTGGCAGGAAGGGCGGGGTGGAGCATCAAGGAGGCGGGCCGTCAAGGGCGGGTGGCGGGGTGGGCGAGGAGGAAGTCGGAGACAGAGAGGAAGAGGTGCGACCCCTGCTGCACCGCCCACTGCCCCACTCCCTCCACCGCCACTTGCACCTGCGCACGCATGCAGAGAGGGAGTGGTGGTGGTCGGCATGAGCGACGGCATTCCATGCAGGAAGGGTGAAACGTGAAAGCACACAAGCTGCAGCAAGGCTGGACACATGCATTTCTTACTCTCCCAACACACAGTGGTCGCTCACATCACACTTGAGTTCACATAAACTGCACGGCATGGCTATGGGTGCTCACCTTGCCGCCTGCAGCCGCAATCTCCGCCTTGAGCTTGGTGGGGTCGCGCGCCATGAGCGCCACCTGCACTGCCGTGGCTGCCGCTGCATCGCCTGGTGGGGTCGCAGGGAGGAGGGGTGCACAGAGGGCGATGCATGCAGGGAAGAGGTGGTTGACGGATGCATGCATGCGGCAGAACCACCTTCAGTGCTGCACTTAGCTCCACGCTGACTCGAACATGTGTGCATAGGTGGAAGGCATGCAGAGGGGTGGATGGACAAGAACAAATTAAGCAACACACCAGAAGGTGAGATTGCGAAGAGTGGTTTGCAGGTACATGGAATGAAAGTGCACATGTGTCAATGGCATGGTGGTGAGATGGCATGGTGGTGAGATGGCATGGTGGTGAGATGGCATGGTGGTGAGATGGCATGGTGGTGAGATGGCATGGTGGTGAGATGGCATGGTGGTGAGATGGCATGGTGGTGAGATGGCATGGTGGTGAGATGGCATGGTGGTGAGATGGCATGGTGGTGAGATGGCATGGTGGTGAGATGGCATGGTGGTGAGATGGCATGGTGGTGATATGGCATGGTGGTGAGATGGCATGGTGGTGAGATGGCATGGTGGTGAGATGGCATGGTGGTGAGATGGCATGGTGGTGAGATGGCATGGTGGTGAGATGGCATGGTGGTGAGATGGCATGGTGGTGAGATGGCATGGTGGTGAGATGGCATGGTGGCACGGGATGGTGGTGTGACAGCAAGGAGGTGAGGCAGTGAAGGTGCATGTGCAGTGCACGCAGTGGACAGAAGCAGGGCAGCACAGCACACATTGCAGGGAGGCCAGGTTGCCATCTAGAGCGCCCACCATTGCAGAGGTCAGCAGCGAGGGACGGCGAGAAGCAGAGAGCGGGGCGAGTGAGCGTGAGCGTGAAGGTGGCCCCCGCCACCCCGCTGTACCGCTCCGATGCCAGCACCACCTGCTCGCCCCGGGAGGGGGGAAATGGGAAGGGGGAGAGTTGGTATGTGCTAAGTCCACAGGCATGCAGTGCGTACAGCATTTTAAGAGTGTTGCGTACAGCATAGAAACAAGGAAACTGCTGCATGGGAGGGGCACATACGGCATGGGAGGGGTACATACGGCATGGGGGGGGCACATACGGCATGGGAGGGGCACATACGGCATGGGAGGAGCACATACGGCATGGGAGGGGCAGTAGACGGCAGAGAGTAGCGGCGCGCCCAATGCTTCCCGAATGTACTCCGCCTGGTGCAGGGGTGGTGGGGACAGGGCGGATGGGAGGGCATCGCGGTGGAGCAAAGAAAAGTGAGCGGAGCTGATGGGGAGAACTCAGTGAAAGCGATGGATGGGAGAAAGGGGAAGAGAGGAGAGGATGGGAAGAACACAGAGATAGGAGGCGATCACAACGAATGCATAATAGAAACGGTATAGAGAGGGGCACTTGCGGCTCGTGGCAGAAGAGGCAGCACCTGAGCCGCCAGAATGCGCTGCAGCGCCGACTCCTCAGCACCGTCACCGCCCTCCTTGCCATTCTCCCCGTGTGCGCCGTCAGCCCCATCGCCCCCATGCACGTGAATGAACGCCTCCACGGCATCTGACGGCTCCAGCCCTGCCCGCTTGCGCAGCTTCTGCACCCTGTTCACCACCTGGTGGGGAGTACGGCGACAGTGGGGCAGCACAGGGGGCGGACACAAGAGGGTTGTCGACGAGGGAGGGGGGTGGTGGGAGCTCAGCACGTTGGGGGGATGGGAGCGTTGAGAAGATGTGGTTTGGGTTGGTGTGGTGAGGCGTGGCGGCACGGAGATGGTGGCGACAAGGGCTTGGAGGCTGACGTAAGCCAGAGTGGACGCAGCCACTACACATCCAGACCCAGTGCCTGCGTGAGTGAATAGACGCACAAGTGAGAGGCGAGGCGAGAATGAAGAAGGGAGGAGGGAGAAGTGTGCAGAGGAGCAACACAGAGCACAACGAGCAGCATTTGCAGGGTTGTGGGACTAGGCGGCATGACAGACCACTCCCCTTCCCCCCGTCATATATCACTCGCCTCACCTCGCGCGCAGCACCGGCATGGAGAAGCGCGGTGCCAGCTCACAGGTGGAGCACCACGAGAACAACGAGCACCACGAGAACAACGAGCACCACGAGAACAACGAGCACCACGAGAACAACGAGCACCACGAGAACAACGAGCACCACGAGAACAACGAGCACCACGAGGACAACGAGCACCACGAGAACAACGAGCACCACGAGAACAACGAGCACCACGAGAACAACGAGCGCCACGAGAACAACGAGCACCACGAGAACAACGAGCAGCACGAGAACAACGAGCAGCACGAGAACAACGAGCACCACGAGAACAACGAGCAGCACGAGAACAACGAGCAGCACGAGAACAACGAGCAGCACGAGAACAACGAGCACCACGAGAACAACGAGCAGCACGAGAACAACGAGCAGCACGAGAACAACGAGCAGCACGAGAACAACGAGCACCACGAGAACAACGAGCACCACGAGAACAACGAGCACCACGAGAACAACGAGCACCACGAGAACAACGAGCACCACGAGAACAACGAGCACCACGAGAACAACGAGCACCACGAGAACAACGAGCACCACGAGAACAACGAGCACCACGAGAACAACGAGCACCACGAGAACAACGAGCACCACGAGAACAACGAGCACCACGAGAACAACGAGCACCACGAGAACAACGAGCACAACGAGAACAACGAGCACCACGAGAACAACGAGCGCCACGAGAACAACGAGCGCCACGAGAACAACGAGCGCCACGAGAACAACGAGCAGCACGAGAACAACGAGCAGCACGAGAACAACGAGCAGCACGAGAACAACGAGCAGCACGAGAACAACGAGCACCACGAGAACAACGAGCAGCACGAGAACAACGAGCACCACGAGAACAACGAGCACCACGAGAACAACGAGCAGCACGAGAACAACGAGCACCACGAGAACAACGAGCACCACGAGAACAACGAGCACCACGAGAACAACGAGCACCACGAGAACAACGAGCAGCACGAGAACAACGAGCACCACGAGAACAACGAGCACCACGAGAACAACGAGCAGCACGAGAACAACGAGCACCACGAGAACAACGAGCACCACGAGAACAACGAGCACCACGAGAACAACGAGCACCACGATAACAACGAGCACCACGAGAACAACGAGCACCACGAGAACAACGAGCACAACGAGAACAACGAGCACCACGAGAACAACGAGCACCACGAGAACAACGAGCACCACGAGAACAACGAGCACCACGAGAACAACGAGCACCACGAGAACAACGAGCAGCACGAGAACAACGAGCACCACGAGAACAACGAGCAGCACGAGAACAACGAGCAGCACGAGAACAACGAGCAGCACGAGAACAACGAGCAGCACGAGAACAACGAGCACCACGAGAACAACGAGCACCACGAGAACAACGAGCACCACGAGAACAACGAGCACCACGAGAACAACGAGCACCACGAGAACAACGAGCACCACGAGAACAACGAGCACCACGAGAACAACGAGCACCACGAGGACAACGAGCACCACGAGAACAACGAGCACCACGAGAACAACGAGCACCACGAGAACAACGAGCGCCACGAGAACAACGAGCACCACGAGAACAACGAGCAGCACGAGAACAACGAGCAGCACGAGAACAACGAGCACCACGAGAACAACGAGCAGCACGAGAACAACGAGCAGCACGAGAACAACGAGCAGCACGAGAACAACGAGCACCACGAGAACAACGAGCAGCACGAGAACAACGAGCAGCACGAGAACAACGAGCAGCACGAGAACAACGAGCACCACGAGAACAACGAGCACCACGAGAACAACGAGCACCACGAGAACAACGAGCACCACGAGAACAACGAGCACCACGAGAACAACGAGCACCACGAGAACAACGAGCACCACGAGAACAACGAGCACCACGAGAACAACGAGCACCACGAGAACAACGAGCACCACGAGAACAACGAGCACCACGAGAACAACGAGCACCACGAGAACAACGAGCACAACGAGAACAACGAGCACCACGAGAACAACAGCGCCACGAGAACAACGAGCGCCACGAGAACAACGAGCGCCACGAGAACAACGAGCAGCACGAGAACAACGAGCAGCACGAGAACAACGAGCAGCACGAGAACAACGAGCAGCACGAGAACAACGAGCACCACGAGAACAACGAGCAGCACGAGAACAACGAGCACCACGAGAACAACGAGCACCACGAGAACAACGAGCAGCACGAGAACAACGAGCACCACGAGAACAACGAGCACCACGAGAACAACGAGCACCACGAGAACAACGAGCACCACGAGAACAACGAGCACCACGATAACAACGAGCACCACGAGAACAACGAGCACCACGAGAACAACGAGCACAACGAGAACAACGAGCACCACGAGAACAACGAGCACCACGAGAACAACGAGCACCACGAGAACAACGAGCACCACGAGAACAACGAGCACCACGAGAACAACGAGCAGCACGAGAACAACGAGCACCACGAGAACAACGAGCAGCACGAGAACAACGAGCAGCACGAGAACAACGAGCAGCACGAGAACAACGAGCAGCACGAGAACAACGAGCACCACGAGAACAACGAGCACCACGAGAACAACGAGCACCACGAGAACAACGAGCACCACGAGAACAACGAGCACCACGAGAACAACGAGCACCACGAGAACAACGAGCACCACGAGGACAACGAGCACCACGAGAACAACGAGCACCACGAGAACAACGAGCACCACGAGAACAACGAGCACCACGAGAACAACGAGCACCACGAGAACAACGAGCACCACGAGAACAACGAGCACCACGAGAACAACGAGCACCACGAGAACAACGAGCACCACGAGAACAACGAGCACCACGAGAACAACGAGCACCACGAGAACAACGAGCACCACGAGAACAACGAGCACAACGAGAACAACGAGCACCACGAGAACAACAGCGCCACGAGAACAACGAGCGCCACGAGAACAACGAGCGCCACGAGAACAACGAGCAGCACGAGAACAACGAGCAGCACGAGAACAACGAGCAGCACGAGAACAACGAGCAGCACGAGAACAACGAGCACCACGAGAACAACGAGCAGCACGAGAACAACGAGCACCACGAGAACAACGAGCACCACGAGAACAACGAGCAGCACGAGAACAACGAGCACCACGAGAACAACGAGCACCACGAGAACAACGAGCACCACGAGAACAACGAGCACCACGAGAACAACGAGCACCACGATAACAACGAGCACCACGAGAACAACGAGCACCACGAGAACAACGAGCACAACGAGAACAACGAGCACCACGAGAACAACGAGCACCACGAGAACAACGAGCACCACGAGAACAACGAGCACCACGAGAACAACGAGCACCACGAGAACAACGAGCAGCACGAGAACAACGAGCACCACGAGAACAACGAGCAGCACGAGAACAACGAGCAGCACGAGAACAACGAGCAGCACGAGAACAACGAGCAGCACGAGAACAACGAGCAGCACGAGAACAACGAGCACCACGAGAACAACGAGCACCACGAGAACAACGAGCACCACGAGAACAACGAGCACCACGAGAACAACGAGCACCACGAGAACAACGAGCACCACGAGAACAACGAGCACCACGAGAACAACGAGCACCACGAGAACAACGAGCACCACGAGAACAACGAGCACCACGAGAACAACGAGCAGCACGAGAACAACGAGCAGCACGAGAACAACGAGCACCACGAGAACAACGAGCAGCACGAGAACAACGAGCAGCACGAGAACAACGAGCAGCACGAGAACAACGAGCAGCACGAGAACAACGAGCACCACGAGAACAACGAGCACCACGAGAACAACAAGCACCACGAGAACAAGGAGCACCACGAGAACAACGAGCACCACGAGAACAACGAGCACCACGAGAACAACGAGCACCACGAGAACAACGAGCACCACGAGAACAACGAGCACCACGAGAACAACGAGCACCACGAGAACAACGAGCACCACGAGAACAACGAGCACAACGAGAACAACGAGCACCACGAGAACAACGAGCGCCACGAGAACAACGAGCGCCACGAGAACAACGAGCGCCACGAGAACAACGAGCAGCACGAGAACAACGAGCAGCACGAGAACAACGAGCAGCACGAGAACAACGAGCAGCACGAGAACAACGAGCACCACGAGAACAACGAGCAGCACGAGAACAACGAGCACCACGAGAACAACGAGCACCACGAGAACAACGAGCAGCACGAGAACAACGAGCAGCACGAGAACAACGAGCACCACGAGAACAACGAGCACCACGAGAACAACGAGCACCACGAGAACAACGAGCACCACGAGAACAACGAGCACCACGATAACAACGAGCACCACGAGAACAACGAGCACCACGAGAACAACGAGCACAACGAGAACAACGAGCACCACGAGAACAACGAGCACCACGAGAACAACGAGCACCACGAGAACAACGAGCACCACGAGAACAACGAGCACCACGAGAACAACGAGCAGCACGAGAACAACGAGCACCACGAGAACAACGAGCAGCACGAGAACAACGAGCAGCACGAGAACAACGAGCAGCACGAGAACAACGAGCAGCACGAGAACAACGAGCACCACGAGAACAACGAGCACCACGAGAACAACGAGCACCACGAGAACAACGAGCACCACGAGAACAACGAGCACCACGAGAACAACGAGCACCACGAGAACAACGAGCACCACGAGAACAACGAGCACCACGAGAACAACGAGCACCACGAGAACAACGAGCACCACGAGAACAACGAGCACCACGAGAACAACGAGCAGCACGAGAACAACGAGCAGCACGAGAACAACGAGCACCACGAGAACAACGAGCAGCACGAGAACAACGAGCAGCACGAGAACAACGAGCACCACGAGAACAACGAGCACCACGAGAACAACGAGCACCACGAGAACAACGAGCAGCACGAGAACAACGAGCAGCACGAGAACAACGAGCAGCACGAGAACAACGAGCAGCACGAGAACAACGAGCAGCACGAGAACAACGAGCACCACGAGAACAACGAGCACCACGAGAACAACGAGCACCATGAGAACAACGAGCACCACGAGAACAACGAGCACCACGAGAACAACGAGCACCACGAGAACAACGAGCGCCACGAGAACAACGAGCGCCACGAGAACAACGAGCGCCACGAGAACAACGAGCGCCACGAGAACAACGAGCGCCACGAGAACAACGAGCAGCACGAGAACAACGAGCAGCACGAGAACAACGAGCAGCACGAGAACAACGAGCACCACGAGAACAACGAGCACCACGAGAACAACGAGCACCACGAGAACAACGAGCACCACGAGAACAACGAGCAGCACGAGAACAACGAGCACCACGAGAACAACGAGCACCACGAGAACAACGAGCACCACGAGAACAACGAGCACCACGAGAACAACGAGCACCACGAGAACAACGAGCACCACGAGAACAACGAGCACCACGAGAACAACGAGCACAACGAGAACAACGAGCACCACGAGAACAACGAGCACCACGAGAACAACGAGCACCACGAGAACAACGAGCACCACGAGAACAACGAGCACCACGAGAACAACGAGCAGCACGAGAACAACGAGCAGCACGAGAACAACGAGCAGCACGAGAACAACGAGCAGCACGAGAACAACGAGCAGCACGAGAACAACGAGCAGCACGAGAACAACGAGCAGCACGAGAACAACGAGCAGCACGAGAACAACGAGCACCACGAGAACAACGAGCACCACGAGAACAACGAGCAGCACGAGAACAACGAGCAGCAGGAGAACAACGAGTAGCACGAGAACAACGAGCACCACGAGAACAACGAGCACCACGAGAACAACGAGCACCACGAGAACAACGAGCACCACGAGAACAACGAGCACCACGAGAACAACGAGCACCACGAGAACAACGAGCACAACGAGAACAACGAGCACCACGAGAACAACGAGCGCCACGAGAACAACGAGCGCCACGAGAACAACGAGCGCCACGAGAACAACGAGCACCACGAGAACAACGAGCACCACGAGAACAACGAGCAGCACGAGAACAACGAGCAGCACGAGAACAACGAGCAGCACGAGAACAACGAGCACCACGAGAACAACGAGCACCACGAGAACAACGAGCAGCACGAGAACAACGAGCAGCACGAGAACAACGAGCACCACGAGAACAACGAGCACCACGAGAACAACGAGCACCACGAGAACAACGAGCACCACGATAACAACGAGCACCACGAGAACAACGAGCACCACGAGAAAAACGAGCACAACGAGAACAACGAGCACCACGAGAACAACGAGCACCACGAGAACAACGAGCACCACGAGAACAACGAGCACCACGAGAACAACGAGCACCACGAGAACAACGAGCACCACGAGAACAACGAGCACCACGAGAACAACGAGCACCACGAGAACAACGAGCACCACGAGAACAACGAGCAGCACGAGAACAACGAGCACCACGAGAACAACGAGCAGCACGAGAACAACGAGCAGCACGAGAACAACGAGCAGCACGAGAACAACGAGCAGCACGAGAACAACGAGCACCACGAGAACAACGAGCACCACGAGAACAACGAGCACCACGAGAACAACGAGCACCACGAGAACAACGAGCACCACGAGAACAACGAGCACCACGAGAACAACGAGCACCACGAGAACAACGAGCACCACGAGAACAACGAGCACCACGAGAACAACGAGCACCACGAGAACAACGAGCACCACGAGAACAACGAGCAGAACGAGAACAACGAGCAGCACGAGAACAACGAGCACCACGAGAACAACGAGCAGCACGAGAACAACGAGCAGCACGAGAACAACGAGCACCACGAGAACAACGAGCACCACGAGAACAACGAGCACCACGAGAACAACGAGCAGCACGAGAACAACGAGCAGCACGAGAACAACGAGCAGCACGAGAACAACGAGCAGCACGAGAACAACGAGCAGCACGAGAACAACGAGCACCACGAGAACAACGAGCACCACGAGAACAACGAGCACCATGAGAACAACGAGCATCACGAGAACAACGAGCACCACGCAAACAACGAGCACAACGAGAACAACGAGCACCACGAGAACAACGAGCGCCACGAGAACAACGAGCGCCACGAGAACAACGAGCGCCACGAGAACAACGAGCACCACGAGAACAACGAGCAGCACGAGAACAACGAGCAGCACGAGAACAACGAGCAGCACGTGAACAACGAGCACCACGAGAACAACGAGCACCACGAGAACAACGAGCACCACGAGAACAACGAGCACCACGAGAACAACGAGCACCACGAGAACAACGAGCACCACGAGAACAACGAGCACCACGAGAACAACGAGCACCACGAGAACAACGAGCACCACGAGAACAACGAGCACCACGAGAACAACGAGCACCACGAGAACAACGAGCAGCACGAGAACAACGAGCAGCACGAGAACAACGAGCACCACGAGAACAACGAGCACCACGAGAACAACGAGCACCACGAGAACAACGAGCACCACGAGAACAACGAGCAGCACGAGAACAACGAGCAGCACGAGAACAACGAGCAGCACGAGAACAACGAGCAGCACGAGAACAACGAGCAGCACGAGAACAACGAGCACCACGAGAACAACGAGCACCACGAGAACAACGAGCACCACGAGAACAACAAACCACGAGAACAACGAGCACCACGAGAACAACGAGCACCACGAGAACAACGAGCACCACGAGAACAACGAGCACCACGAGAACAACGAGCACGCCCCCTTGTGTCAACTCAACAGTCACCCCCCCCTTCATACTCGTATGCCTCACCTCGCGTGCAGTGCCAGCATCGAGCAACTCAGTATCGGCGCGCAGGTCCAGCACCACGAGCACCATTATGTGAGGTGCCTAAGTCATCCCTTGCCTCACCTCCCTGCCACAGCACTTCCCTCACCTCGCGCGCAGTGCCGGCATCCAGCAGGTCGGTGTCAGCGCGCAGGTCCAGCACCACGAGCACCTCGCCATCGCCCGCCGCGTCCATGTCCCCCGCCACACTGACCTCGGGCGCCTTGAAGTCACGCACCACCTGGTGGCCACAGGATGGCAGGCGTGTGGGCAATGGACGGCGGAGTGGAAGGTGTGGAGTGTGTGACAGGGGGGTGGAGAGAGGTGGTGAAGGTTTGGAGGATAAATGAGAGATGAGAAGAGGTTGGTAAAGGAGAAGGGGAAGGAAAAACGATGAAAGCAAGAGAGTGAAAACTACGCCTAGGAGGGATCTTCACCACCCACTCTCCTCCAACACCTTCCACATCCAACTTTCTCTCTCATCCACACCAACGACTCACCCCCCATCTTCCACTCAACCCCCTTCTTTGCTTGCTCTACGTCCTACCGTCACACCCAGAAACCGCCTCCCACGACCCTTGTCTCTGCCCCCCGTGTCTCTCATCTCCGTCCCCCCCCTGCCCCTCATCTCCGTCCCCCCCCTGCCCCTCATCTCCACCCCCCTGTGCGCACCTTGATGTCGGAGGCGGAGAGCGTGTGGCCCGCCACCGTGACCTCCCCCGCCAGCTGCATGGCAGCGATGGCCGCCGCGTCCATCTCCTTCACCGCCTTCGCCACCGCGCCCATCGCCCTCCCCACGCGCCGCCCCAACACACTGCCATGCCACGTGCCCGTGGTGGGTGGTGGGTGGATAAGATGTTAGAAAAGGTAAGTGGTTGGGATGTGAGAGGAGGGAGGAGGGAGTAGATGCAGGGAGGGAGGAGGAGTACGGAGCGAATGGTGGGCTGCTTCGGCGCATGCACCGCGAGCAGACTGTGCAGGCACAGTGCAGCCTTGCCTTGAGCAGACTGTGCAGGCACAGTGCAGCCTTGCCTTGAGCAGACTGTGCAGGCACAGTGCAGCCTTGCCTTGCCGTGCTGCGATCTCATGTGGGAGGCAAGGCAAGGCACTCGGTTGTGTGTCTGGCAGCACGCACAGCTCTATTGTAGTACCCCACAACCCACTGGTGACAGTCTCCATGCACCCACCACACCACACCACACCACACCACACCACACCACACCACACCACACCACACCACACCACACCGCACGACACCATGCGAAGCACAGCTGTTGCAAGCAATGCCGTTCATGCTGCTCTACAGTGCATCCACGTACACCAGTTGCTCGCTTCGACCACAGCTGCTGCAGCCAGGTACGGCATTTGTCTGCCTATTCGTGTGGTTCGGACCATACCTGAAGTCAGGTTCGGCGCGCACAGAGGTGTACTTGCTGGTGTCGGCGCAGGGCAGCACGGAGCGCACGTTCAGCTCCTCCCGCACGTACTGATGGAGGGGAGGGGAGGGGGGGGAGGAAGGGAGGAGTGGGGGTGAGGAGGGAGGGGAGGAGGGGAGAAAGGAATGCTTTGTCGACTGGCACTCTAAGCGCGGCTTTTCTTGTCAAGGATGAGTTGGGAGAGGGCCCGGTGACGGGAAAGGTGAAAGTGGAGGGGGAAAGGAGACAGTGTGAATGAGGGTGAATCAAGTAACGATGTTCTTTGCGAATTCGTTACAGCTTAGCGTATGTGCTACACACAATTCCATGAACACGCAGCTGTCCCTGCCTCGCCTCACATATCTCGCCCCTCCTCACCTCACACAGCTTGCCGGTGATGTCTTCAAGGAACTGGGCGTCCGGGTGCACCACCACCATCTCCCTGCCCTCCCACACGGCACACACGCACGCACGACACGACAGGGAGGAGGTGAGCAATGCGGCAGGGCATAATGCAGTGCACGTCCAAGGCCAGGAAAAAAAGTACTTGGTGGGACGAGGTGAAGGAAAAACAGAGTTGGCATCCCACTAATAGGTTTAGCCAAGCAGTTGCTGGGCTTGGGCCTAACGGAAGGTGGTTAAATAGGCGCCGCCACTAATGCCAGTAAATATGCCTGAGTGCCACACTGGCCCAACGGCCATTTCACAAGACCGGCATTTCATTGCTGTTGCTCACCTGAGGGGCGTCTTGAGCGGGCGGTTGTTGCGGTCGCGGATGTTGCGGGCGAGGTCGATGACCTTCATCATCCTCTCCACACTGCGCTCCGTGCGCTCGTCCACCTGCCATGCACGAGAGCGAGGGGATGGGGGTGGGGGAAGGAGGGAGGAGAGGGAAAAGGGAAAGCGAGCAGAGACACGAGCATGGGGATCGAATCAGCAGCAGTCAATCTTGTTAGAAGAGAGAATTGATACATTGAATCATGAGCCAGGAGGCCCTTTAGTACAAACAATGAGCAAGAGAGAGATGTGAAGGAAGCTTACCCTATTGGCCAATAAGTTGGCCAATGGGTGAGCTTGCTTGTGGCCCAAGCAACCACAAATGTGTGTTGGTTGGGAGTGGTTGAGCTAAGGACCAATCCCCACCAACCACAAAATGTGGTTGGAGGGTACACTAAGGGCGTATCCATGTTCGGGTCATAAAGCCACTTCCGGGCATGCGCGATTTGCGGATGCCCCAAGCAACATAAAACACCACTTGGGGTCCTCGGACTCCATGCGACCCCCAAACTGGCGGGAGGGTTTTCGCGCCAAAATCTCTCTCCCCACAACAGTCTCATCCAATGGAGGGATGCCAGAACAGTTCGCAAGGTCATGAGCGACACCCACGCAAAACCACGCGACACCCATCGGAAAAACACAATCGTCAAAATTCCCGGCGTGAATCCCCAAATGTTGGGAGTGTGACGCGGGAAATTTTAGACACATCGAGGGTCACTGGGGTCAATTTGCCGAGTGGTTGGGTGCAGAGGTGTAGAATGTGGGACATTGCCCACTTGTGACACCTGACTGACGACTGCCTAAAAGATGGCCGTAAAACCAGAATCGTGCAACCAGGTGATTGGTTGGGGTTGGGTCGTGCACGTCAGTCGCCCAACACCTGCACATTGACCCACAGCTGGGGCCGCGCACGGCTCGGCAGCCCACTTCGGGTCATGCGCAATTTACGCATGACCCAAACAGTAGCATGAACAGTGCTCATGACCCGAACATGGATACGCCCTAAACAACCCCCCAATTTATAAGAGTGCTACACATTTAATTCAAGCCTATGTAGTTGTATGAAATATGAAATTACACAAACCTGCTGTGCTGCATGCATGCAGGGAGAAGTGAGGGAGAGAGGAAGGTGCAGTAATAGGTGGGAGACGGCAAGCAAGGATGAGGCCATCTTTGAAGCGAGGGTGTTGTGTTGCACTGGAAGACTTAATGAGTGCCTTGTGTGGAACAGTGGAAGCACATGAGCTGCTGCAGAGTCGTCCTGTAGCTGCTGCTTATCCAACATGACCTAGCATGCTTATCACCAATAGCTCACATGCTTATCACTAATCGCTCACATGCTTATCACCATCCGCGCCAACCCCGCAAGCTCATCACGCGACTCACGTGCTGGTCGGAGGAGGGGAAGCAGCAGAAGTGCACCGACTCCTCCGCCCACTCCGCATGCTCCTCGTCCTCCGCCACCCCCCCCAGCCCCCCCGCCTTCCCCGCCTCGCCGTCCGCAGCAGGAGGCCGTTGCGGCAGGGCGTTGCGGAGGTTCTGGTACATGGCCTCGGTGAAGAAGGGCGTGAAGGGCGCCATGGCCTTGCACACGCGCAGCAGCACCTGCCATTGGGGGTGTGGAGAGGGGGAGGACAGTGGTAAAAACAAGAAGGGCGGAAGTTGAGGGAGGCATGAAGGAGTATAGAGGGGAAGGATGTGGTGCTACGAAACGTTTTCACATGGAATAGAGGGCGTTCGGTGCATTCATGTGCGTCAAGTGAGGTAACCATACCCGGGAGGTAATGGCATCAGCAACAAGACATGGAAGAGCGAGTGACATGGAAGAGGGAGGAGAGGGACTGACATGGAAGAGGGAGGAGAGGGACTGACATGGAAGAGGGAGGAGAGGGACTGACATGGAAGAGGGAGGAGAGGGACTGACATGGAAGAAGGAGGAGAGGGAGTGACATGGAAGAGCGAGGAGAGGGAGTGACATGGAAGAGCGAGGAGAGGGAGTGACATGGAAGAGCGAGGAGAGGGACTGACATGGAAGAGAGAGGAGAGGGACTGACATGGAAGAGAGAGGAGAGGGACTGACATGGAAGAGAGAGGAGAGGGACTGACATGGAAGAGAGAGGAGAGGGACTGACATGAAAGAGCGAGGAGAGCGCGAAGCGGCAGTCTAGGTCGGAGGTGCGGCCCTTGAGGCGCTTGCGGTTGAAGCGCACGTACACGTTGGTCAGGCTGTCGATGAACCGCACCAGGTACGGCACCACCTGCCAGCATGTGGCGTGTGTCGTGTGTGCCAGGGGTGGTGGGAGGGAGGACGGGCGGGAGGGGAGTGAGGCCGTGACTTTGTGGGATGTGCCCTTTGGTTGTGACCCTCGTCGCATAGAGTCATCGACCGCATCCCTGCGACCTACTCTGAGCTATGTTAAACAACGAGGAGCTGCGAACCAGGGAAGCTGAGAATGCGTGGGAGCAGGCTACAGGCCAGCGACTGCCCATGGCAGCGTGTCACAGCACCACATACAGAGGATGTCCCTTGGAGCGCAGCGCACTCCCAGAGTGGAGCCGCTGTTGGGGGCACTCACGGTGTAGAGGCGGTACGCATCCATCCACTCACGGTGTAGAGGCGGTACGCATCCATCCACTCACGGTGTAGAGGCGGTACGCATCCATCTACTCACGGTGTAGAGGCGGTACGCATCCATCTACTCATGGTGTAGAGGCGGTACGCATCCATCTACTCACGGTGTAGAGGCGGTACGCATCCATCTACTCACGGTGTAGAGGCGGTACGCATCCATCTACTCATGGTGTAGAGGCGGTACGCATCCATCTACTCACGGTGTAGAGGCGGTACGCATCCATCCACTCACGGTGTAGAGGCGGTACGCATCCATCTACTCATGGTGTAGAGGCGGTACGCATCCATCTACTCATGGTGTAGAGGCGGTACGCATCCATCTACTCATGGTGTAGAGGCAGTACGCATCCATCTACTCACGGTGTAGAGGCGGTACGCATCCATCCACTCACGGTGTAGAGGCGGTACGCATCCATCCACTCACGGTGTAGAGGCGGTACGCATCCATCTACTCACGGTGTAGAGGCGGTACGCATCCATCTACTCATGGTGTAGAGGCGGTACGCATCCATCCACTCACGGTGTAGAGGCGGTACGCATCCATCTACTCACGGTGTAGAGGCGGTACGCATCCATCTACTCATGGTGTAGAGGCGGTACGCATCCATCCACTCACGGTGTAGAGGCGGTACGCATCCATCTACTCACGGTGTAGAGGCGGTACGCATCCATCTACTCATGGTGTAGAGGCGGTACGCATCCATCTACTCACGGTGTAGAGGCGGTACGCATCCATCTACTCACGGTGTAGAGGCGGTACGCATCCATCTACTCACGGTGTAGAGGCGGTACGCATCCATCTACTCACGGTGTAGAGGCGGTACGCATCCATCCACTCACGGTGTAGAGGCGGTACGCATCCATCTACTCACGGTGTAGAGGCGGTACGCATCCATCTACTCATGGTGTAGAGGCGGTACGCATCCATCTACTCACGGTGTAGAGGCGGTACGCATCCATCTACTCACGGTGTAGAGGCGGTACGCATCCATCTACTCACGGTGTAGAGGCGGTACGCATCCATCCACTCACGGTGTAGAGGCGGTACGCATCCATCCACTCACGGTGTAGAGGCGGTACGCATCCATCTACTCACGGTGTAGAGGCGGTACGCATCCATCTACTCATGGTGTAGAGGCGGTACGCATCCATCTACTCACGGTGTAGAGGCGGTACGCATCCATCTACTCACGGTGTAGAGGCGGTACGCATCCATCTACTCATGGTGTAGAGGCGGTACGCATCCATCTACTCACGGTGTAGAGGCGGTACGCATCCATCCACTCACGGTGTAGAGGCGGTACGCATCCATCTACTCATGGTGTAGAGGCGGTACGCATCCATCTACTCATGGTGTAGAGGCGGTACGCATCCATCTACTCATGGTGTAGAGGCAGTACGCATCCATCTACTCACGGTGTAGAGGCGGTACGCATCCATCCACTCACGGTGTAGAGGCGGTACGCATCCATCCACTCACGGTGTAGAGGCGGTACGCATCCATCTACTCACGGTGTAGAGGCGGTACGCATCCATCTACTCATGGTGTAGAGGCGGTACGCATCCATCCACTCACGGTGTAGAGGCGGTACGCATCCATCTACTCACGGTGTAGAGGCGGTACGCATCCATCTACTCATGGTGTAGAGGCGGTACGCATCCATCCACTCACGGTGTAGAGGCGGTACGCATCCATCTACTCACGGTGTAGAGGCGGTACGCATCCATCTACTCATGGTGTAGAGGCGGTACGCATCCATCTACTCACGGTGTAGAGGCGGTACGCATCCATCTACTCACGGTGTAGAGGCGGTACGCATCCATCTACTCACGGTGTAGAGGCGGTACGCATCCATCTACTCACGGTGTAGAGGCGGTACGCATCCATCCACTCACGGTGTAGAGGCGGTACGCATCCATCTACTCACGGTGTAGAGGCGGTACGCATCCATCTACTCATGGTGTAGAGGCGGTACGCATCCATCTACTCACGGTGTAGAGGCGGTACGCATCCATCTACTCACGGTGTAGAGGCGGTACGCATCCATCTACTCACGGTGTAGAGGCGGTACGCATCCATCCACTCACGGTGTAGAGGCGGTACGCATCCATCCACTCACGGTGTAGAGGCGGTACGCATCCATCTACTCACGGTGTAGAGGCGGTACGCATCCATCTACTCATGGTGTAGAGGCGGTACGCATCCATCCACTCACGGTGTAGAGGCGGTACGCATCCATCCACTCACGGTGTAGAGGCGGTACGCATCCATCTACTCATGGTGTAGAGGCGGTACGCATCCATCCACTCACGGTGTAGAGGCGGTACGCATCCATCTACTCACGGTGTAGAGGTGGTACGCATCCATCTACTCACGGTGTAGAGGCGGTACGCATCCATCTACTCATGGTGTAGAGGCGGTACGCATCCATCCACTCACGGTGTAGAGGCGGTACGCATCCATCTACTCACGGTGTAGAGGCGGTACGCATCCATCTACTCACGGTGTAGAGGCGGTACGCATCCATCCACTCACGGTGTAGAGGCGGTACGCATCCATCCACTCACGGTGTAGAGGCGGTACGCATCCATCTCAGCGCGCACGAATGCCGCCAGGCTCTGGCTGGCGGAGTGGATCCACACGTCCAGCACGTTGCTGCTCTCCGCCAGCTGGCGCGCCGTCATTGGCTGGAAGGGCGGCAGCCCCTCGGCGGTGAGGCGCAGCGTGTTCTGCACGAGGAAGCGGTACGCGTTGTACCACGGCAGGAACACGTCACGCACCTGATACAGGGGGGGGGGGGGGGGGGTGGGGAGGGGGGCGAAGAGGGGGGAGAAGGGAAGCGATGCAGGCAGACCATTAGTGGTAGGCGATTAAGTCGGGAAGGAAAGGGAAGGGCACTGGAAACAGGTAGACCAACCGGAAAGAGGGCAGAGAAATACTAAGAGATTCCAGGGCATGCACATGCCCCTCCTCTGTGAGAAGGCCGAGGAGCATGGCGACATGGAATTGGGGACATAAGTGTTACCACCATTCACCATCCGTTACCACTTCACACCACTCCCCACCACTCTTCACCACTCGTCACCACGTCCCACCCCTCCTCACCACGGCGAAGACGCCTTCCTTCTTGAAGCGCAGGGGCTCGGCGCGCACGACGGGCGAGTTGATGAGGTAGAGGCGCAGCGCGTCCGCGCCGTACGACCCCACGACGTCCATGGGCGGCGGGTAGTTGCGCAGGCGCTTGCTCATCTTCTTGCCGTCCTCCGCCAGCACCAGCCCGTTGCAGATGAGGTTGCGGAAGGCGGGCTTGTTGAAGAGCGCGGTGGACAGCACCATCAGCGTGTAGAACCTGCGAGTGAGGGGGGAGGACGGGAAAGGTGGGGAAGAGGAGGGCCGGGGGGAGGTGAGGGCACAAAGTGGAGAGACGATGAGACTGCCGTAAGTGGGCTTGTTGAACAGTGCTGTTGCGCGGCCATGCGGGCAAAATGGGCAAGAGGGCAGAAAAACGTGAGAAAGTGAAAGAGAGGCGGAGTGGAAAGTGAAAGAGAGGCGGAGTGGAAAGTGAAAGAGAGGCGGAGTGGAAAGTGAAAGAGAGGCGGAGTGGAAAGTGAAAGAGAGGCGGAGTGGAAAGTGAAAGAGAGGCGGAGTGGAAAGTGAAAGAGAGGCGGAGTGGAAAGTGAAAGAGAGGCGGAGTGGAAAGTGAAAGAGAGGCGGAGTGGAAAGTGAAAGAGAGGCGGAGTGGAAAGTGAAAGAGAGGCGGAGTGGAAAGTGAAAGAGAGGCGGAGTGGAAAGTGAAAGAGAGGCGGAGTGGAAAGTGAAAGAGAGGCGGAGTGGAAAGTGAAAGAGAGGCGGAGTGGAAAGTGAAAGAGAGGCGGAGTGGAAAGTGAAAGAGAGGCGGAGTGGAAAGTGAAAGAGAGGCGGAGTGGAAAGTGAAAGAGAGGCGGAGTGGAAAGTGAAAGAGAGGCGGAGTGGAAAGTGAAAGAGAGGCGGAGTGGAAAGTGAAAGAGAGGCGGAGTGGAAAGTGAAAGAGAGGCGGAGTGGAAAGTGAAAGAGAGGCGGAGTGGAAAGTGAAAGAGAGGCGGAGTGGAAAGTGAAAGAGAGGCGGAGTGGAAAGTGAAAGAGAGGCGGAGTGGAAAGTGAAAGAGAGGCGGAGTGGAAAGTGAAAGAGAGGCGGAGTGGAAAGTGAAAGAGAGGCGGAGTGGAAAGTGAAAGAGAGGCGGAGTGGAAAGTGAAAGAGAGGCGGAGTGGAAAGTGAAAGAGAGGCGGAGTGGAAAGTGAAAGAGAGGCGGAGTGGAAAGTGAAAGAGAGGCGGAGTGGAAAGTGAAAGAGAGGCGGAGTGGAAAGTGAAAGAGAGGCGGAGTGGAAAGTGAAAGAGAGGCGGAGTGGAAAGTGAAAGAGAGGCGGAGTGGAAAGTGAAAGAGAGGCGGAGTGGAAAGTGAAAGAGAGGCGGAGTGGAAAGTGAAAGAGAGGCGGAGTGGAAAGTGAAAGAGAGGCGGAGTGGAAAGTGAAAGAGAGGCGGAGTGGAAAGTGAAAGAGAGGCGGAGTGGAAAGTGAAAGAGAGGCGGAGTGGAAAGTGAAAGAGAGGCGGAGTGGAAAGTGAAAGAGAGGCGGAGTGGAAAGTGAAAGAGAGGCGGAGTGGAAAGTGAAAGAGAGGCGGAGTGGAAAGTGAAAGAGAGGCGGAGTGGAAAGTGAAAGAGAGGCGGAGTGGAAAGTGAAAGAGAGGCGGAGTGGAAAGTGAAAGAGAGGCGGAGTGGAAAGTGAAAGAGAGGCGGAGTGGAAAGTGAAAGAGAGGCGGAGTGGAAAGTGAAAGAGAGGCGGAGTGGAAAGTGAAAGAGAGGCGGAGTGGAAAGTGAAAGAGAGGCGGAGTGGAAAGTGAAAGAGAGGCGGAGTGGAAAGTGAAAGAGAGGCGGAGTGGAAAGTGAAAGAGAGGCGGAGTGGAAAGTGAAAGAGAGGCGGAGTGGAAAGTGAAAGAGAGGCGGAGTGGAAAGTGAAAGAGAGGCGGAGTGGAAAGTGAAAGAGAGGCGGAGTGGAAAGTGAAAGAGAGGCGGAGTGGAAAGTGAAAGAGAGGCGGAGTGGAAAGTGAAAGAGAGGCGGAGTGGAAAGTGAAAGAGAGGCGGAGTGGAAAGTGAAAGAGAGGCGGAGTGGAAAGTGAAAGAGAGGCGGAGTGGAAAGTGAAAGAGAGGCGGAGTGGAAAGTGAAAGAGAGGCGGAGTGGAAAGTGAAAGAGAGGCGGAGTGGAAAGTGAAAGAGAGGCGGAGTGGAAAGTGAAAGAGAGGCGGAGTGGAAAGTGAAAGAGAGGCGGAGTGGAAAGTGAAAGAGAGGCGGAGTGGAAAGTGAAAGAGAGGCGGAGTGGAAAGTGAAAGAGAGGCGGAGTGGAAAGTGAAAGAGAGGCGGAGTGGAAAGTGAAAGAGAGGCGGAGTGGAAAGTGAAAGAGAGGCGGAGTGGAAAGTGAAAGAGAGGCGGAGTGGAAAGTGAAAGAGAGGCGGAGTGGAAAGTGAAAGAGAGGCGGAGTGGAAAGTGAAAGAGAGGCGGAGTGGAAAGTGAAAGAGAGGCGGAGTGGAAAGTGAAAGAGAGGCGGAGTGGAAAGTGAAAGAGAGGCGGAGTGGAAAGTGAAAGAGAGGCGGAGTGGAAAGTGAAAGAGAGGCGGAGTGGAAAGTGAAAGAGAGGCGGAGTGGAAAGTGAAAGAGAGGCGGAGTGGAAAGTGAAAGAGAGGCGGAGTGGAAAGTGAAAGAGAGGCGGAGTGGAAAGTGAAAGAGAGGCGGAGTGGAAAGTGAAAGAGAGGCGGAGTGGAAAGTGAAAGAGAGGCGGAGTGGAAAGTGAAAGAGAGGCGGAGTGGAAAGTGAAAGAGAGGCGGAGTGGAAAGTGAAAGAGAGGCGGAGTGGAAAGTGAAAGAGAGGCGGAGTGGAAAGTGAAAGAGAGGCGGAGTGGAAAGTGAAAGAGAGGCGGAGTGGAAAGTGAAAGAGAGGCGGAGTGGAAAGTGAAAGAGAGGCGGAGTGGAAAGTGAAAGAGAGGCGGAGTGGAAAGTGAAAGAGAGGCGGAGTGGAAAGTGAAAGAGAGGCGGAGTGGAAAGTGAAAGAGAGGCGGAGTGGAAAGTGAAAGAGAGGCGGAGTGGAAAGTGAAAGAGAGGCGGAGTGGAAAGTGAAAGAGAGGCGGAGTGAAAGTAGGCGGAGTGGAAAGTGAAAGAGAGGCGGAGTGGAAAGTGAAAGAGAGGCGGAGTGGAAAGTGAAAGAGAGGCGGAGTGGAAAGTGAAAGAGAGGCGGAGTGGAAAGTGAAAGAGAGGCGGAGTGGAAAGTGAAAGAGAGGCGGAGTGGAAAGTGAAAGAGAGGCGGAGTGGAAAGTGAAAGAGAGGCGGAGTGGAAAGTGAAAGAGAGGCGGAGTGGAAAGTGAAAGAGAGGCGGAGTGGAAAGTGAAAGAGAGGCGGAGTGGAAAGTGAAAGAGAGGCGGAGTGGAAAGTGAAAGAGAGGCGGAGTGGAAAGTGAAAGAGAGGCGGAGTGGAAAGTGAAAGAGAGGCGGAGTGGAAAGTGAAAGAGAGGCGGAGTGGAAAGTGAAAGAGAGGCGGAGTGGAAAGTGAAAGAGAGGCGGAGTGGAAAGTGAAAGAGAGGCGGAGTGGAAAGTGAAAGAGAGGCGGAGTGGAAAGTGAAAGAGAGGCGGAGTGGAAAGTGAAAGAGAGGCGGAGTGGAAAGTGAAAGAGAGGCGGAGTGGAAAGTGAAAGAGAGGCGGAGTGGAAAGTGAAAGAGAGGCGGAGTGGAAAGTGAAAGAGAGGCGGAGTGGAAAGTGAAAGAGAGGCGGAGTGGAAAGTGAAAGAGAGGCGGAGTGGAAAGTGAAAGAGAGGCGGAGTGGAAAGTGAAAGAGAGGCGGAGTGGAAAGTGAAAGAGAGGCGGAGTGGAAAGTGAAAGAGAGGCGGAGTGGAAAGTGAAAGAGAGGCGGAGTGGAAAGTGAAAGAGAGGCGGAGTGGAAAGTGAAAGAGAGGCGGAGTGGAAAGTGAAAGAGAGGCGGAGTGGAAAGTGAAAGAGAGGCGGAGTGGAAAGTGAAAGAGAGGCGGAGTGGAAAGTGAAAGAGAGGCGGAGTGGAAAGTGAAAGAGAGGCGGAGTGGAAAGTGAAAGAGAGGCGGAGTGGAAAGTGAAAGAGAGGCGGAGTGGAAAGTGAAAGAGAGGCGGAGTGGAAAGTGAAAGAGAGGCGGAGTGGAAAGTGAAAGAGAGGCGGAGTGGAAAGTGAAAGAGAGGCGGAGTGGAAAGTGAAAGAGAGGCGGAGTGGAAAGTGAAAGAGAGGCGGAGTGGAAAGTGAAAGAGAGGCGGAGTGGAAAGTGAAAGAGAGGCGGAGTGGAAAGTGAAAGAGAGGCGGAGTGGAAAGTGAAAGAGAGGCGGAGTGGAAAGTGAAAGAGAGGCGGAGTGGAAAGTGAAAGAGAGGCGGAGTGGAAAGTGAAAGAGAGGCGGAGTGGAAAGTGAAAGAGAGGCGGAGTGGAAAGTGAAAGAGAGGCGGAGTGGAAAGTGAAAGAGAGGCGGAGTGGAAAGTGAAAGAGAGGCGGAGTGGAAAGTGAAAGAGAGGCGGAGTGGAAAGTGAAAGAGAGGCGGAGTGGAAAGTGAAAGAGAGGCGGAGTGGAAAGTGAAAGAGAGGCGGAGTGGAAAGTGAAAGAGAGGCGGAGTGGAAAGTGAAAGAGAGGCGGAGTGGAAAGTGAAAGAGAGGCGGAGTGGAAAGTGAAAGAGAGGCGGAGTGGAAAGTGAAAGAGAGGCGGAGTGGAAAGTGAAAGAGAGGCGGAGTGGAAAGTGAAAGAGAGGCGGAGTGGAAAGTGAAAGAGAGGCGGAGTGGAAAGTGAAAGAGAGGCGGAGTGGAAAGTGAAAGAGAGGCGGAGTGGAAAGTGAAAGAGAGGCGGAGTGGAAAGTGAAAGAGAGGCGGAGTGGAAAGTGAAAGAGAGGCGGAGTGGAAAGTGAAAGAGAGGCGGAGTGGAAAGTGAAAGAGAGGCGGAGTGGAAAGTGAAAGAGAGGCGGAGTGGAAAGTGAAAGAGAGGCGGAGTGGAAAGTGAAAGAGAGGCGGAGTGGAAAGTGAAAGAGAGGCGGAGTGGAAAGTGAAAGAGAGGCGGAGTGGAAAGTGAAAGAGAGGCGGAGTGGAAAGTGAAAGAGAGGCGGAGTGGAAAGTGAAAGAGAGGCGGAGTGGAAAGTGAAAGAGAGGCGGAGTGGAAAGTGAAAGAGAGGCGGAGTGGAAAGTGAAAGAGAGGCGGAGTGGAAAGTGAAAGAGAGGCGGAGTGGAAAGTGAAAGAGAGGCGGAGTGGAAAGTGAAAGAGAGGCGGAGTGGAAAGTGAAAGAGAGGCGGAGTGGAAAGTGAAAGAGAGGCGGAGTGGAAAGTGAAAGAGAGGCGGAGTGGAAAGTGAAAGAGAGGCGGAGTGGAAAGTGAAAGAGAGGCGGAGTGGAAAGTGAAAGAGAGGCGGAGTGGAAAGTGAAAGAGAGGCGGAGTGGAAAGTGAAAGAGAGGCGGAGTGGAAAGTGAAAGAGAGGCGGAGTGGAAAGTGAAAGAGAGGCGGAGTGGAAAGTGAAAGAGAGGCGGAGTGGAAAGTGAAAGAGAGGCGGAGTGGAAAGTGAAAGAGAGGCGGAGTGGAAAGTGAAAGAGAGGCGGAGTGGAAAGTGAAAGAGAGGCGGAGTGGAAAGTGAAAGAGAGGCGGAGTGGAAAGTGAAAGAGAGGCGGAGTGGAAAGTGAAAGAGAGGCGGAGTGGAAAGTGAAAGAGAGGCGGAGTGGAAAGTGAAAGAGAGGCGGAGTGGAAAGTGAAAGAGAGGCGGAGTGGAAAGTGAAAGAGAGGCGGAGTGGAAAGTGAAAGAGAGGCGGAGTGGAAAGTGAAAGAGAGGCGGAGTGGAAAGTGAAAGAGAGGCGGAGTGGAAAGTGAAAGAGAGGCGGAGTGGAAAGTGAAAGAGAGGCGGAGTGGAAAGTGAAAGAGAGGCGGAGTGGAAAGTGAAAGAGAGGCGGAGTGGAAAGTGAAAGAGAGGCGGAGTGGAAAGTGAAAGAGAGGCGGAGTGGAAAGTGAAAGAGAGGCGGAGTGGAAAGTGAAAGAGAGGCGGAGTGGAAAGTGAAAGAGAGGCGGAGTGGAAAGTGAAAGAGAGGCGGAGTGGAAAGTGAAAGAGAGGCGGAGTGGAAAGTGAAAGAGAGGCGGAGTGGAAAGTGAAAGAGAGGCGGAGTGGAAAGTGAAAGAGAGGCGGAGTGGAAAGTGAAAGAGAGGCGGAGTGGAAAGTGAAAGAGAGGCGGAGTGGAAAGTGAAAGAGAGGCGGAGTGGAAAGTGAAAGAGAGGCGGAGTGGAAAGTGAAAGAGAGGCGGAGTGGAAAGTGAAAGAGAGGCGGAGTGGAAAGTGAAAGAGAGGCGGAGTGGAAAGTGAAAGAGAGGCGGAGTGGAAAGTGAAAGAGAGGCGGAGTGGAAAGTGAAAGAGAGGCGGAGTGGAAAGTGAAAGAGAGGCGGAGTGGAAAGTGAAAGAGAGGCGGAGTGGAAAGTGAAAGAGAGGCGGAGTGGAAAGTGAAAGAGAGGCGGAGTGGAAAGTGAAAGAGAGGCGGAGTGGAAAGTGAAAGAGAGGCGGAGTGGAAAGTGAAAGAGAGGCGGAGTGGAAAGTGAAAGAGAGGCGGAGTGGAAAGTGAAAGAGAGGCGGAGTGGAAAGTGAAAGAGAGGCGGAGTGGAAAGTGAAAGAGAGGCGGAGTGGAAAGTGAAAGAGAGGCGGAGTGGAAAGTGAAAGAGAGGCGGAGTGGAAAGTGAAAGAGAGGCGGAGTGGAAAGTGAAAGAGAGGCGGAGTGGAAAGTGAAAGAGAGGCGGAGTGGAAAGTGAAAGAGAGGCGGAGTGGAAAGTGAAAGAGAGGCGGAGTGGAAAGTGAAAGAGAGGCGGAGTGGAAAGTGAAAGAGAGGCGGAGTGGAAAGTGAAAGAGAGGCGGAGTGGAAAGTGAAAGAGAGGCGGAGTGGAAAGTGAAAGAGAGGCGGAGTGGAAAGTGAAAGAGAGGCGGAGTGGAAAGTGAAAGAGAGGCGGAGTGGAAAGTGAAAGAGAGGCGGAGTGGAAAGTGAAAGAGAGGCGGAGTGGAAAGTGAAAGAGAGGCGGAGTGGAAAGTGAAAGAGAGGCGGAGTGGAAAGTGAAAGAGAGGCGGAGTGGAAAGTGAAAGAGAGGCGGAGTGGAAAGTGAAAGAGAGGCGGAGTGGAAAGTGAAAGAGAGGCGGAGTGGAAAGTGAAAGAGAGGCGGAGTGGAAAGTGAAAGAGAGGCGGAGTGGAAAGTGAAAGAGAGGCGGAGTGGAAAGTGAAAGAGAGGCGGAGTGGAAAGTGAAAGAGAGGCGGAGTGGAAAGTGAAAGAGAGGCGGAGTGGAAAGTGAAAGAGAGGCGGAGTGGAAAGTGAAAGAGAGGCGGAGTGGAAAGTGAAAGAGAGGCGGAGTGGAAAGTGAAAGAGAGGCGGAGTGGAAAGTGAAAGAGAGGCGGAGTGGAAAGTGAAAGAGAGGCGGAGTGGAAAGTGAAAGAGAGGCGGAGTGGAAAGTGAAAGAGAGGCGGAGTGGAAAGTGAAAGAGAGGCGGAGTGGAAAGTGAAAGAGAGGCGGAGTGGAAAGTGAAAGAGAGGCGGAGTGGAAAGTGAAAGAGAGGCGGAGTGGAAAGTGAAAGAGAGGCGGAGTGGAAAGTGAAAGAGAGGCGGAGTGGAAAGTGAAAGAGAGGCGGAGTGGAAAGTGAAAGAGAGGCGGAGTGGAAAGTGAAAGAGAGGCGGAGTGGAAAGTGAAAGAGAGGCGGAGTGGAAAGTGAAAGAGAGGCGGAGTGGAAAGTGAAAGAGAGGCGGAGTGGAAAGTGAAAGAGAGGCGGAGTGGAAAGTGAAAGAGAGGCGGAGTGGAAAGTGAAAGAGAGGCGGAGTGGAAAGTGAAAGAGAGGCGGAGTGGAAAGTGAAAGAGAGGCGGAGTGGAAAGTGAAAGAGAGGCGGAGTGGAAAGTGAAAGAGAGGCGGAGTGGAAAGTGAAAGAGAGGCGGAGTGGAAAGTGAAAGAGAGGCGGAGTGGAAAGTGAAAGAGAGGCGGAGTGGAAAGTGAAAGAGAGGCGGAGTGGAAAGTGAAAGAGAGGCGGAGTGGAAAGTGAAAGAGAGGCGGAGTGGAAAGTGAAAGAGAGGCGGAGTGGAAAGTGAAAGAGAGGCGGAGTGGAAAGTGAAAGAGAGGCGGAGTGGAAAGTGAAAGAGAGGCGGAGTGGAAAGTGAAAGAGAGGCGGAGTGGAAAGTGAAAGAGAGGCGGAGTGGAAAGTGAAAGAGAGGCGGAGTGGAAAGTGAAAGAGAGGCGGAGTGGAAAGTGAAAGAGAGGCGGAGTGGAAAGTGAAAGAGAGGCGGAGTGGAAAGTGAAAGAGAGGCGGAGTGGAAAGTGAAAGAGAGGCGGAGTGGAAAGTGAAAGAGAGGCGGAGTGGAAAGTGAAAGAGAGGCGGAGTGGAAAGTGAAAGAGAGGCGGAGTGGAAAGTGAAAGAGAGGCGGAGTGGAAAGTGAAAGAGAGGCGGAGTGGAAAGTGAAAGAGAGGCGGAGTGGAAAGTGAAAGAGAGGCGGAGTGGAAAGTGAAAGAGAGGCGGAGTGGAAAGTGAAAGAGAGGCGGAGTGGAAAGTGAAAGAGAGGCGGAGTGGAAAGTGAAAGAGAGGCGGAGTGGAAAGTGAAAGAGAGGCGGAGTGGAAAGTGAAAGAGAGGCGGAGTGGAAAGTGAAAGAGAGGCGGAGTGGAAAGTGAAAGAGAGGCGGAGTGGAAAGTGAAAGAGAGGCGGAGTGGAAAGTGAAAGAGAGGCGGAGTGGAAAGTGAAAGAGAGGCGGAGTGGAAAGTGAAAGAGAGGCGGAGTGGAAAGTGAAAGAGAGGCGGAGTGGAAAGTGAAAGAGAGGCGGAGTGGAAAGTGAAAGAGAGGCGGAGTGGAAAGTGAAAGAGAGGCGGAGTGGAAAGTGAAAGAGAGGCGGAGTGGAAAGTGAAAGAGAGGCGGAGTGGAAAGTGAAAGAGAGGCGGAGTGGAAAGTGAAAGAGAGGCGGAGTGGAAAGTGAAAGAGAGGCGGAGTGGAAAGTGAAAGAGAGGCGGAGTGGAAAGTGAAAGAGAGGCGGAGTGGAAAGTGAAAGAGAGGCGGAGTGGAAAGTGAAAGAGAGGCGGAGTGGAAAGTGAAAGAGAGGCGGAGTGGAAAGTGAAAGAGAGGCGGAGTGGAAAGTGAAAGAGAGGCGGAGTGGAAAGTGAAAGAGAGGCGGAGTGGAAAGTGAAAGAGAGGCGGAGTGGAAAGTGAAAGAGAGGCGGAGTGGAAAGTGAAAGAGAGGCGGAGTGGAAAGTGAAAGAGAGGCGGAGTGGAAAGTGAAAGAGAGGCGGAGTGGAAAGTGAAAGAGAGGCGGAGTGGAAAGTGAAAGAGAGGCGGAGTGGAAAGTGAAAGAGAGGCGGAGTGGAAAGTGAAAGAGAGGCGGAGTGGAAAGTGAAAGAGAGGCGGAGTGGAAAGTGAAAGAGAGGCGGAGTGGAAAGTGAAAGAGAGGCGGAGTGGAAAGTGAAAGAGAGGCGGAGTGGAAAGTGAAAGAGAGGCGGAGTGGAAAGTGAAAGAGAGGCGGAGTGGAAAGTGAAAGAGAGGCGGAGTGGAAAGTGAAAGAGAGGCGGAGTGGAAAGTGAAAGAGAGGCGGAGTGGAAAGTGAAAGAGAGGCGGAGTGGAAAGTGAAAGAGAGGCGGAGTGGAAAGTGAAAGAGAGGCGGAGTGGAAAGTGAAAGAGAGGCGGAGTGGAAAGTGAAAGAGAGGCGGAGTGGAAAGTGAAAGAGAGGCGGAGTGGAAAGTGAAAGAGAGGCGGAGTGGAAAGTGAAAGAGAGGCGGAGTGGAAAGTGAAAGAGAGGCGGAGTGGAAAGTGAAAGAGAGGCGGAGTGGAAAGTGAAAGAGAGGCGGAGTGGAAAGTGAAAGAGAGGCGGAGTGGAAAGTGAAAGAGAGGCGGAGTGGAAAGTGAAAGAGAGGCGGAGTGGAAAGTGAAAGAGAGGCGGAGTGGAAAGTGAAAGAGAGGCGGAGTGGAAAGTGAAAGAGAGGCGGAGTGGAAAGTGAAAGAGAGGCGGAGTGGAAAGTGAAAGAGAGGCGGAGTGGAAAGTGAAAGAGAGGCGGAGTGGAAAGTGAAAGAGAGGCGGAGTGGAAAGTGAAAGAGAGGCGGAGTGGAAAGTGAAAGAGAGGCGGAGTGGAAAGTGAAAGAGAGGCGGAGTGGAAAGTGAAAGAGAGGCGGAGTGGAAAGTGAAAGAGAGGCGGAGTGGAAAGTGAAAGAGAGGCGGAGTGGAAAGTGAAAGAGAGGCGGAGTGGAAAGTGAAAGAGAGGCGGAGTGGAAAGTGAAAGAGAGGCGGAGTGGAAAGTGAAAGAGAGGCGGAGTGGAAAGTGAAAGAGAGGCGGAGTGGAAAGTGAAAGAGAGGCGGAGTGGAAAGTGAAAGAGAGGCGGAGTGGAAAGTGAAAGAGAGGCGGAGTGGAAAGTGAAAGAGAGGCGGAGTGGAAAGTGAAAGAGAGGCGGAGTGGAAAGTGAAAGAGAGGCGGAGTGGAAAGTGAAAGAGAGGCGGAGTGGAAAGTGAAAGAGAGGCGGAGTGGAAAGTGAAAGAGAGGCGGAGTGGAAAGTGAAAGAGAGGCGGAGTGGAAAGTGAAAGAGAGGCGGAGTGGAAAGTGAAAGAGAGGCGGAGTGGAAAGTGAAAGAGAGGCGGAGTGGAAAGTGAAAGAGAGGCGGAGTGGAAAGTGAAAGAGAGGCGGAGTGGAAAGTGAAAGAGAGGCGGAGTGGAAAGTGAAAGAGAGGCGGAGTGGAAAGTGAAAGAGAGGCGGAGTGGAAAGTGAAAGAGAGGCGGAGTGGAAAGTGAAAGAGAGGCGGAGTGGAAAGTGAAAGAGAGGCGGAGTGGAAAGTGAAAGAGAGGCGGAGTGGAAAGTGAAAGAGAGGCGGAGTGGAAAGTGAAAGAGAGGCGGAGTGGAAAGTGAAAGAGAGGCGGAGTGGAAAGTGAAAGAGAGGCGGAGTGGAAAGTGAAAGAGAGGCGGAGTGGAAAGTGAAAGAGAGGCGGAGTGGAAAGTGAAAGAGAGGCGGAGTGGAAAGTGAAAGAGAGGCGGAGTGGAAAGTGAAAGAGAGGCGGAGTGGAAAGTGAAAGAGAGGCGGAGTGGAAAGTGAAAGAGAGGCGGAGTGGAAAGTGAAAGAGAGGCGGAGTGGAAAGTGAAAGAGAGGCGGAGTGGAAAGTGAAAGAGAGGCGGAGTGGAAAGTGAAAGAGAGGCGGAGTGGAAAGTGAAAGAGAGGCGGAGTGGAAAGTGAAAGAGAGGCGGAGTGGAAAGTGAAAGAGAGGCGGAGTGGAAAGTGAAAGAGAGGCGGAGTGGAAAGTGAAAGAGAGGCGGAGTGGAAAGTGAAAGAGAGGCGGAGTGGAAAGTGAAAGAGAGGCGGAGTGGAAAGTGAAAGAGAGGCGGAGTGGAAAGTGAAAGAGAGGCGGAGTGGAAAGTGAAAGAGAGGCGGAGTGGAAAGTGAAAGAGAGGCGGAGTGGAAAGTGAAAGAGAGGCGGAGTGGAAAGTGAAAGAGAGGCGGAGTGGAAAGTGAAAGAGAGGCGGAGTGGAAAGTGAAAGAGAGGCGGAGTGGAAAGTGAAAGAGAGGCGGAGTGGAAAGTGAAAGAGAGGCGGAGTGGAAAGTGAAAGAGAGGCGGAGTGGAAAGTGAAAGAGAGGCGGAGTGGAAAGTGAAAGAGAGGCGGAGTGGAAAGTGAAAGAGAGGCGGAGTGGAAAGTGAAAGAGAGGCGGAGTGGAAAGTGAAAGAGAGGCGGAGTGGAAAGTGAAAGAGAGGCGGAGTGGAAAGTGAAAGAGAGGCGGAGTGGAAAGTGAAAGAGAGGCGGAGTGGAAAGTGAAAGAGAGGCGGAGTGGAAAGTGAAAGAGAGGCGGAGTGGAAAGTGAAAGAGAGGCGGAGTGGAAAGTGAAAGAGAGGCGGAGTGGAAAGTGAAAGAGAGGCGGAGTGGAAAGTGAAAGAGAGGCGGAGTGGAAAGTGAAAGAGAGGCGGAGTGGAAAGTGAAAGAGAGGCGGAGTGGAAAGTGAAAGAGAGGCGGAGTGGAAAGTGAAAGAGAGGCGGAGTGGAAAGTGAAAGAGAGGCGGAGTGGAAAGTGAAAGAGAGGCGGAGTGGAAAGTGAAAGAGAGGCGGAGTGGAAAGTGAAAGAGAGGCGGAGTGGAAAGTGAAAGAGAGGCGGAGTGGAAAGTGAAAGAGAGGCGGAGTGGAAAGTGAAAGAGAGGCGGAGTGGAAAGTGAAAGAGAGGCGGAGTGGAAAGTGAAAGAGAGGCGGAGTGGAAAGTGAAAGAGAGGCGGAGTGGAAAGTGAAAGAGAGGCGGAGTGGAAAGTGAAAGAGAGGCGGAGTGGAAAGTGAAAGAGAGGCGGAGTGGAAAGTGAAAGAGAGGCGGAGTGGAAAGTGAAAGAGAGGCGGAGTGGAAAGTGAAAGAGAGGCGGAGTGGAAAGTGAAAGAGAGGCGGAGTGGAAAGTGAAAGAGAGGCGGAGTGGAAAGTGAAAGAGAGGCGGAGTGGAAAGTGAAAGAGAGGCGGAGTGGAAAGTGAAAGAGAGGCGGAGTGGAAAGTGAAAGAGAGGCGGAGTGGAAAGTGAAAGAGAGGCGGAGTGGAAAGTGAAAGAGAGGCGGAGTGGAAAGTGAAAGAGAGGCGGAGTGGAAAGTGAAAGAGAGGCGGAGTGGAAAGTGAAAGAGAGGCGGAGTGGAAAGTGAAAGAGAGGCGGAGTGGAAAGTGAAAGAGAGGCGGAGTGGAAAGTGAAAGAGAGGCGGAGTGGAAAGTGAAAGAGAGGCGGAGTGGAAAGTGAAAGAGAGGCGGAGTGGAAAGTGAAAGAGAGGCGGAGTGGAAAGTGAAAGAGAGGCGGAGTGGAAAGTGAAAGAGAGGCGGAGTGGAAAGTGAAAGAGAGGCGGAGTGGAAAGTGAAAGAGAGGCGGAGTGGAAAGTGAAAGAGAGGCGGAGTGGAAAGTGAAAGAGAGGCGGAGTGGAAAGTGAAAGAGAGGCGGAGTGGAAAGTGAAAGAGAGGCGGAGTGGAAAGTGAAAGAGAGGCGGAGTGGAAAGTGAAAGAGAGGCGGAGTGGAAAGTGAAAGAGAGGCGGAGTGGAAAGTGAAAGAGAGGCGGAGTGGAAAGTGAAAGAGAGGCGGAGTGGAAAGTGAAAGAGAGGCGGAGTGGAAAGTGAAAGAGAGGCGGAGTGGAAAGTGAAAGAGAGGCGGAGTGGAAAGTGAAAGAGAGGCGGAGTGGAAAGTGAAAGAGAGGCGGAGTGGAAAGTGAAAGAGAGGCGGAGTGGAAAGTGAAAGAGAGGCGGAGTGGAAAGTGAAAGAGAGGCGGAGTGGAAAGTGAAAGAGAGGCGGAGTGGAAAGTGAAAGAGAGGCGGAGTGGAAAGTGAAAGAGAGGCGGAGTGGAAAGTGAAAGAGAGGCGGAGTGGAAAGTGAAAGAGAGGCGGAGTGGAAAGTGAAAGAGAGGCGGAGTGGAAAGTGAAAGAGAGGCGGAGTGGAAAGTGAAAGAGAGGCGGAGTGGAAAGTGAAAGAGAGGCGGAGTGGAAAGTGAAAGAGAGGCGGAGTGGAAAGTGAAAGAGAGGCGGAGTGGAAAGTGAAAGAGAGGCGGAGTGGAAAGTGAAAGAGAGGCGGAGTGGAAAGTGAAAGAGAGGCGGAGTGGAAAGTGAAAGAGAGGCGGAGTGGAAAGTGAAAGAGAGGCGGAGTGGAAAGGAGGAAAGGCATGAATGAAGAGACGGATCGCCTGGCCGTCGACCGGCCGACAAGGCAGGGTGCGGCTGGCCTCGTTGCTCATGAGCACAGCTGTGAGTCGCGTTCGCTTCGCCACCCACAGCATCAGCTGCTGTGAGCTAAGTCCCCTCCCTCAAGTGGACCCCTCTCAAGTGGACCCCTCTCAAGTGGACCCCTCTCAAGTGGACCCCTCTCAAGTGGACCCCCTCTCAAGTGGAACACCCCACCCCCGTCATCGCCACGCCGCCCTGCACCATCCCGCATGCCATGCCATGCCCCCCCATCCCACACGCCACGCCACGCCTCACCAGCCGCGGGTCTGGTCGAGCCCCTCGGCGATGAAGTGGCCGGGGAAGTTCTTCTCGAAGAGGTCCTTGTTCTCAAACGGGTAGTGGATGTACGCGTACGGCATGCTGCCACTCTCAAACCAGCAGTCAAACACCTGCCAGAGGCAGGCCGGGGGAGGGGAGCGCGGGAGGATGTGGAACAAGAGAGGCGGAGGGGGTTCGGTGTGGAGAGAATGCAAGGTCCAGGCGCAAGAGGCGTTGCTGTCACGCACACAACCCCTCCTCCTCACTTCCCCGCAGCCCACGTTGTCAGCACATGAGTGAACCCCGAAAGCAACGGACCAGCCTCACCCACAACCCCACGCCTCACCCACAGCCCCGCTCCCCCTTCCTCCTCCTTCCCTCCCGGCAGCAGCACTCACATCCTCGATGCGTTTGAGCCTTGGGTGGTCGGGCCCCTTGCTGCTAGGAATGGTGATGTGGTCGATCTTATGCCGGTGCAGGTCCGTCACTTTCTCGCCGCCCAGCGCCTCCAGCTCTGCAATGCTGCCCACCACCCGGATTTCAGAAAAGTCCTCGCTGGCCCAGATGGGCAGCGGCGTGCCCCAGAAGCGGCTGCGGCTGACGGCCCAGTCGCGCGCGTTCTCGAGCCAGTTGTGGAAGCGCTTCTCCTTCACGTAGTCCGGCACCCACTGCGTGCCCGCGTTGCTCTCCAGCAGCGCCGGCTTTATCGCCTCCACCGCTATGAACCTGGGGATGGGGGTTGGGGGAGAGGGAGGGGGGAGAGGGAGGGGGGAGAGGGAGGGGGGAGAGGGAGGGGGGAGAGGGAGGGGGGAGAGGGAGGGGGGAGAGGGAGGGGGGAGAGGGAGGGGGGAGAGGGAGGGGGGAGAGGGAGGGGGGAGAGGGAGGGGGAAGAGGGAGGGGGAAGAGGGAGGGGGGAGAGGGAGGGGGAAGAGGGAGGGGGGAGAGGGAGGGGGGAGAGGGAGGGGGGAGAGGGAGGGGGAAGAGGGAGGGGGGAGAGGGAGGGGGGAGAGGGAGGGGGAAGAGGAAGGGGGAAGAGGGAGGGGGGAGAGGGAGGGGGGCAGATGGAGCGCACACAAGGGAAGGGGGAGGGGAGGGTGGCTTCACATACTCCGGCACCCACTGTGTGCCCGCGTTGCTCTCCAGCAGGGCTGGCTTTCTGCTCAACCGCTATGAGGAGGGGAGAGAGCAGGGGTGGAAAGCGGGGGAGAAGGGAGAAGGGACAGCAGGGGATGGAAGGAGAGGGGGATGGAGCGCACACAATGGAAACGAGGGAGGAAATAGGGAAAAGGGGAAAGATGGGAGAAAGAACACGGGGTGGAAAGGAGAGGTGGGGACGGTTGGGAGATGAGAGGAGAGAGGGAAGGGGTGAGAGGGGAGAGGGAATATGGGAGAGGGGAATGGGTGGTGGGTTGAGAGCGGACTGGGTATAATGGAGAGGGGGTAGAGGGGAGCGAGGAGGGAAGATGGGATACGAGAGGAGAGATACAATGGCAAGAGGCGGATCACATGGGAGAGGCAGCAGGGGGGAGGAAAGCGGGGAGTTGGGAATATAAGCGGATGGGCTTGCATGGGCTGTGAGGGGGAGAGGAAATTACAAGATTGGGTGGGAAATGACTGCCGCGGGACAAACGAGACGAAAGGAGGGAAGATACAAGGAAAGGAGAGAAGGGGAGAGGTGAAGGGGAGAGGTGAAGGGGAAGGGGAAGGGGAAGGAGAGGGTGGCTCGCCTCGCGTACCAGTTGGGGAGAGTGAAGGGAGGGAGAGAGCGGCAGGGGAGCGCGTAGCAGGCAGGCACATGGAGGGGAAAAGGGGATGGCGCGTGTAGCGGGTGGGCAGAGTGAGGGAGGGAGGGGGAGCGGCGGGGCGTACCAGCTGGGCACGGCGCGGTAGATGAGGGGCGTGTCGGAGCGCCAGCAGAACGGGTAGGAGTGCATTATGCTCCCCACACTCACCACCCTCCCCGCCTCCTGCTCTCCGCGTGCAAGGGATGTGTGGGGGGGGGAGGGAAACGGAGACAAGTGGAGTGGGTGTTTATGAGCACAAAGTACGGGCCAAGACATGTAAAGCAAGCACCGTTACATGGGGTTGAGGAGGGGAGCGAGGAAGGAGCCGCAAGAGCGCCTGACCTTGAGCATGGCAAGAGCGCCTGACCTTGAGCATGGCAAGAGCGCCTGACCTTGAGCATGGCAAGAGCGCCTGACCTTGAGCATGGCAAGAATGGGCTTGTCAGCGTCCTTCACGTATTGCCCCTTGAAGTCCGTCACCTTCTCCGTGAACCGCCCATCGTCATCCACTGGATTCGGTATTGCCTCGCCCTGCCGTGGTGCGTTGTGGTGCACACATGTATGATGTGTACAGGCGTGCACCCATGCGCACATGCACCCCATGCGCCCACGCACACATGCACCCATGCACTCACGCACACATGCACCCATACGGGCACAGACAAATAAATGGACGCGCAATGGCAGAGTGGTGGCGCTGAGGTCGCTGCACAGGGTGGAACAGACAGGCAGTCATCCGCTTTGCACCCCTGCACCACGTGTTCTACCACCAAACCACACCACTCCACACGGGCACGGCGCGGCACAGCACGGCACGGCACAGCAGAGCACAGCAGAGCACCTTGCCGATGATCCCAGAGGCGAGGCAGACGCGGTAGTCGTCCTCGCCAAAGGCGGGCGCGCAATGCACCACGCCCGTGCCGCTGTCGTCCGTCACAAAGCCATCCGCCACCACGCGGAACGCACTGGGCATGGCCTCCTTGTAGTACGGAAACATGGGCTCGTAGCTGCGCACAGGGGAGGGGGTGAGGGGAAGGGGGGAAAGAAAGAGGGGAAGGGATGGGAAAAGGGGGAAAGCTCGGGAGAAAATGAGGGTGGGAGGGCACTCAAATTGATGCACACATGTGGACAGCACAGTGTGGGTGGGCGTGCATGCAGTGCAGGGCAGGGGAGAGGCGGCACTCACGTGAGCCCCACGAGGTCGGCGCCAGTGACGGTGGCGATGACCTCATACAGCGACTCATCCAGCCCCTCCACTCCCCCACCCCCCCCTGCTGCCGCCCCCCCGCTCTGCTCCTTGCTGCCTCCGCCCTTCTTCCCCCCTCCCTTGCCGCCCTTCCCCTTCTCTCCGCCACCTGCCTTGCCTCCCTTCTCCTCCCCTTTTACCTCCACCTTTGTCTCCCCCTTGGCCTTCTTGCGGCCAGGCAGGGCGCAGAGGCGGGACTGGGCCAGCATGAGCACGGCACCTGTGTCACGGTTGCGCACCTGAGAAGAGGGGAGTGGGGGGCGCAGCGCACACCGCCGGCCACATGGGGTTGCTTGATTGGTGCACCATGGTATTGTTTTCTTTGAAGCGGCATACATACACCATGGCATAACATAGTATGGTATAAAATGCTATTGTGGGTTATGGGATTATGCAGCGCGGTATCATAGAGTATGGAATAGCAAGGTGGGATATGGTGGATTATTGTACAGACAGAATGGTGATGCATAGAGTGGTATAGTAAGATGTGGTAGTGCCAGTATGCACAGATAGCAACCGCACGGTATGGTGTGATACGGTAAGGTATGGTGAGGTTCACGAGGCGGTGCATGTGTGATGGGCCAGAGGCAGGGAGCGCACCTTGCAGTAGGAGAAGGAGGGGTTGACGCAGAGCGCGAGGTTGGAGGGGAGCGTCCAGGGCGTGGTGGTCCACGCCACCAGCGCTGCCCCGTCCGCATCCCCGTGCAGCGGGAACATCACCACCACCGCTGGGTCCGACACGTCCTGCGCTCCCCATGGAGTGAGAGAGGCGCATGAGGGCAGCAGGGGCGTGCACACATGGCAGCGGAGGTGAGGCATGGAGAGGCAGTGCGCACAAGCATGGTTGTTGCACTGTGTTGCCAGAGTGTGAGTGGGCCGGCCCTTCTCCTCGTGCGCTCAACGCCCCACACGGCCTCTCACTGCTGCTGCCAGCTACCGCGAGCACCGCTGTTCCACCCCCACCCCCACCCGTCCCCTTCCCCAATGCAGTTGATGTGCTCACTGCATCGTGCGCGCATGAGCGCTGCCCACCTTGTAGTTGAGGCCGGCTTCGAAGTTGGAGAGCGGCGTGTTGCACGCCGTGGAGAAGGGCATGACCTTAAAGCCCCGGTACACCAGCCCCTTGGCGTAGAGCTGCGAGAAGACCCACCAGCACGACTCCATGTACCCCGCATCCAACGTCTTGTAGTCGTTGTCAAAGTCGATCCAACGGCCCATGCGTGTGATGATGTCACGCCACTCGGACGAGTAGCGCATGACGATGCTGCGACACTCCTCGTTGTACACGTCTATGCCCATCCTCATCACCTGCCACGCCATGCCATGCCATGCCATGCCACACACACCACACACACACAAACCACCCCACACCACCCCCACACCAATCACAACGCATGGAATGGGCGTCCACAACAACAGGGCGGGGCATACGTTAACAGGCCATCCAGTCTGTCTTCACTGAAAATCCAAAAGTATTCTCTTCACAGATCTGATTAGGTCAGGGCTTTTTCATGGTCAGCCCTGACAATACTTTCTCACACCCCTCACTTACCCGTTCTCCCCAATCCTCCCCTCCCTTCCCTTCCCTCCCAGGGTTCGGTCACTTGCTGCTATTCTCTCTCAGAACACTCGAAGCTCGTCCCCGCCCCTCCCTCCCTGTGGTTCCCGCGCCCTCGTGGCAACGGCAACGGGGCGGCCTGTTTCATCCTGTGAGCTCTGAGGCGACCAGAGTGACCAGCACCAGCTACCAGTCACGACCCCACCAAACGGCGCCAAGCAAGGGCGCAGCGCAGTAAGAGGACTTCAAGCCTGCTGGCCGCAGCACCTCTCGCGCCCCTCCCACATTCCGTCATCTCCCCGCCCCCCTCTCTCTCCTCTCACTCGCTCTCCTTCCCTTCCCCTGTCTTCCCCCGCCCCCTCTCCCCTCCACGCACGTCGTCGCGGCTCTTGACGTTGAGCTTCTGGTCGATCTCGTATTCGACGGGCAGCCCGTGGCAGTCCCACCCGAACCGCCGCGTGACGTGGTGCCCCGTCGCCGTCTGGTAGCGCGTCACCACGTCCTTGATCGTGCCGGCCAGGATGTGCCCGTAATGCGGCAGGCCTGGGGGGGGAGAAGAGGAGTAGGGAAAGGGGTGGGGGGGGGGGTGCGGTCAAGAAGAGGCAGCGGGAGTGGCGGGAAGGCGCGGAAGGAGTCGCGGCTGCGCGCATGTGCGGGTTGACGAAGAGAGTCGCGAATGCAGCGAATGTCGCACCTCGCACATGTGGCGAAGGGCGACACCTGTGGCGAAGGGCGACACCTGTGGCGAAGGGCACCTGTGGCGATGGGCACCTGTGGCGAAGGGCGGCCCATCGTAGAAGACGTATTCCGGCAGACCCTCGGTGCGGCGCAGCTGCTCGTGAAAGGCGTCGAGGCGCTCCCACAGCTGCAGCACCTTCTCCTCCTCGCGCGGGAAGCTGAAGTCCTTCCCCTCCACCACCGCCTCCATCGCCGCCCCCCGCGCCTAGCCTCCTCGCGCTTTGCCTCGTCTGCGCTCCTTGTCCCGATGGTCTCCGCAATCGGCGAGGAACCTCGCGTGTCCTGCGCGCACTGCGAGCGGGGCGAGCGGCGAGATCGGGGAGAGCGAGGCGCGCAAATAGTGACTTCGCGATCCACGAGATGCCGAACGCGCGTTTCGTGTTCGAAATGCGGTGTGCTGTGCAGGAGTTAAAACCAGAACCTCCGGCGGACGGAGTGATTCTACGTCAGATCCTGCTTCAGGCTTTCATGAGTGTTTCGCCATTAGAACAAGCAACCAAATTGTCTACATCACTTCACTTACCAGAGAAGATTACATTAATTTCTTCTTTAATACATAAAATAAAAATGTTTAAAAACAAGCACAGTAGACTTCATAATGTAAGGGTATCATAATTGTGAAATCATGTCAGAATCCCAACCACTAGACCATTGGGATAAAAGGGCTTGTTTCAGTAGCGGGTCAGTGCGCACATAACCCCCCAGGCTAACTGGCCTATAACCCCCCCTAGGATCAATCGGGGATCACCAGTGGACATCTGACACCCCCCCGCACTGGGATACCCGAAGTGCAAACACTGGGATTCGAACCCGAGACCTTCGCTCTGATACCATGTGAAATCAGAACGAGGAATGAAACAGAGAAGAGAAGCTTGCACTAGCAACAGTTGGGATACAAATAGGAAACCCTAATTGGGTTGTACTCACTACAGAGTACCCCACTGCAGACTAGACAGCAAACACAATCTGACAATAATGTTGAGTCAAACTTCAATCGAGTTTAGACTCCGTAATTGCAATCACCAATTTACAATCGTCCGCATCAGTAGACAACGGTGTATAGTGTATCTTGTATGTGTTGTAATAACCGAAAGGTTTCTACAGTATTCCATAAGGTATCAACCTAGTGCACCTACTCATAGTGAAGCTGCGTCTGTACCGCTATTGCGTTAGCTGATGTAGAGCACGCACGTCAACTGTCGCGGCTGTTAATCGACCTGGACCAAATGTTGCAAACTGTTTCATGTCAAATGTCATACGTGTTTGTTAGGCTACATCGAGTTGCATTGCATAGGGTACAACACTTTCTAGGTTTCATATTTGTACCCATCTCCTGCTAGTCAGACTCATTCCGCTACGTACAATTATGAGATGGTATCAGCGGGTTAGTCCTAGGCCACGTACGTCTTATACTGCCGTCCAGCCAGCCAGCCAGCCGTTTAGCAAGATAGCCGTTTAGCCAGCCAGCCAGCCGTTCAGCCAGCAAACCAGCCATTTAGCCAACCAGTCGTTTAGCTAGTAAGCCAGCCGTCCAGCTAGCCGTTTAGCCAGCCAGCCAGCCGTCCAGCCAACCAACACATAGGCTGCTCGTCGCCCCGTGCAGCCCGTCGCGTCTTAGGTCGCCCATTGCCCCGTAGAGCCCGTCGCGCTTAGCAGCAGCGCGCGCCACAGCGGGTGCGTAACAGCAGCGCGCGCCGCCAGCATAGCGCGCCCCTGCAGAACGCACCGTAGTAGCGCGCGCTATAGCACGCACAGCAGCAGCACCGCGCACCACAGCAGGGCACGTAACAGCAGCCCGTGCCACAGCAGGACGCGAATCAGCAGCGCGCACTGCAGCCCGCACCAGCGCGCACACCAGCACGCACTCGCGCGCGCTGCAGCACGGACAAGCGCGCACAACCACGCGCACCAGCGCGTACGCCCTACCCGTAGGGCCACCCGCCAGCAAGCATGCGCCAGCAGCAGCTACTAGCGCACCACCAATAGCTCCTAGCGCGCCGGCAGCAGCAGCTAGTGCGCTAACAGGAGCTGAAAGCGCGCCACCAGCCGCTGCCAGAGCACCAACAGGAGCTAGCGCCTGAAACAAAGTAAAGTAAATTAAATAATCTATAATTTTTTAAGGTTTAGGGTTTAGGCAGCTGCCACCTGCATTGCCGCCCACCTGGTGACCCGCACTGCTGCCTACATCTCACAGCCACCTCTACAGCATCCCGTACTACTGCAGGTACTTCTCAGTGCCAGCGGCTCTTCCAGCGGCGATTGGCAGCCGCACTTCTAGTTCCTAACTCCGGCCGTCTCTAGCTCCAGCCTTTCCTCGCGCCAGCTGTTCCTAGCTTGCCGCTCCTACGCCCAGCTAGCTTTTACAATCGCATCTACTAGAGTTCTGCAACAGCCGGGACAGCAGCGGCAGCCTTAAGCGACATCCATTCACGGAAGCGCTCGATCATCTTCAACCGATCAGGACGTGCATCATATCTTTGGAAAGGTCTAAAACATTTGCCTCGGCGTCGTCACCAATCGATGAGCGGATCGGGCGCAGTTGGGAAAAAAAAAAAAAAAAAAAGTCGGTGGCAGAATTGGAAAATCGCAAACCGGGGAATATTTTAAGCGCGGAAAATAAATTGGAGGGCGGGCGCCAAGAGAGGACACCAGGGCGCATCCAACAAGCCAAAAATATGGAGAAACAGTTGAGTCTTCGTCGACGGAAAATTGGCAAACTTCGGCGAGTTTAAACAGACAGCTCGAACGCGGGATCCAAGAGTGCAATGCATGGGATCGAAGCGAGGATTCGGCTGATTCAAGCGGTTTGTCATTCAGAGGTTCGAGCGCGCAGTTACGCTCCAAAAAACAAGAGGGGGTGAATCTGCCCACTTCTTCACCTTCGCCGACATTGCCTCCACCACCACCTCAACTTCGATCTTAATTGTTGCTGCTAATAATGGATCATGATTCGGGCGAATTGAAGCTGGAGAGTGTGCCAAATTTCGACGGGAGTGACTATTGGACTTGGAGCTTCCGTTTCGAACAATGGGCAGAGGCGCATGACCCGTGGGGGTATTTTCATAAATCGGAGGAGCGGCCTGCATCAGGTGATCCACGACAGAAGTGGGAGAGGAGGAATCAAAAGGCATTCGACCAATTCTGCAATGCCTTGGTACCAGATGAGCTGATTTGTTTAGTACGAGAGTTTGGTGGCAAGACCGAGTTGGGCGGCGCACCTGCTGATGGTGGAAATAAGAGCAGTCACACGTGTTCATGCAGGAACAGCAGCGGCATACACACGAGTGAGGGCGTTTTACCTTCAGCGTGATCTGTGCAACCTGATGGCACTTTCTGAGGAGATCTCTTCCTTCAAGATTATATAGAAGGAGGGAGTGGCTGTATACCGGGCGCGTGCCGAGGACTTGAGGTCCAAGTACTTGGCTGTAGGGGGGAAGGAGGAGGTTGAGGAGTGAATGATGAGAGTGCTCAAAGGACTACCTCATTTTGAGATGCTGAAGGTGGTGTTGAACAACCAATCATCACTGCTTACCAATGATCAGGTGCTTACCTCTTGAGGAGCGAGGAGATGCGGTTTGGTGTCGCACCAAGATCAAATGGTGTATCCACTTTTGGATCAAGCATGAAAGTGGGTAGCAGCGGAAGGGGAAAATGGGACAAGCGAGGGAAGCATGGAGGCAGCGGTAGCAGCAACGGCAACAACTCAGGCAGATCGGACAAGGATGGGTGGTTAGAGATTGGCCAGGAGAAGTATGCTTGTGGTCTTCAGGTCAAGTTTGGTGATCTGCTGAAGGAGACACATAGGGTGCATACTCCCATGTCACCCAATGATCTCTCTAAGATCGGGAAATGTACTTGGTCGAATGAGGAAGGTGTTGCAGCTGATGTCAAGGTGTACCAGAGTCTTATTGGCCGCTTGATGTATGCTGCTGTTACCACCCGTCCTTATATGTCCTTCATTGTCAACACCCTTGCACACTCATGCGTGGCACCAAAGCATGTTCACATGCGAGCTACACTGAGAACACTCAGGTACTTGGTCGACACAGCTGATTGTGTCATCAGGTATGCGCGCCAATGTGGTGAGCATATTGTGGGGTACACTGATTTGGATTGGGCTGGTGAGGCTGGCGGCAAGAGTCGTTATGCCCACATCTTCAAGTTGGGAGGAGTTATCAGCTGGTATAGCAAGAAACAAGACATTGTTGCTTGCATAAGTACTAAAGGTGAATACCCTGTCGGAGGGGGCCAAGGAGGACATTTGATTGAGGAGCTTGTTAGTTGAGATGCATCTGGGTGATGGGGGGGCTATTCCATTGTTATGTGATAATGATTCTGCTGTCTCCCTTGCCCACAATCCCGTTCTCCATCAACGCACCAAGCACATTAAAGTGGCTAGGCACTTTGTACGGGATGCGGTGCGCCAGAAGGAGGTCGAGGTGCAGTCCGTACGCTCCCATCTTCAGGATGCCGACATGCTCACCAAAGCTCTCCCAAGCTCGCAGTTGCATGAGAATCTTCAGCGCATCAACATGCGAGTGATGACTACAAAGGCCAATGCTTCATTCGTTGGAGGGGTTGTGGTTTGATTTATGGGCGAAATCTGATGCTTATTGGAGCAAAAGGAGGTGTTAGAATTATGGTGGTAATTCGGGTTGCCCTAATAAACATATATGTTGTGTTGGATCTACACAATAATAGTGTAGAATACATTGGTTGGGAGAACTTGCGGTACACACTCCTTAGAGTGGACCACCTCCCAAACCCTAAAGGTTGGGGTTCTCTCTTGTTGGACAACACTTCTTGGAAAACCTTTGGTTCTAACATATTCATGCCCAAGTTAGCACCAAAGATTCCTAGGCTCTAGGAGGAGGTTCTAAGGCTACTTTAGCATCCGTCAGTATCTTAGACAATTCTAGCATGTGATGGCAGCATGATATCTTTGTACTCTTCTAGAACCTTCTAGAACCAAAAGCCAGAATTTGGCAGCAGTACAGAAGGTTCTAGAAGAGTACAAAGATATCATGCTGGACGACCTACCTCCACGAGTGCCACTGAAGCGAACTCACTAGCACAAGATCGTAGAAGAGCCAGGTTCGAAACCAACATTCCGTGCACCGTACCGCCTCAGCCCAGCAGAGCTAGAAGACATGAAGAAGCAGATTGAGTACTTGCTGTTTCGTGGACTTGTCCGACCCTCCACATTACCCTACGGTGCACCGGTTCTCTTCACTCCTAAGACGAACGGTAGTTTACGGATGTGCATCGACTACCGGGCTCTCAACAAACAGACCGATAAAAACAAATATCCCATCCCGCGCATAGACGACGTTATGGACCAACTACGCGGGGCAACGGCGATCTCTAAACTGGACTTACGGTTGGGTTACTAGCAAATCAAAATGGCGGACAACTCGATCCACAAGATGGCATTTTATACCAGATACAGCTCTTACGAATGTCTGGTGATGTCGTTTCGATACTACAACACACCAGCTATATTCCAAGCATAGAAAAACTATATACTATGGCCCCTGCTAGACGAGTGCGTGGTGGTGTACTTGGACGACATTCTCATCTACTCCAAAAACATGGAGCACGAGGAATATCCACGGAAAGTTTTCGAGATCCTGCGGAGAATTCAATTCTACGTGAAGCTGTCAAACAGCGGCTTCGCCCTTAAGAATGTACACGTGGACGCGCGGAAGATCGAAGCCGTCAAATAGTGGAAAGTTTTGGAGAATGTCGAAGAAGTGTAGCAGTTCCTAGGCTTCACTAATTACAATTGGTTTGCACCACAGTATGCGAAGATCGCCACACCTCGCGAACTTATTGAAAAATGGTACTCCCTACAAATAAGATACTCCTCAACAATACGCCATGGAGCAGCTACAGATAACCACCCCAGTACTGATCCTGCCCGATCTAGAGAAGGAATACGTGGTGGAAGTAGCCGCGAGTGACCAGGCAGTCGGGGCATGCTGGATCCGCTGATTGCAACCAATCGCATATCTCAGTAAGAAACTACACGGAGCAGAGCTCAATCACCCCATACACGACACGGAGGTCCTGGAAATCGTCATTGCTTTTAAGGCGGGGAGGTGTAACCTGGAACGAGCCAAAAAAACAGTCGACACTAACCACTACAGCCTGAAATGCCTTAAGTCGCAGCTTACACTCTCCAGGCGACAGGTCCGGTGGATGGACTTCCTCGAGACACACTTACACTATGACATCGTCTACAAACCGGGACTTGACAACAAGGCCGATGCATTAAGCTGACCCCGATACGTGGCAGGGATCCAGATAGATGGGATGCACCTATTACTCAAAGGTTAATTCGTACATGGGTACTTCGTAGATCCATAAATTGCAACAGCAGAAAAGCAGAAACTGTTACAGTGGGAGAAGGACCTAGTAGTACGGAAGGGTTCATGGAAGCTTTCGGTTTCGAACTATGCCCCGCTACGACAAATCCTATTGGAGGATTTCCACGACGTAGCGTACGCGGGACACTTCAGGATCAACAAGTCCCTTGCGGACATAGCTAAGTACTACTATTGGCCCCGGATGGCAACAGACGTGCAGCAGTTCGTCACCTCGTGCGACACCTGCCAGCGGATGAAGAGTAGCAAGCAGAAAAAATAAGGGTCATTTCAGCCTTTACCCATACCGGAGCAGACATGGCAAGTTGTCAGTCTAGACTTCATCACTGGATTGCCACCGACCACTCGAGGGCATGATGATATACTCGTAGTGATCGACAAGTTCTGTAAAATGGGACAATTCATCCCTAGGCCACGGCTGCAGCTGAAGCTGTAACTGTTCAACCACCTGGTTCAACAGCTCTGTTGGTCCATCTATCTTGGGGTAGTATATTGAAGACATAGCAAGCGTAGTCCCCAACAAACCCATGAGTTCCCGCGAGCATACAAGGACGCCGTCATCCACTGGGATCAACAGTTACCAACACTGGAGTTTGCTTACAACAGAACATCCAACCGCACCGGCACACGTCCAAGCCGCTCGAGACTTTGTCACCACCAGCCAGCAGATATGGGAGAAGACTCTGCAACGTCTCACCACGATGCAGAACTCCCATAAGCAGTATGCTAATGTCAGAATGTTATTCTCTAGCCTGTAGTGGGGTGCTCTATAGCGAGTACAACCCATCTAGGGTTTGCTATATGTATCCTCATTGCTGCTAGTGAAAACCTCTTCTTTTGCTCATTCTGTCTTGCCTGGCTAGCTAAACCCTAGCCATGGCTCCTCATACTGCCTACTATCTTAACATGGTGTCAGAGCAGTTACGCTCTTGGCCTGTGGGCCCACCTGCTTCCGCTGCTACTACTTTGCCTGCCGCGCGCCTATGGCGCGCGGCCCTTTTTTCTTCCCGCCGTGCGCTCGTGGCGCGCGGCGGTTTTCTGACCGTCGGGCGCCCCGTGGCGCGCGGCGGTGCCTCGCCCCGGCCCTGCCCCGTCGCCTGGCGCGGCCCCGTCGCGGCCCCACGTCGCCGCCCCCCGTCGCGGCCCCACGCCGCGGCCCCCCCCCCCCGTCGCGGCCCCCCGTCGTGGCCCCCCGTCGCGGCCCCCCGTCGCGACCCCCCGTCGCGGCCCCCCGTCGCGGCCCCCCCGTCGCGCCCTCTCGTCGCGGCCCCCCGTTGTGGCCCTGCCCCGTCGCCCGGCGCCACCCCGTCGCGGCCCTGTCTCGGCGCCGCCCCGGCCCTGCCCCGTCGCCCGCCGCGGCTTTGTCGCGGCCCCGTTGCGGCCCCGTCGCGGCCCCGCCCCGGCCCTGCCCCGACGCCTGTCGCGGCCTCGTCTCGGCCCCGTCGCGGCCCCGCCCCGGCCCTTTTCCCGTCGCCTGTCGAGGCGACCTGAGGGGGGCCGCGGGGCCCGCGCGTCGCCCCTTCTGCCGCCTGCTCTGGCGCCCGGGGGCAGGGCCGCGCCTCGACCCGTCGCGGCCCTCCCCCCCCCCCCCCCCCCGTGCATTCCGTGGTGCTGGGGGTGTGGGGTGCAGAGCATGGGGGTGGCGGGTGTGGGGGTGGCGGTTCTGTGTTCCTCCCCTTGCTGCTCCTCCTCCCTTGTCTCCCACTGCTGCAGCTGTCGCTGAGGGGGGTGGGTGTGTGGGAGACTAGGGTTTAGGGTTTAAGGGGGGTGCTGTGGGAGTGGAGCTAGGGTTTGAACAGGGGGTTTGTGAGAGGGGAGTGGGGCAGTTGGAGGAGGTTGTGTGAAGGTAGCTGTCTAGTCGCCTGCAGCGCCTGTAGTCCGTCGCCCTTGCTTCGGTAGCCAGTGAGCCTGTTGCACCAGTCGCCAGTGGGTCCGTTGCTCCTGCCGCTCGTCTATAGCCGCGGAGCCAGTCACTCCAGTAGTCCATCGCCCTTGCTTCGGTAGCCTCTGAGTCAGCCGCTCCTGTGCCCGTGCCTCTGCAGCTTCAGTCGTTGCCTCCCATCTTCTCTCCCACCACAGTCTCTCCTCCTCCTCACTTGCCCTCTGTGATTAGCTCTAGCTTTGCTTATATTTGTTAACTATAAACTACTTGTACTTGTGCTCAGAATGTGTGGTGACATTGTGATCCACCCTGAGCTTGTTTTTGCTTTTCTTGTTGTGCTGATTACACCCCACTTTGGCTATGGGGGTGTGTCAAAATGTTATTCTCTAGCCTGTAGTGGGGTGCTCTATAGCGAGTACAACCCATCTAGGGTTTGCTATATGTATCCTCATTGCTGCTAGTGAAAACCTCTTCTTTTGCTTATTCTGTCTTGCCTGGCTAGCTAAACCCTAGCCATGGCTCCTCATACTGCCTACTATCTTAACAGCTAACCGTCAGTGACGCGATCATACACTCACTCTTACCATAGGGAAGCTTCACAATGCTTTCCATGTCCAGCTGTTGAAACCCTACAAGGACCCCAATCAGCGGTACCAGGGATGTCGGCTACCGCCATCGCCACCTGTTCTCGCATAGGATGAACCAGAGTACGAGGTGGAACGTATACCCGCGCATCGATGCCGACGCGGCTGTGAGGATCTATGATCGAGCTAAAAAAAGTGGGTTTGAATTGAATGATTCACCTGGGTACAACACGAGGCTATATATAGTCTCGACACAAGGCAGGTAACCTAGGTGTTACGCGAATGTTCTTAGGGTCGCGAAGCGTCCCGAACAGAACCTTCCCGAACTCGGTAGAAAGCAATTCGGTGGCAACCGAAAGGCTTGAGTTCGGTACACGTAACCTGTTCGGTGCTATAACTATAATAGAATATATGAATACACCTAACCTAGGAAATCAAGCATATCTATGCATGATAAATAAAACCCAAGCTAGTAATAGCATAATAAAGTCCACGCGAGCTAGCAAAGCCAGCATAAGCCGTCGTACTCTCACAGCGGCAACACGCTCGAGTTTCTGATCCGTTGGAAGAGGTACGATCCTTCGGAAAACAGTTGGGTAACAAAAGCTGGTATGGGCAACACTCGACGTGGTCTCAAGGATTATCTTGTCAAGCAGGGTGTTTCTCACGCCACCCAGCTTTGAATGGGGGACAAATAAGAGTATGTCGTCCGTTCTACCTGAAATTACCTTATTCATATTTTATGTTTGCATTTTTGCACTTATTTCCTATTTTGATGCTTTTCTATCTCTATTTTAGTTTATGCACCGAATGGGATTGCATGCATTACACATTACTGTTGTTTCTAGATTTAACTCACGTGATCTAGAATGCGCATGATTCGAATTCTTGTACCGAATTTGGGAAGGTCCCGTGCCCGTCGATTCTCGATGCTCAGTACCTTCCTGGTTACCTGCTTGTAATGTGCCTATAAATAGCCTCGTATTGTACCCCGGATACAGAATATAATTGTTGACCTGGGTTCTCGATCCTCACAGTAGCAGCGTTATGAGCGACGATTGGTTCAGAAGAGGGGTCGGCTAAGGCGACTGGGACTTGCGCTGGAAGTGGCGTGAGGCCGGTGTGGTCGCGAAAGAAGCACCGAGACGCGCCAGGGTCAAGCATGAAGGAGAGTGGCGCATCAGCAGCAGTCGCACCCATGCAAGCAACGAGGATCCTACACTAGAGACAACTAGACTGACTAATAATGAGATCCAACAGCATAATAGTCAACAACAATACATGGCAGGCACAAAATACCTAAGGCAGCAGCTACCTAAGACATGTCCATAGTAAACACACGCATGTCACTGCAGAGCAGTGCAGGCGAGTCTGGTAGTTGCACTACATGCCCGAAGCGGACCCAGTAGAGGATGGTAAGGCGGCTTAGGCACCGCTCAATGGAGTGATCATGACACCCACAAAAGAAGCCGCTGCGTTTGAATCAGGTACTGAAACTCCAGGCAGGAGGGCCGTGCGACGGCCAGCTGGCATGCCCACCACCGCGGCCAGCGCTCCCGAGGCCGACAAGACCCCACTGGTGCTACGAGATCTACTGCTAAAAATGTTTTGGGTGCTGTTGCTAAACCTGTCGTTGCCGCTGCTACTGCTGCTGCGGCACTGCCACACCCCTAGGACCAGCACCTCCTCCAGCTGCACTACCAGACCCAGTCCAGCGTCATCTCCCCCTGACGAACAAGTACCTCAACCACCTCCACCCCTTCCACCCTTGTGACCACCCTTGTGACCTTGCTACCAACCACAGGCAGCAACTGCTGCAACCTCTGTTGAGGCAGCAGGCTCAGCAACAGAGGTTAAGGTAGCAGGGTTAGCAAGCAATGACGGTTCACACCTCCAAAGATGGGGGAAAGCATAGTATCAGATGAGGCGGATATAGCGCGGAGGCGGGGCTCGATCTCAGTGAGACGCGTCTCAAAGAGGTCGATAGTGAGGGACATGGGGTGCACAGTGAGGAAGGCGTCGCGGGCAGCCGCAACGCGATGATGGAGGCGGGCGGCGAGGAAGTACACTGTGATATACATGGGGGGGCGGTCCTCAGTAAGAAGCTCAATAGTGCAAGCAGCGCGGAAGCGAGCGTCAAGCGAGCATGTGCATAACTAAGTCAACGACGGTGTGGAACGAAGGGAAATCAGGAAAGAGGAAAGGCGGAAGGTGGTGGCCCAAAGTACCAGACGAATCAGTGGAGTAGCGAGTGATAACAACATCCAAATGATTCTTCGTCGTTGTCACCTAGTCGAAGTGCTCCCGCTTGGCCTGTAGGAGGTGGTGACTGATAGCCAGGCGTGAAGAAGCGTCACGTGCCTTCCACTGCCTGTACTCCAGGCGAGCTGTGCTGTACTCCTTCTGGTGGTCCGGAGTGGCGTCGACTGTAGGAGGAAAAGGATACGGCGGGGCTGGGATCCCACCAGTGGCATGCTCGTACAGGGAGACATCCCGCTGAAGCTGGCTCTCCAGGTAGAGTTGGACAGCAGTCACGATGGAAAATATACGTCATGGCCCTCCGCATCGAAACGCAGCATCGACGCAGTCGTCATAGTAGCAAGAAAAGAGAGGAAACGACCACTAGAGGAAGAGCAAGGCTACGAGAAACCCTAACTAAAGGGGCAGGCACGGTAGTATCTATTGAAATATATTTCTTATATAAACTGCTTGTAGCAGTAGTTAGTGTAGTGTTACATTGGTGGTGCACCTCATTCCCTTGTCCCTTGCACTATATCTTGTATCTTTACTCATTAGTGAACACCTTTCTCCTTTGCTCAACCATCTCGACACTCATGCTAGTACCTTCAACCCTAGCTATGGCTACTAAGTTCTAGCTACTATTTTGACATGGTATCAGAGCGGTTACTTTCCTAGGACCTTTCTCAATGGGCCCACCGTTCGCTTCCGCTGCTGTTCTTTTAGTCGCGCGCCTCGGGCGCGTGACTATGTTCCTGCCTGTCACACGCCCCGGGCGCGCGACGTTTTCTGCCCGCCACGCGCCCCGGGCGCGCGGCGGTTTTCTGCCTGCTGCGCGCCCCGGGCGTGCGACGGTTTGCTTGCACCCGTGCGCTGCCCCGTGGCACCCGCGCGCCGCCCTGTGGCACCCGTGCGCCACCCCGTTCACTCGCGCGCCGCCCCGCTGCACCTGCGCGCCGCCCCGTGGCACCCGTGCGCCGCCCCATTCACCCGCGCGCCGCCCCGCTGCACCCGCGCGCCGCCCCCGTGCACCCGCCGCCCCGTGCACCCGCGCGCCGCCCCTCTGCAGCCGCGAGGCAGCTTCTTCCCTGCCCCCCCCACCCCTTCTCCTTCCTCTCCCTGCTGCGTGTGCAGCCGTGGGGGGGAGGGTATGGGGGTGGCGGGTATGGGGGTGGCGGGTGTGAGTAATCTACTGCTCCTCCTCCTCCTCTCTCTCCCACTGCTGCAGCTGCCGCTGAGGGGGGGAGGGTGTGGGAGAGCCGAGGGAGTGGCGCTAGGGATGTAGAACGGGGTGTGGAAAGGGGGTGTGGGACAATGGGGGGAGGTTGAAAGGAGGTAGCTACCATGAAGCCAGCAGCTCCACTAGTCCGGATGCCCTTGCTCCGGTAGCCCGTGAGCCCGTTGCTCCAGTCGCCTGTGGGTCAGTTGCTCCAGCCGCTCGTCTGGCCGCGGAGCCAGTTACTCCAGTTGTCCGGATGCCCTTGCTCCGGTAGCCTGTGTGCCAGTTGCTCCAGTCGCCCGTGTGCTAGCAGCTTCAGCTGCCGCCTCCTACCTCCTCTCCTCTCATAGTCCCTCCTCCTCCTCACTTGCCCTCTCCTTCTACTGCGCTTGGTGTACCCCTTCAGGGGGTGTCTCTGCATTAGCTTCCTGCTGCAAGCAATTTAGGGGGTGTGTTGAAATATATTTCTTATACAAACTGCTTGTAGCAGTAGTTAGTGTAGTGTTACATTGGTGGTGCACCTCATTCCCTTGTCCCTTGCACTATATCCTGTATCTTTGCTCATTAGTGAACACCTTTCTCCTCTGCTCAACCATCTCGACACTCATGCTAGTACCTTCAACCCTAGCTATGGCTACTAAGTTCTAGCTACTGTTTTGACAGTATCTGTAACTGTAGTGGCATGTCAGGGACAAGCGGCAACAAAACGGTCCCTGGTAGGCGCGGGCAGCGCTGGCGGTGTGGACAGCGCAGACGCTCAGGAAGGGGCTGTTGAAAGTAAAGGGAAGAAAAAGGTGTCATGACTATCGAGAGAGTTGGGTACAAGTAACAAAACCTATACCCTACATTAGCTACCCCACTAAAGCCTACATATCATTATAACATAGGCATATAGTTTGACACACCCCCATAGGCGAAGTGGGGGAGAACAAGGGGTCACAAGACCTGTCAAGAAAAGCAAAGCAAGCTCGGGGTGGATCACAACGTCACCACACACACTGAGCACAAGCAGAGGGCCACAAGGCCAGTTCACATGCAGAGGTATATATGCAACAACAGCAGTACAGTGATCACTACCTAGCAAGAGTAAGCATGCAGGTATATATATGTAGATCACAGTACAAGCAAAGCCTACAGCAAGTGAGAAAACGTAGGCACAAGACCTAACAAAGTACAAAAGCGCTGATGATCACCAGACGGAAGTGCCTTGGTGAATATATCAGCAGTGTTGGCCTGACTGGCCACGTGAGCAAGACGAAGCTGACCCCGCTGCTGCAACCCTCGAGCCAGAAAGTAACGCAGAGCGATGTGCTTCGTTCTGTGCTCCAGTCTGTGCTCCTGACATAAGGCAATGGCGGCCTTGTTGTCTACGTACATAACCGGAGGAGAACGAGGCCGGTCTCCCAAGTCAGTCAGCAGGTAGGTGAGCCAGCGTAACTCCTGTGCAGCCATGGCTGTGGCGTAGATCTCAGCCTCACAACTGGAGCTGAGAACAGAAGACGAGCGTGTAGACCGCCAAGAAACAGAGCCGGAGCCAAGGCTGAAGGTGTAACCCTGTGACGACCGCTGTGTAGCCAGGTCGTCAACCCAAGACGCGTCAGAGTGTCCAGTGAGGACAACGTCATCCCGTCCTCCAAGCACGAGCCCCATGCCCGATGTACTGCACAAGTAGCGCAGTACCTTCTTAGCAGCATCCATGTGCACCTTTCGGTGCCTACTAGGAGCCACGTAGCGAGCCAGAATGCCAAGAGGGTACGCAAGGTCAGGTCGAATGCAGGTCATCAGGTACATGAGGCAGCCCACTAGCTCTGGGTACGGACCACTCGGCTCTACGGACTCGTCCGAAGGTGGAGCTGAGAGCGAGTGGCCTGTAACCAGAGGAGTGGGCTGTGGCGAGGACCAGGTGAAGCCGAAGCACTGAAGGACCTGCTGCACCATGTGTGACTGAGTCAGTGTGATGGTGCGGCGTGCTCTGTCCTGGGTGATCTGCAAGCCAAGGTAACTGCGCAGCTCACGTAGGTCTATGCACGTGTGTCTCTTCTGCAGCTCCGACTTCACCAGGGCGAGAGCCTCAGTGTCGGCAGTGGCAAAGACCAAGTCGTCGACGTACACGAGGATGTAGAACGGCGGCAGCGAAGTGTCGGTGCACAGAAACAGCGACGGGTCAGCAGTGGAAGGGGCAAACCAAAGAGCCGCAAGCGTCGTCCTCAGTGTGTCGTGCCACTCACGAGGCGCCTAGCGGAGACCGTAGACCGGCCGACGGAGGCTCCACTGGGAACCAGGAGGGAACGACCCAGTGAAGCCAGGTGGGCGGAGCAGCCAGATCTCCTCGTGCAGACTGCCCTGTAAGAACGCTCTGCTGAAGTCGAGAGAGTGAAGCTCGTAGTCACGCCGAGTGGCGACGTGCAGCAGCACCCGAAGAGTGGTCATCTTCGGGGTGGGGGAGAAGGTCTGGAAGAAGTCAACTCCCTGTCGCTGACTGAAGCCTCGAGCAACGTAACGAGCCTTGAAGACAGGCGGAGAACCCGGCGGCCGCTTCACCCTGAAAATCCACATGCCATCGACGATGTTCGCCCCAGGAGGGGGAACCTCATCGACGTAAGTGCCTGTGGACTTCCAGGATGCCATCTCTGCGTCCATGGCTGACTGCCACGGAGTACTCACCCGCGATCGCCTCAGCGTAAGAGCGCGGGGTCGGGATGTCTGGAGCATCCGGGTCTCCCTCAGGGGCAAGCAGCATGGCCATGAGATGAGGTACAGCAGCCGCAAGACACTCAAAGTCCTCCTGCCTGTCCTCAAGGACGTCTGTGCCAAGAGCACACTCACCCCCGACGGACGAAGGACAGACAGACTCAGACTCAGCAACAAGACTAGCAGCGTAGTCTAGACGACAGGCAGCAGCAAAGTCAACAAGCTCAGCGACTAAAGCAGACGCAGCAGTGGACTCAAACGAAGGGCCAGTGACAACAGTCGCAAGTAGACGCGTGACAGTAGGGGAAGCAGCACGAGCGCGGTCAGACTCTGGGTCTGGAACGTCAGGCAGAGAAGACGCAGGATGGGACGGTAGGGGAACATGCTGCGGAGTAGAGGAAGGACGCAGGGCCATGAGGTGCGTGCCGGGGACAGCTGGCGGACGCTCACGAGGAACACGACGACCAGTACGACCAGTGCGGACAGTGCGAACAGGCGAGACAGGACAAGACGCAGGCTCACAACGCTCAGCAAGACCTCCTGTCTGCTCAGTGTAAGGAGAAGGAGCAGGGAGAAGGGAGCCAGGCTGTAACGGAAGACCAGTAGAAGACGGTAGGCTAAGAACCTGGCGAAGCACGAAGTCAGGCGGTGGTAGAGACGAAGGTGACGGCGGAGCGAAGAACAGTCGCGGCTGTGCAGTGCCACCAGCACCATTAGCTCCAGCACCTCCAGCAGCTCCAGAACCTCCAGCTCCAGCGCCTCCAGTGCGAGCACCGCCAGCAGCTCCAGAACCTCCACTGCCAGCACCTCCAGTACCAGCACCTCCAGCAGCTCCAGAACCTCCAGCGCCAGCACCTCCAGTACCCGCACCTCCAGCAGCTCTAGAACCTCCAGCGCCAGCACCTCCAGTACCAGCACCTCCAACAGCTCCAGAACCTCCAGCGCCAGCACCTCCAGTACCAGCACCTCCAGCAGCTCCAGAACCTCCAGCGCTAGCACCTCCAGGACCAGCGCCACCAGCAGCAGCACCCCCAGAACCGGCACCTCCAGCCCCAGAGTCTCCAGCCTCAGTGTCTCCAGCAGCAGCACCCCCAGAACCAGTAGTACCTCCAGCCCCAGCAGCTCCACTACCTCTAGTACGAGCACCTCCGGGACCAGTGGCTCCAGTAATTCCAGTAGAAGCGCATCCAGTAGCAAAGTCACCAGCTCCAGAGCCTCCAACGCCAGCGCCTCCCACAGCAGGGCCCCCAGCTCCAGTAGCGCGACCCTGACGGCTAACGTACCACTCACGCAGCTGCTGTGGGGAGAGAGGCACACGCCGACGGGAGTGCTGCGGCGAGGCACCAGCGGAGCGACTACGGAGGCGGCCACTCCAAGGAGACTGCTCACCAGGCGCCTCAGTGCCCCCAGGCGCAGCACCCCCAGACTCAGTACCCCCAGGCTCAGCACCCCCAGACTCCTCACGCCCAGACTCAGCACCTCCAGGCTCCGCACCCTCAGGCTCAGCACCCCCAGGCTCCTCACGCTCAGGCTCAGCACCTCCAGGCTCCGCACCCTCAGGCTCAGCACCCCCAGGCTCCGCACCCCCAGGCTCAGAACCCCCAGAAGCAGCACCCCGAGCAGGACCACCCCTTGAAGGACCTGAGTGACCTCAAATGGCTCAGTCAAGGGAGCAGGGTCTACTTGTGACACACCTGAAGGAGCAGGACCTGGAGCGGGGAGGGGGTCTACCTGGGGAGGACCTGGAGCGAGAAAGAGCGGCGGGGGGGGGAGAGGGGCAGTGCGGTAGGGAAAGAGACGGTAAAAGGGGACCGACTCGTCAAAGGTGACGTCCTGAGACGCAAATACACGGCGCGAGGCGGGGTCGTAAAACTGCTAGCCAGGCGCGTCAGGGACAAAGCCAAGGAAGACGCAGGGAATGGCGCGAGGGGAGAGCTTGTCCGCAGTGGTATCGCGGACAAAGGTACGAGCACCCCAGACCTGGAATCGCGACGCATCGCCAACCTCCCCCGTCCAACGTAGTGTGGGCGAAGTCTCCGGCACGGAGACACGGGGCCAGAGGTTGAGCTGATGCGCGGCGTACCGGACCGCAAACGGCCACAGAAAATGGGGGGCAGCCGCATGGATCATGGAGGTACGAGCGACCTCCATGACTAAGCCAATGCGGCGCTCAGCAGCCCCATTCTGCTGCGGAGAGGCCGGAAGCGTGAACGTCTAGCGGATGCCGTGCTCCTCATAGTAGGCTCGCAAGAGGTCGGAGGTGAACTCACCACCTCTGTCGGAGTGCAGACGCAGGACAGGAAAGTCCGAGTGGAACCGCTCGCGGAGCTGGAGACGAACAGCGCGGATCCAGGGGATCAAAACAGCAGGGACGTCCCCCTTGCGCTGCAAGGGGAAGACCGTGGTGTAACGCGTGTAGTCGTCGACTACCAGCAGGAAGTACCGCTCGCGACCCTGCCCCTGGACGCGGGCTGGGCCCCACACGTCCAGGTGGAGAGTCTGCAGCGGAGCCTCTGTGGGAGGGAACGAGGAGGAGTGAGGAGCGGCGCGCTGCCGCCCCTCGACGCAAGGAATGCAGGGCGGCGCAGGCGAGGGAGGGAGGGAGGGCAGAGACCTGGGAAGACCAGAGACCAGGTAGCGAGAGTGCATGCCACGAAGGCGGGGCAGGGAGGGGTGACCAAGGCGGTGGTGCCAACTGAGAGTCTGGTGCGACAGGCGGCGACACTCACACTGGGTAGCTACCTGAGCGGACGCGTACAGCTGAGGAGACAAAGGGGTGTAGCGCGACGTAGTGGTGAGGGTGTACAGACTGGACCCAGGCGCACGTGTGAACGTGGCCAGGTGGCGGCCAGTCCGAGAGCACGTGCAAATCTCCACACGCTGTCCTCCAGGAGTAAAGGTATCAACCCAATGATCCTGAAGGACGGCGTTGCTCACCAGGTTTGTAGAGAACGAGGGGAGGTGGAGACCAGACAGCTCACCAGACGGGACCGCCGGACACGGAAGCACAGTAGTGGACCGTGCTAGCACTGGGCCCCCAGAGGGGTCAGCCAGTGAGACAGGGACAAGTACAGGGAGGGGAGTGACTGTGGTGCTGTCGCGAAAGAAACAGCGGGAAGCACCAGAGTCAAGTGTAAAGGTGTGCAAGGCCTGAGCGGACGCAGTACCAGGGAGAGCAGACTCACGAGCACCTAGGGCTGCAGTCTCTATACCTGGGTCAGGCGGCATACACAAGTAGCAGTCACCCTTTGCGCTAACAGTCAATGCATACATGGCAGCAAGAATTGCATCATAGTCAAGATCAAAGATAGGAACATCACGCCTAAGCAGGTCTGCCCAGTAGGGAAGCTCAGTAGCATCAGGAAACTGGGCCCGCCAGGCGTCGTCCAGCCTAGAGAAGCAGCGGTACTCGGTGTGAAACTTGTTTCACGTCTGACCAGCGCGTTCACCAGTGCGAATGCGGTAAGGGCAGCGACCACTACCCCCAGACGCCCCACGCTGAGCGTACCACTCACGAAGCTGCTGGGGCGTGCGGGGCTCGGGCTGACGCTGATGCTGCTGGCGCTGGCCACCGCCAGCACCTCCCTGCTGACCAGCTCCACCACGGCCGCCACCACCGCTGGTACCACCGCTCCCACCGCCATCACCACCGCCGCTGCTGCCGCCACTGCTACCGCTCCCACCCCCGCCTCCTCCACCACCACCACGCGCACCGCTGCTGCCACTGCTGCCACCGACCTCTCCACCCCCGCCACCACCCCCACCACCACCACCCCCACCGCCGCCTCCTCCACCACCACCTCCCCCGCTGCCAGTGCCGCCACCCTTGCCTCCCTTGCCCTTGCCGCTGCGGCGCTTCCCAGCAGAAGTAGAAGCGGCACCGACCTCCTCAGCACCAAGGAGGTCAACAGTAGCAGCAGAGGCGTGGGAGGGGACAAGGGGGGAGGGGGCACACCCCTCAAAGAGGGGAGTGCGGGGAGTGCCACGAGCAGCACCGACAGCTACGATGTTGGACTCAGCTGCAAGCAGGTGCTTCTCGAGGTCGTCGACTGTGAGGTCGGTGGGGGGAAGGGCTAGAAAGTGGTCCCCGACGACACGAAGAGAGTCAGGGAGTCGGGTGACAATGAAGTAGAGGGTGATGTACATCGGGGGAGGGTTCTTGTCTAAGAACTCAGTCGGGAGGGCAGCGCGGTAACGAGCGTCACTAGCGCGGAGATGAGTGATAAGGTCCTCAGCTGTGGTAAAGGAGGAGAGCTCAGGAAAAAGGTAGGGTAGGATAAGGCGGCTGAGGGCAGCAGTGGCAGGAGAAGAGTAGCGAGCGATGATAGCAGCGTACAGTGCTTTAGCGGTTTTGTGCTGGCCAAAGTGGGTGCGCTCGGCTAGAGGCAAGTGGTTGCGAATGGCTAGGCGTGCAGTAGCGTCACGAGTAAGCCACTGTGAGTGAGCGACGCTGTCAGCTGTGTCTGGAGCGACTGAGGAACCTTTGGCTAAGTCAAAGAGCGAAACACCGTCCTTGGCATTAGTCATAAGATACAGCTGAAGATCTTCTAGCCATACATCGAACTCGACTGGGCGACCTTCAGGGTCGAACGACAGTACGCTAATAGAAGCCATGGTCACTGCAGCACGACAGTAGAGGCAGCACGCGGACGGCAAGGGCTACGGGAGGGCGGTAGGGGCGGTACGCGAAGCTGCAGAGACAGGGGAGGAGCAGCAAGGGCGGAGGAGTGGTGTGCGCGGAGCAGTAGATGCAGTACGAGGGCTGCTAAGGCAGTGGGAGGGCAGCGCGCGGGGCTGACGAGGCAGCGGGCGGGCCGCGCGGGCCGCGCGCGGGGCTAATGAGGCAGCGGGCGGGCTGTGCGGGCGTCGCACGGGGCTGACGAGGCAGCGGGCTGGCTGCGCGCTCGCGGGTCAGTACAGGCGGCGCGAGGGCTGAGAGGCGGCGCGCGGGGCAGTAGAAGGCAACGCGAGGGCTGCGGAGCGGCGCGCGGGGCAGTAGAAGGCAGCGCGAGGGCTACGGGGCGGCGCGCGGGCCTGACGAGGCAGCTGGCGAGCGACGCGCGGGGTTGACGAGGCAGTGGGCGGGCTGCTAGCGGGCTGCACGAGGGCTAGCAGAGGCGAGCGCGAGGGCTGCGCGACTCAGGGCAGTGTAGGCAGGGGGCGGGGTAACGCGGTAACCGGCGGAAAACGGTTGGTGGGCCCTGAAAAACAGTCCTAAAACAGTGCTCTCAATACCATGTTGAAAGTAAAGGGAAGAAAAAGGTGTCATGACTATCGAGAGAGTTGGGTACAAGTAACAAAACCTATACCCTACATTAGCTACCCCACTAAAGCTTACATATCATTATAACATAGGCATATAGTTTGACAGGGGCACGACGGGCGGCTTGGGTAGGGCGCGACGGGCAGCTAAGGCATGGGCGCGACGGCGGCCTAGGCAGGGGCGCGACGACGGCTTAGGCAGGGCGCGACGGGCGGCCTATGCAGGGGCGCGATGGCGGCCTAGGTAGGAGCACGACAGTGGCTGAAGTAGGGGCGCGACGGGCGGCTTAGGTAGGGGCGTGACGGTGGCCTAGGCAATGGCGCGACGGGCGGCTTAGGCAGGGCGTGACGGGCGGCTTAGGCAGGGCGTGACGGGCAGCTGCGGCAGAGCGCGACGGGCGGCTTAGGGCGGGGCGCGACGAGCGGCCTAAGCAGGGGCGTGACGGCAGCCTAGGCAAGGGCACAATAGGCGGCTTAGGCAAGGCGCGGCGGGTAGCTGCGGCAGGGCGCGACCGGCGGCTAAGGCAGGGCGTTACGGGTGGCTAAGGCAGGGCACGTAGGGGCGTGGCATAGTAGCTAGAGCGGAAGCAGGGATCCTATACCTACTCGTGATACCATGTTGAAATGATAAGTGCGACCAACGAGGGCATACAGGGGGGGTACAAATAGCAAACTCTAACCTGTACAACACAAGCCCAACCTAGCCTACCTAAGTGTACACCTACACATACATGTATACTTTGAAAATCTCGGCTATCTTCCCGGAACTTCTTTAGATGAAGTGCTTTAGTAGTGAATCAATGTGGATAAGTTGCTAAAGAATTCGAATTTCAGTTATTTTACTGTTTCTTTCATGCTACTTCCAGTTGTGTGGGTCGCGTCCAGTCTGGTCGTGTATTGTGGGCACGAGGATGCCTGTGGTGCTGCACGACGGTAACCAGAATCCGCGAAGATTTGGTTTTCTCTATGCAGCGAATTGCAGCAGTCGCAGCTGGTAAGGGAGGGGGAAATCGACGAAGATTCAGGGCAGCGAGGGGAAGCGAGAACCTCACTTTGCGTCGCCCGTTTCCTGCTCTCGCAAGCTGAGGGAAGCAAGAGGCTCCAGCTTGCAACCAGCTTGTGTTGTGCCTTCCTGTTCGGTGGCGCCATGGATGGAATCATCACAAGGCGTGGCCTATTACCGTCAGCATTCTTACCTAGCTTTCAGGATTGGCGGTTTACTTGGTTCTCTAATTGCTTCCGCTATACACGGATTGGTTGCTTCAGCAGTGCAATCTGTGTGGTTAAAATGGCAGCCTTACCCTCTAACTGCCTCAGGTATTCACCTTTCCTTATCCAGATCTGATGTTATTTGATGCATCCCACTGTGCGGGCAGTGCGAGGCTAGGGTGTATGTGGACATGGGAGCGGAAGATGAGGGAGCGCATCGCATAAAGTTCGAGCCTTGTGGGGCGTGCACGTGGAGGGCACTCGAATCCAGGTGCTCCGGCAAGAGGTGATGGCGAAGCAGATCGAAGGCGTCGAGTCGTCGTATCCCATCGTGTCCCTCCGCTTGCCTCCCTCACGGAGGATTTCCCCGTTTGAGCTTGATCTGGGTAGCCGCTGCATTACGGCAGGGAGCCAATTGAGGTGCGGCAGACACTGTACTTCGCGGCGCGACACTGGACTGTGCCGTGGGGCTCGAGTCGAGTCCCCTTGTACTCCCAGCCCATCCGAGAGGACCCACCAGCAGGGCGGTTTCCCACGGCAATAACGCGTGCTCTCATCTTAGATCCCTATTTTAATCGCCTTCCGTGTGTCTATTCTTCAAGCTACGATCAAGTTACTTCTCATCTGTACAACACACAGCATCAGCCCTCTCCGTGACGGCCGGCGCACACAGCGTCCTCTAGGTTTTCCATCCGACCACTAATGGCGATGGCGGCGACCGAGCTCAGACCTCGCTCACACCTCGACATCCCATTTCAACTATCACGGGCTGTGCTCGCCACGTGTCAGACAGATCAAGTTCCTCTCTCTCGCCGCGAGCGCGATAATCACGCGGATCTCGATTTGCTCGCGCTGGAAGGCCGGCTCTCGCTGCTCGACGCGCAGCGCGAACTCAATGCGATCCGCTGCGAACAGTTTGTTACCATGTTACAGTCGTTCGTGAGCGAGGGAGAGAGCAGCGGCGACGAGCTGCGAGATGACTGGGAGTCGGGTAGAGGAAGGAGAACGGCGTCTCGATACAGTCACAGTCACGAAGCGGCAGCGGGGCGGGGCGAGATCCCTCGTGCGCATTCAGCTCCGCTCGAAATGGGCGCTCAGAGATTGCCGCGCAGCACCCGCCGCAGCAGCAGCAATAGCGGTCGCAGCGCCAGGAGGCAAGCGATGGCCGCTAACCGCCTGACGCGGTGGGCGTCGTGCGAGCAGCGCTGGAATGGCGGCGACGACGAGTGGTGAAGCCGCCTGCGCTGCCCGTGTTATATCGCAGCGATGTTCCGGTCGTGTCTCCCCGCGCAACGCCGCAGTGCGCGCAGCTGTACATACCTCGTTCCTCCCGCCGTGCTCGGCGTTTTCCAGCATCGAAACGTCTTATTCTTCATTGCGCCGCCGCAGTCCGAGCAGCTGTACATACCCGCTCCGCCCGCCGTGCGTGCCGACTACATTCATCCAGGCGCAGCGCTGATGCGTGTGCTCCTAATGCCGCCATACACAAACAGTACTCGGGAAGAGCTTTCTAAATACTCAAACGGGTCATAAAACTCGATGTTACCTGCTGGGTATGCAACACAGATGACGACCACTCTGGATTTGTGTACATCTCTGTACGATTTGTTTATTTATTGAAACGTTTCACACGTTCATTCCTCATTCTGGGGAAAATCTCTGAACACTGGTTCAAGAGTCTGCGAACCAAAGATGCATCACTCATTTCCTCCTTCACAGTGGGTTAAATCCATGTCTGAGTTCAGGCTCTGGTTTCCTAGCTAGAACCATGCCACGCCACGCATTCGTGCGGACTTGCGGAGATTATTGTCAAATAATAACAATGTTAGGCTGTAGTGAGGTGCCTTCTAGGGGGTACAGCTCTTAGATTTGCACATTTGTACCCCATCCACTTTCTAGTTCATCCATTCCGCTATGCATCACTCTTGAGATGGTATCATGAGTAGGTACGCTCCTAGCCAGGCCCTCAGATTGGTTTCAGGGTATGCTGATCGATCAGTGTGCAGTGTCCAAAGTGGTGTCCCAATCCGTCTGTATCTTTTGTACACATATACATTGTAAATAAAGCGGTTTGGATTATGTCTTGTGATCGCGAAGGTCTCGGGTTCGATTCTCGTAGGCGGGAACTACCTGAGGGGGCCGTGAGTGAGTTTTTGCGGGAATCCTGGTTTGAACACCCCCTGTACACCCATACCCTATCATGTCCGAATCAGTGTGACTCGGTACACTATACTGATTCGTGAGTGTTACTTGTACAGTAACACGCAAAATGGTCAGTGTGACAAAATAGGTTATACTGAAATGTCAGTGCAAAATTGAAGCATATGCTGAATTTCCAGGGAAAACGAAAATCTGAGCTACAAAATCAGCGCAATCAGCGTGTTTTACGCTGATATCTGAGGGCCTGCTCCTAGCCTATCCTAGCCTAGTACACTCCACCGCTCCGTAGTCACGCCGTCGCTCCGTAATCACCTAGCCTATGTAGCGCACACCACCCAGCAGAGAAAAGCGTGCCCGTGCTCCGCCTTAGGCTGCCTCGTTCTCTGCTGTCAGATGTTATAGTCTTAGTGATGTGTGTCATATGGGGTACAACAGTTAGGGTTAGGTTTATGTACCCCAACCAACCTTAGTGAAATGATCATTCCGTTCTTGACATGGTATCACCTAGGTTAGGATCCTGTGGGATCCCGTTCCTCTCGTTCACGTCCGTAGCGCCCGAGCGTGTTCCGTACCCTAGTGCCCGTTACGCCCGTACTGCCCCCTAGCGCCTATCGCGCTCGTCTCTCTCGCACCCTAGCACTCGTTGCGCCTGCCGTCGCATCGCCCCTTCTGTCCCGTCCCGTCGCGTTGCCCCTGCTGTCCCGTCGCCCCTGCTGTCCCGTCGTCCCTGCTGTCCCGTCGCCCCTGCTGTCCCGTCGCCGCTGCTGTCCCGTCGCCGCTGCTGTCCCGTCGCCCCTGCTGTCCCGTCGCCCCTGCTGTCCCGTCGCCCCTGCTGTCCCGTCACCCCTGCTGTCTCGTCACCCCTGCTGTCCCGTCGCCCCTGCTGTCCCGTCTCGTCACGATGTCCCGTCGCGTCGCGTCCGTCCCGTCCCGTCGCATGCGCCGCGCCTGTCCATCCCGCCGCGTCGCGCCGTCCGTCCCGTCCCGTCCCGTAGCGTCGTGCTGTCCGTTCGCGTCGCGCTGCCCATCCCGTCCCGCCGCGTCGCGCCTGCCCGTCTTGTCCAGTCGCGTCGCGCTACCTTGTCAAAGTATATGCATGTTATATATGTGTAGGCTGTAGTGGGGTAGCCAATATGGGGTACAGCCCCGTTTAGGGTTTCATACTTGTACCCAACTCTTCCATAGTGCATTCATTCCTGTCTCTAGATTCTAACATGGTTTCAGAGCAGTAGGTCCGTAGGACCGTCTTTTTTTTCGGGCCCACCTACCGCTACCCCACGACTGTGACTGTGATTGTGCCTGTGACGTGCTGCGCTGCGCGCGCCGTCTGCCTGCTGCCTGCTGTCTGCTGACTGAGCGGTCTGCTGCTGCTTAGAGCGCGCAGACCTGATTCCTGCGCGCAGCCCGGTTTTTGCCCCGCGCGTCGCCCAAGCTGCCCGAGTCGCGCCTCGGCAGCCCGCGCGCGGCTCGCTGCTGCTCCACGCGCCGCGTCCGCAGCCCGCGCTGCTTGCTGCAGCCCCGCGCGTCGCGTCCGCTGCCCGCGCGTCGCGCTGCAGCCCCGCGGGCCGCGGCTGCCGTCCTCGCGCACCCCGCTGCAGCTTCGCGCGCCGCGCCCGCAGCTCGCGTAGCCCGTTGCAGCCCCGCGCGCCGCGGCTGCCCCTGTTCGTCGCGGCGCCCCCCCACCTGGACGTCGCCTCGGCCTGTCGCGACGCCCCCGCCCCTGGATGCCTGCCTGCCTACCTGCCTGCCGCGCCTGCCCTGCCCGCGCTACCACTGCTGCTACTTCTGTTACTGCTACTAGGCTGCTGCTGCTGCTGCTACAGCTGCTACTACTACTACTGCTGCTACTGGCGGTGGCCAGATGCAGCTCCAGCGACGTCCGCGCGAGTCTCTCACGCCCCAGCAGCTTCGTGAGTGGTACGCAAGTTGGGGTTGTGGCGGTAGCCGTCGTGGCTGTCGCCCTGGAGCTGGTCAGTCGGGAGCGTCTGGCAGTGGCCAGCTGCAGCTGCAGCGGCGTCCGCGCGAGACACTTACGCCCCAGCAGCTTCGTGAGCGGTACGCTCAGAGTAGAGGGTCTTGGAGTACCGTTCGCTGCCCGTACGTCATTCGCACAGGTGATCGGGCTGGTCAGGCTTGCGGGACGCTTGGTCACACACAGTCCCGCTGCTTCGCCTGTCTGAGTGACGCCTGGCGTACCGAGTTTGGCGACAAGGCTGAGCTCCCCACCTGGCTGGAGCTGCTTAGGAAGAGGGTAGATATCTTTGCTCTTGACTATGATGCTATTCTCACTGCCATGTATGCATTGCCTACTAGTGCTGACGGTGCCTGTTACCTGTGCGTGCCGCCTGACCCAGGTATAGAGTCTGCTGCTCTAGGTGCTGGTGAGACTGCTGCTCTGGGTGCTATTGTGTCTCCTGCTCTAGGTGCTGGTGAGGCTGCTGCTTTAGGTGCTAGTGCGTCTCCTTCTCTAGGTGCTGGTCCCGGACGGGCCGGCACCTGGCCACGTTTACCCGTGCGCCTGGCTCGAGTCTGTACACACTGACTACTGTGTCCCCTCAGGTCGCTGCGTCTGCGTCTGCGTCAGGTCAGCTAGCGGCCCCCTGCTCGTGTCGTGCTTTGTCGCACCAGACCCTCCTTTGGCACCACCGCCTTGGTCACCCATCGGTGCAACGCCTTCGTAGCATGCACCGCCGTGTCCTTCTCTCTGGTCTTCCCAGGGTTCTCCCTCCCCTCCCACCCTCGCCTGCTCCTCCCTGTCTTCCCTGTGTCGAGGGGCGGCAGCGCGCCGCTCCTCACTCCTCCTCGTTTCATCCGACGACTGCTCCCCTGCAGACCCTGCACATGGACGTGTGGGGCCCAGCCCGCGTCAGTGGACAGGACCGCGAGTGGTACTTCCTGCTAGTTGCTGACGACTACTCGCGTTACACCACGGTCTTCCCCTTGCGCACCAAGGGTGAGGTCCCTGATGTTTTGATCCCTTGGATCCGCGCTGCCCGTCTCCAGCTCCGCGAGCGGTTCAGGACGGAGTTTCCCGTCCTGCGTCTGCACTTTGACAGAGTTGGGGAGTTTTTCTCCGACCTTCGGCAGAGCTTTTGTCGTGGGGAGGGAATTCGCCAGACGTTCACGCTTCCGGCCTCTCCGCAGCAGAATGGGGTTGCTGAGCGCCGCATTGGCTTGGTCATGGAGGTCGCTCGTACCTCCATGGTCCATGCGGCTGCCCCCCATTTTCTGTGGCCGTTTGCGGTCCGCTACGCCGAGCATCAGCTCAACCTCTGGCCCCGTGTCTCCTTGCCGGAGACCTCGCCCACACTACGGTGGACGGGGGAGGTTGGCAATGCGTCGGTGTTCTGGGTCTGGGGTTCTCGTGCCTTTGTCCTCGATACCACCGCGGACAAGCTCTCCGCCCGTGCTGTTCCCTGTGTCTTCCTTGGCTTTGTCCCTAACGCGCCTGGTTGGCAGTTTTACCACCCCACCTCGCGCCGTGTCTTCCCCTCTCAGGACGTCACGTTCGACGAGTCGGTTCCCTTTTACCGTCTCTTCCCCTACCGCACTGCACCTCTCCCCCCCCCGCCACTCTTCCTCGCTCCAGGTGCTCCCCAGGTAGACCCCCTCCCCGCTCCCGGTCCTGCTCCTTCAGGTGTGTCTCAGGTAGACCCTCCTCCCTTGACTGTGCCGGTTGAGGTCACTAGTGACTCAGGTCCTGCTGAGGGTGGTCCTGCTCGGGGTGCTGCTTCTGGGGGTGCTGAGCCTGGGGGTGCGGAGCCTGGGGGTGCGAAGCCTGGGGGTGCGGAGCCTGGAGGTGCCGAGCCTGGGCGTGAGGAGTCTGGGGGTGCTGAGCCTGGGGGTACTGAGTCTGGGGGTGCTGCACCTGGGGGCGCTGAGGCGTCTGGTGAGCAGTCTCCCTGGAGCGGCCATCTCCGTAGTCGCTCCGCTGGTGCCTCGCCGCTGCACTCTCGTCGTTGACTCCCTCTCTCCCCACAGCAGCTGCGTGAGTGGTACGTTAGCCGTCAGGGTCGCGCTGCTGGAGCTAGGGGCCCTGCTGCGGGAGGCGCTGGAGCTGGTGACTCTGCTACTGGAGTTGTTTCTACTGGAGGTTCTGGAGCTACTGCGGGTGCTAGCGCTGGAGGTTCTGGAGCTGTTGGAGGTGCTGGCGCTGGTGGCACTGGAGCTGGAGGTTCTGGAGCTGCTGCGGGTGCTGGCGCTGAAGGTTCTGGAGCTGTTGGAGGTGCTGGCGCTGGTGGCGCCGGAGCTGGAGGTTCTGGAGTTGCTGCGGGTGCTGGCGCTGGAGGTTCTGGAGCTGCAGGAGGTGCTGGAGCTACTGGTGCTGGTGTCACTGCAACGCCTCGACTGTTCTTCGCTCCGCCGTCACCTTCGTCTCTGCCACCGCCTGGCTCCGTGCTTCGCCAGGTTCTTAGCCTCCCGCCTTCTACTGGTCTTCCGTTACAGCCTGGCTCACCGCTGCCTGCTCCTTCTCCTTACACTGAGCTGACAGGTGGTCTTGCTGAGCGTCGTGAGCCTGCGTCTCGTCTTGTCTCGCCTGTTCGCACTGTTCGCACTGGTTGTACTGGTCGCCGTGTTCCTCGTGAGCGTCCGCCGGCTGTCCCCGGCACACACCTCATGGCCCTGCGTCCTTCCTCTGCTCCGCAGCGTGTTCCCCTGCCGTCCCCTCCTGCTTCTTCTCTGCCTGACGTTCCAGAGCCTGAGTCTGACCGCGCTCGTGCTACTCACCCTACTGTCACGCGTCTGCTAGCCACTGTTGTCACTGACCCGTCGTTGAGTCTGCTGCTGTGTCTGCCTTAGTCGCTGAGCTTGTTGACTTTGCTGCTGCCTGTCGTCTAGACTACGCTGCTAGTCTTGTTGCTGAGTCTGAGTCTGTCTGTCCTCCGTTCGTCGGGGGTGAGTGTGCTCTTGGCACGGACGTCCTTGAGGACAGGCACGAGGACTTTGAGTGTCTTGCAGCCGCTGCGCCTCATCTCGTGTCCATGCTTCTTGCCCCTGAGGGAGACCCGGATGCTCCAAACATCCCGACCCCGTGCTCTTACGCTGAGGCGATCGCGGGTGAGTACTCCCCTCAGTGGCAGACAGCCATGGATGCAGAGATGGCATCCTGGAAGTCCACAGGCACCTACGTTGACGAGGTTCCCCTCCTGGGGCGAACATCGTCGATGGCATGTGGATTTTCAGGGTGAAGCGGCCGCCAGGTTCTCCGCCTGTCTTCAAGGCTCGTTACGTTGCTCGAGGTTTCAGTCAGCGAGAGGGAGTAAACTTCTTCCAGACCTTCTCCCCCACCCCGAAGATGACCACTCTTTGGGTGCTGCTACACGTTGCCGCTCAGCGTGACTACAAGCTTCACTCTCTTGACGAGGAGATCTGGCTGCGCCGCCCTCCTGGCTTCACTGGGTCGTTTCCTCTTGCTACCCAGTGGAGCCTCCGGCGGCCGGTCTACGGTCTCCGCCAGGCGCCACGTGAGTGGCACGAGACACTGAGGACGACACTTGCTGCTCTTGGGTTTGCTCCGTCGACTGCTGACCCGTCGCTGTTTCTGCGCACCGACACTTTGCTGCCGCCGTTCTACATCCTCGTGTACGTCGACGACTTGGTCTTTGCCACTGCTGACACTGAGGCTCTCGCCCTGGTGAAGTCGGAGCTGCAGAAGAGACACACGTGCATAGACCTGGGTGAGCTGCGCAGTTACCTTGGCTTGCAGATCACCCGGGACAGAGCACACCGCACCATCACACTGACTCAGTCACACATGGTGCAGCAGGTCCTTCAGTGCTTCGGCTTCACCTGGTCCTCGGCACAGGCCACTCCTCTGGCTACAGGTCACTCGCTCTCAGCTCCACCTTCGGACGAGTCCGTGGAGCCGAGTGGTCCTTACCCAGAGCTAGTGGGCTGCCTCATGTACCTGATGACCTGCACTCGTCCTGACCTTGCGTACCCTCTTGGCCTTCTGGCTCGCTACGTGGCTCCTGGTCGGCACCGAAAGGTGCACATGTATGCTGCTAAGAGGGTACTACGCTACTTGTGCAGTACATCGGGCATGGGGCTCGTGCTTGGAGGACGGGGCGACGTTGTCCTCACTGGGCACTCGGACTCTTCTTGGGTTGACGACCAGGCTACGCAGCGGTCGTCACAGGGTTACACCTTCAGCCTTGGCTCTGGTTCAGTTTCCTGGCGTTCTACACGCTCGTCTTCAGTTCTCGGCTCCAGTTGTGAGGCTTGAGATCTACGCCACAACCATGGCTGCACAGGAGCTACGCTGGCTCACCTACCTGCTGACCGACTTGGGAGAGCGGCCTCGTTCTCCTCCAGTGCTGTACGTCGACAACAAGGCCGCCATTGCCTTGTGTCAGAAGCACAGACTGGAGCACAGAACGAAGCACATCGCTCTGCGTTACTTCCTTGCTCGAGAGTTGCAGCAGCGTGGTCAGCTTCGTCTTGTTCACGTGGCCACTCGGGCCAAAACTGCTGATATATTCACCAAGGCACTTCCGTCTGGTGATCATCAGCGTTTTTGTACTTTGTTAGGCCTTGTTCTCACGTTTCCTCACTTGCTGTAGACTTTGCCTGTACTGTGATCTATATATATACCTGCATGCTTGCTCTGCTAGGTAGAGATCACTGTGCTACCGTTGTTGCATATATACCTCTGCATGTGAACTGGCCTTGTGGCCCTTTGCTTGTGCTCAGTGTGTGTGGTGACGTTGTGATCCACCCTGAGCTTGCTTTGCTTCTCTTGACTGGTCTTGTGACCCCTTGTTCTCCCCCACTTTGCTTATGGGGGTGTGTCAAAGTATATGCATGTTATATATGTGTAGGCTGTAGTGGGGTAGCCAATATGGGGTACAGCCCCATTTAGGGTTTCATACTTGTACCCAACTCTTCCATAGTGCATTCATTCCTGTCTCTAGATTCTAACATGCCTGTCCCGTTACATCGCGCTACCCCTGCCCGTAGCGCCGCGCCCTTCTAGTCCCGCCGTGTCGCGCTCTACCCTGCGTCCCGTAGCACCCTAGGCCTCTAACTCTGCTAGTCACGCCCTACTACGCCGCTCTAAGTGTTTAGGGTTTCGTCAGCAGCACTTCCCACCTCTTTGCTTCCGCTATGGACCCCTAGGTTCCTGCGCTTTGACGCCGGGGGTAGGCCGCTCAAGTTCTCGGTCTGGCTCCTGCGTGCACGCCGCCTTTTAGAGAGTCAGGTTCAGGCAGATGAGTCTCTGTGGGCGCACGCTTTCGGCGACCTTCCTAAGCCCGACGACCCTGCACCCTTAGGCGCTGACCCAAGCAGTGCAGACAGAGATCGTTATGCCCGCCAGCATGCTGACCTGACAGCGTGGAAGTCGCGTGACGCTGCGGCCTGCATCGCCCTCAGCAGCCTCCTCCCTAAGTCTGAGGAGGCCCACTTCACTCAGGTTCGCACCGCTAGTGAGTTTCTGACTGCGATCAAGGCCCGCTACGCTACTCCCACCACTGTCTCTCTTGGTCGCCTGTTCCTCCCGTTCCTGTTTCCTGACCTCGCCTCGTTTGAACGCTCTGCTGACTTGATCACTCACCTGCGCTCGCTCGATTCTAGCTACTGCGCTGCTTGCACTGACACATAGCTTGCACTACTCCCTCCCCCTATGGCGATTACTATCTATTTCATCGCCACTAGCCTCCCTGACCGCCTTGCCTCGGTTCGTGACGCGCTTCTTCTGAAGCACCCTAGCGAGCTCACTACGAGGTCCTTGAGTCTGCCCTCAAGGACGTCGAGAGCAACCTCCGATCGGTAGCCTCCGCCTCTGGTGCTGTGCCCCCTCCACTGTTTCACGGGTGCACTGTCCCTCAGTTGCCCACCTTTACTGCCTCCCTCGCCACTACCGCTACTGACGTGAACGCAGCTGCTATTACGACTTCTTCGCAGTCTAGGGGTAGGAGTGGCAGGAGAGGCGGTCAGGGTGCGGGTGGAGGCGGCGGAGGTGGCGTGGCGAGCGGTGGTGGCGGGAGTACAGAGGTTGGACGAGCCACTCATGCAGCGGCTAGTGACTCCCCTACTGCAGCTGGTGGAGGTGACGCTCGGGTTCGTCAGGCACCTGCTGGTCCACCAGCTGCAGGTGCTGGAGTGGCAGCTTGGTACCTGACTTAGCGGCAGCAGCAGCAGTAGCCACTCCTCTCGCAGCAGCCACAGCAGCAGCAACGGCAGCAGCAAACTCCGGGGCAGGGGTCAGGACCGCGTCAGCCGTCGCGTGGTGCCGTCCATCCTCCCTGCACCTATCTCGTTCAGACAGGTGCTCGCCGAGGCCTCCCCTGTGGCCGCACCCACCCACCGGGCCAGTGCTTTGCTCGGCTCACTGACACATTTCGTGCGGCCTACGGCGTTGGCGGCCCTGTCCCTGACTGGCTTCCCCTTGTTCAGACGTACGGCCCCGCTCTGTGGGGCATGTCGGCTTCTCAGTTGGTTGATCTCTTAGGAACTCCTCCTGCTTTGTATGATGTTGTTGACGCTAGTGCTTCTGACTCTGTTTACTCGAGTGTTCTTAGCTTAGGTGCTAGTGTTGTTGAGGTGTCTGTTGCTAGCGTAGGTACTTGTGTAGACACTAGTCTAGGAGCTGCCCCGGAGGACACTTTGCTGTCTTTCAATCTGGACTCCGGAGCTTCGCACTGTTTCTTCCACAACCACACGACGCTTACTTCGCTTCCTGCGCCGGTCTCTGTACCACGGCTGATCCCACTTCGGAACCAGTCACTGCTCGCTACACTACTACGCTCCCGTGCCCAGCAGTTCCTTCAGGTTTCCTGACGGGCTTCCACGTCCCCTCGTTCTCCAGGAACTTGGTGGGTGTGAGGCCGCTCGTGAGTAGTCACGTGGGTGTGTGGATTGAGCCTTCCGGCGAGACTGCGGTTTCTGTCGACAGGGACACGTACGCGCCTCTGGCCACCTTTACCGCTGAGCCGGGCTCTGGTCTCTACACACTTCACACTGGCCCCCGAGGGCAGCAGCAGCAGCAGCAGCAGCTGCTGCTCCTGACCCCTATCACTGCCCCCCGTCAGGTTCCCGCGTCTCACCAGGTTGCCGCGTCTCACCAGGTTGCTGTGTCTGGTCAGGTTCCCATGTCTGGTCCAGTTGCTGCGTCTTGCTCCTACCGGTCGCTTGCTCACCCCACCGTTCTGTGGCACCGCCGCCTAGGGTACCCGTCCATTCCTCGCCTGCGCACTATGTCTAGTCAGCGTCTTGTCTTAGGCCTCCCGCGTGTCTTGCCGTCGCTGAAGCCTTCGCTTGCACCACCTTTCGGTCCCTGCGTCGAGGGTCGGCTGCGCGCCACCCCTCACTCCTCCTCCCTTCATCCGGCCACCGAGCCCTTCGAGACTCTCCACTTGGAAGTCTAGGGCCCTTCCCCTCGCCCTGGCCCTGAGCGAGAGAGTTTCTTTCTGGTGGTCGTTGACGACTACTCTCGCTACGCCACAGTGTTCCCCCTGGCGAAGAAGTCTGAGGTGACTTCTACGCTGATTCGGTGGTTACTTACCACTGCGGACACTCGTGGTCGTCGTGTCAGCTGTCTTCACTCCGACCGCGGGGGTGAGTTTTGCTCCAACATTCTCGCTGGATTCTGTCGCGAGCAAGGCATTCGTCAGTCCTGGACGCTTCCAGAGTCCCCACAGCAGAATGGGGTTGCTGAGCGCCACATAGGCTTGGTCATGGAGATTGCACGCACCTCCATGATCCACGCCAGTGCGCCCCATTTTCTGTGGCCCTATGCGGTTCGGTACGCCGCTCATCAGCTGAACCTCTGGCCACGTGTCTCTCGGCCAGAGGCTTCACCGACCAGTCTTTGGACCGGGTCCCCTGGTGTTGCGTTGTGTTTTCGTGTCTGGTTCTGCTTGGCGCTTGTTCGCGACACCTCCGCGGACAAGCTCTCCCCTCGCGCCCTTCCCTGTATCTTCCTTGGTTTCCCTGAGGACTCCTCTGACTTCACCTTTTACCACCCTCCCCTTCACCGGTTCTTTGACTCCCGCGACGTTCGTTTTGTCGAGTCAGTCCCCTACTACACCCGGTACCCCTGTCGAGGTCTCCCGGTTCCTCCCCCTCTCTTCCTGACTCCCACTCCCCCTCCTGCCCCTCCGGTACAGCCCCCTCCCCCCCTGGTCCAGCCCCATCAGGTGTGTCACATGCTACCCCCCCCCCTCCCCCCTCCCTCGGTAGCCCCTCAGGTGCCGTCCCCTTCCCCACAGTCCTCCTCACAACCTACTGCAGACCCTGCGGGAGCAGGTGCTCGTGTCGAGGACCTTGGGGGTGCTACCTCTGGAGGTGTTGGAGTTGGAGCTGAGACTGTGCCTGCACAAGGCCTTGGTGCTGGGGGTGCTGGAGTTGGAGCTGAGCCTATGTCTGCAGGAAGTTCTAGTCTTCGGGGAGCTGGTGTTGGTCGAGTTGTCCCTGGGGGTGCTACGACTGGGGGTGCGGGTACGCCCTCTACGGGACCTGGAGAGTCTGGGACTGGCCGCGTTGCTGCTGGTGGTGCTGGCTCTGGGGGTGGTGCGGCTGGTGCTTTGGAGAGTGGTCCTGGGGCTACCACCGCCCCGGACACTACTCCTCCCCCCCACCCCTACCCGACCCGGCACCAGGCCCATCTTCGCCTTGCACGTGAGGAGAAGCTGGAGTTGGAGCGGGAGGGGCGAGAGTTGGAGCGGCAGCAGCTGGAGCTACAGCAGCAGGCGCAGCAACCGCAGCTGCAGGAGCAGTTGGAGCAGCAGCAGCCGCAGCTGGAGGAGCCGCAGTCGCCGCCGCAGGAGCAGCAGCAACAGCCGCCGCAACGGGAGCAGCAGCAGCAGCCGCCGCAGCAGGATCAGCAGCAGCAGCCGCCACCTCCGCCTCCTGTCTCTGGCCTTCGGGCCCTCGGTCTCCCCTCTCTCTCTCCTCCCCCCTCTCCCTCTCCTCATGTCTACGGTCCCACGTTTCCTCCTCTTGACCCCACCCTAGCTGTTTCCCCCTGTTCTCAGCCTCCGTTGTCCCCTCCTCTTTCTCACGCGTGGACTTCTCGCTCTCCTCGTGCTCGTCCCTCGTCCCATGTCCCTATCACTGACCTTCGTACTGTCCTGTTCCGTCCTTGTCCGTCTCGTTCGTCTCCGTCTATGCTTCCTTCTCCTCCTGAGTCACCCCTCACTGCTTCCCTCTCTACTCCTATCACTGACTACTACCGCACGTACCGACCTGTTCTCTCTCGTGTTCTCACCTCTCTTGTTACGGACCCTCGTGCCTCTCTGTCCTCTGTCTTAATGCCGCAGTTACTGAGTTCGCCGCTACTCACCGCCTTGACTACCCCACTTGTCTCGTGGCTGCTCCTCCTACCAGTCCCCAGGCCGTCGGGGGTGAGTCTGCCCTTGGCCGTGACGCCCTAGAGGACAGGCAGTTTGAGCTTGAGTTCTTGGCAGCCGCTTCCCGTCATCTCTGTGCCATGCTGCTCGCCCCTGAGGGAGACCCCGAGGCTCTTGACATACCGACTCCTTGCACTTACGCTGAGGCATGTCAGGGCCTCGGGCCTCTCAGTGGAGAGCTGCCATGGACTCAGAGATGGCCTCCTACAGATCCACAGGCACCTATGTTGACGAGGTTCCCCCCCCCTGGGGCGAACGTAGTCGATGGCATGCGGATCTTCAAGGTGAAGCGGCCACCGGGATCTCCTCCGGTCTTCAAGGCACGCTATGTGGCTAGAGGTTTCACTCAGAGTGGAGGAGTTGACTTCTTTCAGACCTTCGCGCCTACCCCGAAGATGACCACTCTTCGCGTGTTACTGCACGTAGCAGCACAGAGAGACTACGAGCTACACTCTCTCGACTTCTCCACTGCCTTCCTTCAGGGTAGCCTACACGAGGAGGTCTGGTTGCGTTGTCCCTCTGCCTTCACTAGCACTTTCCCTCCTGGGATCCAATGGAGGCTGAGGCAACCGGTCTACGGTCTCCGTCAGGCTCCTCGTGAGTGGCACGACACCCTTCGTTCTACCCTGTCTGACCTTGGTTTCCAGCCGTCTTCTGCCGAACCGTCATTGTTTGTTCGTCGTGGCTCCACACTGTTCTTTGTACTGGTCTATGTCGACGACCTGGTTTTCGCCATTGCTGATAGGGTTGCTTTGGCTGACGTGAAGCGCGAACTGCAGAAGAGACACACGTGCACTGACCTTGGTGAGCTGCGCCACTACCTTGGCATGCAGATCACCAGGGACAGAGCCGCTCGCACCATTACACTCTCACAGTCACACATGGTGCAGCAGATCCTTCAGCGGTTCAAGCTTCAGCACTCCACAGTAGAGCGCACACCTCTTGCTGTTGACCACAGACTCACTGGACCCTTTTCGGACGAGCCGTTTGAGCCTAGTGGTCCCTACGCAGAGCTTGTGGGCTGCCTCATGTACCTGATGACTTGTACTCGCCCGGACTTCGCCTTCCCTCTCAACATCCTTGCTCGCTTTGTTGCGCTAGGGAGACACCGTCCAGTTCACTGGACAGCTGCTATGAGGGTGACGAAGTACCTAGCGACGACATCAGGCATGGGGCTGGTTCTTGGAGGGAGACATTCTGTCGTACTTACTGGACACTGTGACTCTTCTTACGCTGACGACGCCGAGACTCACAGGTCTACTCAGGGGTACTGCTTCAGCCTGGGCTCTGGAGCTGTTTCGTGGAGGTCCACGCGTTCCTCCTTGGTCTCGACCTCTACCGCTGAGGTTGAGATCTACGCTGGAGCCATGGCTGCACAGGAGCTGCGTTGGTTGACTTTCTTGCTCACCGACCTTGGTGAGCGGCCGAGCTCAGCACCGACCTTGTTCACTGGCAACAAGGCGTCGATTCTCCTCAGTCGAGAGCCACGACTGGAAAGCATATTGAAGCACATCAATGTCAGGTAGTTTCTTCAGCGAGAGTTGCAAAGGCGTGGACAGGCTCGCTTCGACTTTGTGGAGTCCGAGGCCAACACTGCAGACATCTTCACCAAGGCCCTTCCGCCTTGTGACCACCAGAGGTGTTGTGTGCAGTTAGGTCTTGTTGACACAGGTTCTCGCCTTGCGTAGTCTTGAGTTCTCTGCTTGCTTAGTTTGTACACTTTATATATACCTCTGTGAACTCTTGAACTGGCCTTGTGGCTCTTTTGCTTGTGCTAAGAGTGTGTGGTGACATTGTGATCCACCCTGAGCTTTGTTGCTTTGTGACTGGCCTTGTGACCGTACGTTGTTGGTTTTGCTTGACACCCCTCACGTAGGCTATGCGGGTGTGTCAGATGTTATAGTCTTAGTGATGTGTGTCATATGGGGTACAACAGTTAGGGTTGGTTTATGTACCCCAACCAACCTTAGTGAAATGATCATTCCGTTCTTGACATCTACCTTAGGCTGCCCCGTTCTCTGCCTTAGGCTGCCCCGTTCTATGCCTTAGGTTGCCTCACGCTGTGCCTTAGGCTTCCCCACGCTCTGCCTTAGGCTGCCCCACGCTCTGCCTTAGGATGCTGCCCCGCGCCCTGCCTTAGGCTGCCTTAGGTTGACGCGACTGCCTTAGGCGGCCACGCACTACCTTAGGCAGCGCGCCCCGCAGGTAGTGCGCCCCGTAGGCCGCGCGCCCCGCAGGTAGCGCGCCCTGTAGGTAGCGCGCCCCGCAGGTAGTGCGCCCTGCAGGTAGCGCAAGTTGCAGGTATCGCGCCCCGCAAGTAGCGCGCTGTCAAATGCATATAATTGTTATAGGCTGCAGTGGGGTACTCCCTACAGAGTACAAATCTAATGCAAGCATTCCGTTGCTTCTTCTTCTGAGACGGTATCATGAGTAGGTACGCTCCTAACCTAGCCTAGCCTAAGGCCGCGTCGTCGCTCGGTAGGTTCGTTCCCTCGCCTCGCCTAGCCTAGCTCGCTTTGTCCATGGCGCCTCATGCCCTAGGTTCCGCCCTCCCTCCTAGCCCGTTTCCGCGCGACCCTAGAGCCCGCGCCCTAACCTAGCGCGAGCCCACGCTCAGCCCGCGGCCAGCCCGCGCCCTAGCTTAGCGTGCGGCCTTGGTGAATATGTCTGCAGTTTTGGTCGCTCAGGCCCCAAAGTCCAAGCTGTCAATGAATGAACTACAGAATGAATGACTAGAAATGAGAAGTACAAGGAAAAATATAGAAAACCCTAAAGGGGTTTTACCCTGTAGAGAGCAACCTACTGTAACACCTAAACTAAACTAACAGAATATAACAAATATAGTTTGACACACCCCCATAGTCTAGGTGACGGTAGTCCTGTGGAAAGCAACACACATCTCAGGGTGGATCACGAAGTCACCACACTGTCTAAGAGCAAGCAAGGGTCGCAGGACCAATTAACAAGAACAAGCAACGGTCACAAGACTAGTCAACAAGAACAAACAAGAAATCTCAGGATGGATCACAAAGTCACCATACAATGCGAGAGCGAGGCCAGTCCACAAGTAGGTATATAGTAAATATGATGAGATGCAAGAGTACAGGACAAATCATCTCTACGTTAGCACGTGGGAAACTACAGGTACGAGGCCAAGTTGGGTGTAGAAACGGTGGTGGTCACAAGGCGGCAACGCCTTGGTGAAGATATCTGCTGTGTTGGCCTCAGAGACCACACGTAACACACGTAATACAAGGGCCTGGCCACGCTGCTGCAACTCGCGCAGAAGGAAGTAACGAAGCTGGATGTTCTTCGCCTTCTCAACCATTCCAGGCTCCTTGCACAACAGGACAGCAGACCTGTTGTCAGCGAACAAGACTTGTGTAGAGTGAGGCCGCTCACCAAGGTCGATGAGGAGGAAAGCGTACCCCTCTGCCTCACATCTGGAGCTAGCGACGGAAGACGCCTGAGTCGACCTCCACGAAACAACACCTGTCCCATAGCTGAAGTTGTAAGCCTGTATAGACCTCAGCGTCTGGGCACAGTCCGCAAACGACTAGTCCAGGTAACCTGTGATTGTAACTGGTTGCTTCCCTCCAAGGACAAGTCCCATGCCTGATGTGCTTGCCACATACTTTGCCACCCTCTTTGAAGCCAACCAGTGAGAAGGTCGGTGTCTCCAAGGCGCAACAAAGGGCGCCAGGACGCTAAGAGGGAAAACGAGTTGCTTTTGCTGCAGGTGTGGCTCCTCCTCTACCCTGTCTTGCTGTGGCAGCGACTGAACCTGCTGCTGCTAGTGTGGCTCCTGCACTACCCTTACAAACTGCTTCTACTCCTTCCTCTCCAATAGGCGACGACTCTGCTCACACGTTAGGTGACGTCCCGTGGGCTGTGCAGCTGCCGCAGGGGCAGTACTTCCAGCTCCAGCACCCCCAGAGCCAGTGCCTCCACCAACAACACCCTCAGGGCCTCCAGTAACTCTGGAAAGAAAACCCCCAGACTCCGCAGCGTCCGGCTGCAGAGACGAACAAGGAGGGAGCTGCGGAACTGACGCGAAGCCCGGTTGTGAGGCAGGGCGAGGCGTCCGACTCAAGGCAGCCGTGTCCTCCACAAGAGGGGCCTCCACGCCCACACCCCCTGCACCCCAGGAGCCAGCACCACCAGGTCCAGCAGCCCCAGGACCCGCACCCTCCATAGCTGCATCTCCCACACCCCCAGACACGACAAGGACTAGACATTGCGGGGTAGACGACTGTGGAGTGACATGCGACACACCTGACGGGGCAGGACGCGAGAGGGGGGGGACCTACGGGGGCGACAGGGGGGGCACAGGGGTGAGGAAGAGTAGGGGGGAAAAGACATCAGAAGCTCGGTGGGGGCGACTTGAGTAGTAACAGACCGGCTTGTCAAAAGTGACGTCCTTGACTGAAGAACAGGCAAGTGACCTGGTCGTAGACGTCAAGCGAGGGGCGTCCAGGGAGAAACAAAGAAAGACGCAGGGACGGGTCCGAGCTGACAACATGTTCACGCTAGGGGCACAAACGTGAGCTAGAGAACCATAGACGTGGTAGTCAGCTGCTACACCTCGGGACCCTGTCGAAAGGAAGACCGGCGTCACCTGTGGCCGTGCGTCATTCGGCCGCAGGTTCAGCTGGTGCGCGGCGTAGCGGACTGCGTGGGACCACAAGAACGGGGGACCACCGGCATGGGACATGGAGGTCTTGGCAACCTCCATGACCAGGCCGATGTCTCGCTCAGCTACCTCGTTCTGTTGTGGTGAGTCTGGTAGCGTGTAAGACAAGGTGATCCCCTGACCCTGACAAAACGCCTCCAGGCGAGTGGAAGCACACTCACCACCACGGTCCGAGTGTAGACAGAGCCCACGACGGCCGTGAGTGCCATTGCTCACTAGTAGCCACGGCTCGAAGACGGTAGGCACGCCGGACCGCAAGGGAAACACCGTGGTGTAGCGGGAGTAGTCGTCCACCACAACCAAGAAGAAACGCTCCTGACGTAGGCCAAGGACCAAAGAGGGGTCCAAGACCTCCACTCCTTGCGCTGTCGACCCTCGGCGCAAGGAGTGCACGGCGATGCAGGCGAGCTGGGAAGCGGGGCAAGAGACACGGGGAGACCTGAGACCAGAAGGTGACGTACCATCCTGCTGTGAGCAACCATTGGTTCCACTGTGGAGTCAGCTAGGGGGACAGAGGCACCGCATGGGTGGTTGAACCTATGCTAGCTGTCCTAGCAAGTACAGCACTAGCAACCTCTACAGCACCTAATCTAGAGAAACAAGAGGAATAACCAGAATGATCAACACTAGAGTCATCAGAATACATCACAGACACAGATCGCACAACCTCATCTAACTCTACTACAATCATGTCATACAGCTGGTGACCGACGGTGCAAGCTAGTGAGGCCCAGTCGGGGATAGAACAGCTAAGGCCAAATTGCGCGCGGAAGCGGTCAGTAAGCTGTGCAAAGCACTGACCCGGGGGTTGGAAGCGGTCACAGGGGTGAGGCAGTTAAAACTCAGTACTGGCAGGGAGTAAAGGCCGGGTCATGCGAGATCCATCTGGGCGGGCTGGCAGAGCTCCCTTGACCGGTCTGCCTTCACGTCTACTACTGCTGCTGCTGCTGCTGCTGGGACTGCTGCTGCTGCTGGGACTGCTACTGCTGCTGGAGCGGCTGATGCTGTTGGGGCGCCCCACTACCTCCTCCTCTACTGCCTCCTCCTCAAGTGCCTCCTGATTCGCTACCTCAACCTCCACCACCTCCACCCTCCACCAGTGCCCCCTCCACCACTGCCCCATCCGCCACCTCCACCACCACCACCACCTCCTCCATTCTTAATGCCCTTCTTGCCCCCTTTGTTGCCAGAGGCAACGACAGCCACCTCTGTTGCAGTCGCAACAGAGGGTGAGGTCATAGGGGAGGCAAGGAAAGGCGGCGCACACCCCTCAAAGATGGGGGGGGGGACGGTGTTGGAAGCAGCAGCAAGGGAGCGGGCAATAATCCTCAACCACAATGAGCCTCTTCTCAAAGAGGTCAATGTTGAGGGTCATGGGGTTAACAATGAGGAAGTGGTCACGAGCGGTGGCAAAGCGGTCAGGGAGGCGAGTGGCAAGGAGGTACATTGTCATCCACACCGGGTGGGGGGGTTTGGTGACAAGCAGGTTGGGGTCAGGGGCAGCAGAGCGAAGCTGGGCATCAAGCGAGCACAGGTGCTAAATGAGATCAACAACGCGAGGAAACGAGGGCATGTCGCCGAAGAGCAAGCGCAGCACCAGTCGGCCGGGGGACACAATGGTCGGGGTGGAGTAACATTTAAGTACCGCATCAAAGAGGCCCTTGGCGGTCACCTCCTGGTCGAAGTGGGGCTGCTCAAACAGTGGGAGGAGGTCAGTGATGACGAGGACGGTAGCATTGTCCCGCACCGCCCAGCAACTGACCACCAACTTCGCTTTGTCAAAACGGACCTCCTCCTCCTCCGACGGGGTGGGACCTAGGGGGAAAGGATCCTTTGGAGCGGCGAGCTTGCCAGTGGCATGAACCAGCAGGCGCATGTCATTCTCGATCCTACTCACTAGATGCAGCTTGAGCTTACGTAGCCATCCTGGGAAGTCTATCGGCCGTCCTCTGGATCGAACGTCGGAACACATGAAGTAGCCATAGTCAGGTACGGCTAGAGAGGTCGGTCACGGTCGGGTGCGGAATAGCGCGGTCCAGTGCAGTCCAGTGCGGTTGAGTGTGGTTGAGTGCAGTTAAGTGCTTGGATGCGGTGGAGTGCGGTTTAGTGCAGTGCTGGGTGGTTCAGGGGTGCAGGTACGGGTTGCTTTGCTGGGTGCGGGGGGTCTTAGGGTTGCGGGCGGGCTGGGGGCAGACGGGTGCGGGGGGGGTTGCGGGGGGGTGGAGGGGGGGTGGGTGGGGGGCTGCCGTGCGTATGCGGTTGCAGTGCATATGTGCGCGTGCACTGCCTAGCGTGCGCGGTTGCAGTGCTTATGTACGCTGCTGTCGTCTCACTGCTGCAAGTAGGGGCAACGGTTAGCGGGTAGCGGGTAGGCTGCGGGTAGTGGGTGGCAGTTAACCGGCCGCGGGTAGCAGGTCACGGGCAGCAGGTAGCGGGTCGGGTGTGGGCAGCGCGTGGCGGGCGGGTAGCCGTCTGCGCGTGTGTGCGGGCCGTGCATGCGCAGCGGTGCTGCCCCTGCGTGCGCGTGCGGCTGCACGTGTGGGCGCGTGCGTGCGGTTGCGTGCGCGTGGTTGCGTGCACGTGCAATTGCGTGCTCGTGACTGCGTACTTGTGACTGCGTGCGCGCGGTTGGGTGCAAATGCGCGCTCGCGATATGCATGCGCGTGCAGGGCGAGGTGACGTGTGGGGCGCGGGGCAAACGGGCGAGGCGCAGGCTAGCGGGCTGTCGGGGCAATGCGGGGGACGAAGCGCTATGGGTTACAGGGTGACGAACGGGCTAGGTCAGGGCGTGGGGCAGTGGGCCCATCAGATCAAAACAACACTCTTATACCATGTCAAGGAATTATCTACTGAATGAATGACTAGAAATAAGAAGTACAAAGAAAGATATAGGAATCCCTAAATAGGTAGTATTCTGTAAAGAGTAACCCACTGTAACACCTGGACCAAACTAGCAAACTATAGCAAATATAGTTTGACACAAGCGTGCCTGGCCGCGTCGCTGCAGCTCCCGCAGAAGGAAGTACCTAACGTCGATGTGCTTCACTTTGCCCTTCTGTCGAGGCTCTCGACACAGGAGGATCATGGCCTTGTTGTCAGCAAACAAGGTCAGTGCAGAACTCGGCCGCTCACCGTGAGCAAGAAGGTTAATCAGCGAAGCTCCTGCGCAGCCATGACAACGGCGTAGATCACGGCCTTAGCGCTAGACTGCACCACAGACGACGACCGAGTAGACCTTCACGACACAGCTTCAGAGCCCAAGATGAAGCAGTACCCCTGAGTAGACGTTGAGGTCTCTACGTCGTCCGTGTAGAAAGAGTTGCAGTGACCAGTAAACACAAATGGCTGTGTCTCTCCAAGCACAAGTCCAACGTAAGATGTAGTCCCTAGGTATTTTGCTAAGCTGCCGCCTAGTGAACAAAGTGAGTCAGGATGCTGAGAGAAAAGGCAAGGTTTGAATGAGTAAAGGTCATCAAGTACATGAGGCAACCCACAACCTCTGCGTAGGGACCAATAGACTCAAAAGGCTCGTCAGGAACAGGAGCGGTCAGTCTGTGATCACCGGCAAATGGAGTGGGTGGAGAACTGAATCCCGAACCGCTGAAGGACCTGCTGCATCATGTGTGAATGAGTTAATGTGATGGTGCGAGCAGCTCTGTCCTTGGCGATCTGCAAGCCAAAGTCAGTGCACGTTTGACTCTTCTGCAGTTCGGACTTCACAAAAGCCAGTGCAACCCAGTCTGCTGTAGCGAAGACCAAGTCGTCGACGTAGACGAGGATCAAGAAATGTGTCGGCCCAGAAGGAACGAGCAACGACGAGTATGCGGTAGAAGGTCTGAAACCAAGGTCAGCAAGTGTGGAGGGAGGAGTGTCGTGCCACTCACGGGGCGCCTGGCAGAGGACGTAGACTGGTCGTCTCGGGCTCCACTGGGTCCCAGGCAGGAAAGTGCCGGAGGACGGCACAGCCAGATCTCCTCGTGCAGGCAGCCCCGAAGAAAGGCAATGGAGAAGTCTAGTGTGCGCAGCTCGTAGTCGCGCTGTGCTCATTTTCGGGGTCAAGGCGAAGGTCTAGAGAATTTAACTCCCTCACGCTGACTGGAGCCTCTAGCCACGTAGTGCGCTTTGAAGACAGTTGGTGATCCACGCAGTCGCGTCACCTTCTAGATCCACATGCGATTGACTACGTTCGCCCTGGGGGGAGGGGGGAACTGCGTCAACGTAAGTGCATGTGGATCTCCAAGACGCCATCTCTGAGTCAATGGCCACTATCCACTGAGAGGCCCACAGACCTGATACTGCCTCACGGTATGTGCGAGGATTTGGAATGTCAAGGGCGTCGAGGTCTCCCTCAGGGGCTAGCAGCATGGCACATAGAGGGGGAGAAGCAGCTTCCAATAAGTCAAGCTTAAACTGCCTGTTCTTTAGGACGTCACAACCAAGGGAATACTCACCCCCAACAGGCAGAGGACGAGCGGCCACCACGCGAGCGACGTAGTCAAGGCGGCGACTGGTGGCAACGTGTGAGAGTACGACGGTTTTGCTGGACTTTACTTGCTTGATTCCGCTTTATTATGCATTATCTAGCTTAGCTTTATTTTATCTTGCATGCATTTGCTTGATTTCCTATGCTTGTTGCTTTATAATATTTATTATAGTTATAGGCCCGAACCAGGTTGAGTGCACCGAATTCTAGGCTTTTCGGTTGCCACCGAATTGCCTTCTACCGAATTCGAGAAGGACCCGTTCGGGACACTTCGCGACCCACGGAACCTTCTAGTAACACCCGGGTTACTGCCTTTATGTCGAGCCTATATATAGCCTCGCCTTGTACCCAAGTGAATCATTCAATAGATTTCTCTTTCCTGTACCAGATCCTCACACAACATCAGAGAAAGCCGCAACAAGAGCCGAAACAGACGACAGAGAGGCAGTACGGTCCGTGACAAGAGACGCGAGAACATGTGTGACAACAGGGCAAGCCGTGCAGTAGTACTCAGTGATAGGGTGAGGGGAGGCTGTAAGAGACGACTCAGGAGGTGACGGGAGAACAGACTGAGGTGGAAAACAAGGAGGACTAGAACGTGTCAACGGGAGTTGTGTGTTGGCCCCGTCCTCGCTTGGGCGGAGCTGCCTTTGCGGTCAGGTGTGAGGGGAGCAGCCGACCTGCAGCAGTGGGCGAGCTGGTTGACGAGGAGGTCGACCTGCACGGGGGCCACTGCACGGGCGCCGACTTTAGGGTGACGCCGACTTGGGTGGTCGGCTGACATGCCTGCTGGTCGACTTGGTGGTTGGTCGACCAGGCGTGATGTCGACCTGGTGGTCGACCTGACCTGGTGGTCGACAGAGGAGGGGCCGACGTCGACCACGACTCAGGACGCCGAGCAGCTGGGCGTCGAGTAGCAGGGCGTCAACTTGGTGACGCCGACTTCAGGTAGCCGACTTGGGTGGTCGGCTGACAACTGTGCTGGTCGACGTGGAGCTGGTCGACCAGGAGTGACGTCGACATGGAGCTGATCGACCAAGGGTGTGGTCGACCTGGTGAGGTCGACTGGAGGTGGTCGTCGACTTGGGAGGTCGACGAGCACATACAGGAGCATCTGGTCGACGTGGTTGCCCGGTCGACCAGGTTACCTGGGTGACGAGGTTCTGCGGAGGAGTGCGACCGTCGCCTAGGCGATGTTGGCGAGACCGACCTCTGTGGTGGTATCCCGAGGTTGACGTGGCGGATTAGGCGCAGTCGTCAGCACGAGGTGTGTGCGCTGTGCAGGTGACGAGGCACAGCACGCCAATCATCTGCGAGCACCTGCAAAGTAGGTGCGCGGCTGTTCTGCAGGAGCAACGCTGGCACGCCGTCAACCTGCAGCATTGGCACGCCGCCGACCTTGCACTGCTAGAGCGCGGTCGACCAAGTCGTGCTGGAACGCGGTCGACCGAACTGCGCTGGCAGTCAACCGACCTGAATGCTAGCTCTGATGTAGTCTTGCCTTGCCAACCTGATTGAACCATTATTGTCAACCTTTCTTAGTGAAACTCTTGCCAAATTGCCCCATGGACTAGCAAGCAGTGTGTGCACTAGGAAAACGACTAAGGAACAACGAACGCAGAGACACCCGTGTCTAGCTCCCGTTGTAGTAGTTATCTCCGCATGGTGCGGTGAGCGTGGAAGGCACACGACTTACCTTTCAGTCAGGTTGACGTAGACATCACTTACCTAATTCGTGGTTGTAGGCCGGCAGCTGTGTGGTAGTCACTATGGTAGGAGCCGTAGGTGACGCAGGGGTGGTGGACACCCTGGAGGCACGGCTGGAGAACGCGAGGACAAAGCACGAGGCCAACGAGTATGGCGACCTGCCTTGGGCGGTCGTCGAGGCAGGACTCCGCACCATGTGGGCGACGGAGCACCCTTCTCGAACTGCCTCTCCTCGACCGGTGAACGACAAAGGCGGCATCGACGTGGGCGTCAACGCCGGTGGTGGTCAAGTCGGCAGCAGTGCGGGAGGAATGTTGAGGCAGCGAGGAGTGATTCACGCCGATGAAGACGGCGGCGTTCAAGCTCGAGGGAGGCAGTCGTCGACGGCTGCAGGCTCCTCGCAGGGCGACATCGGAGGGCGATGAAGCGGATTGTCGCCGATGTCAGCGACCTAGGTGACGGCGGGCGGGATAGCACCGAGCTACGGCTACTTCAAGTTTACGCCGGACAGGATCTCGGTCACCCCGCCGCTCGTTGGTCGACAGGACATACTCACATGGAAGGAAGCCATCGAGCCCCGGCTGGAGATGGCTGGGCTGATAAGCTTTGCTCGAGGCACCGTGGCGACGCCGGACGACCTTTACTTGCGTTCGGAGTTTCGCGCCGTGCAGCTGCTGACCTTCACGGTCATCTCGTGGTGCTGCTCGTCGGGCGTGTAGATCGCCTTGAAGTGGTGCCGAGAGTACCTCGACGTCGGCCACCGGACGTGGCACTTCATCGAGTCGACCTACCAAGTCACCGATGACTTGTTCATCGCCCAGCTGGAGGGGCAGCTGACGCATCTGCGTATGGGCGACGAGGAGACTGCTACCGACTACTGCAAGCGAGCCCGGCAAATTCTCGCCACCATCAGGATGGCCGGCGCGCAGTACTCGACAGCATCGTACGTCACCCACGTCATGCAGGGACTCTTGAGCAGCTACAACCTCCTGAAGCGGCTGTCCATGGCACCAAGCACGAGGACGACGCTCAACGAGGACAACTTGACCTCGTACATCCTGCAGGACGAGGTGATGCAGGAGGTTGAGCGGTCCCAGGAGCTCTTGGTGCAGGCAAACTTCGTCGCCCCGGCGAAGCAAGGTGGATGACCGGGGCAGCGCGGGCAGTCTGGCGGCGGTGGTAGCAGTGGCTGGAAGCCGGCCAAGGAAGTCGACAAGAAGAAGTTGACCAAGGACAGCCGTCGAGGAGGAGGAAGTCGACGTCGGGAGTGCTGGCTGTGCGGCGACCCCGACCATCTCTCCTTCGAGTGCCCCGACCGCAGCGACTCCGACGGAGACGACGCCAAGGGAGGCCGCGGAAGGTCTGGCAGCCGTCGTCCTCGTCGAGGAGGAAACAGGCCGCGCAAGGAGAAGCAGTCGACTGCGTCGACCTCGGCGAAGGACGCCGACTCCTCTGCTGGTGGCAAGGGGCGGGACGACAAGATGGTGTCGTGCTCGCTGGTCGGCGTCGTGGAGCCGACCGTCTCGCTGGCGCCGGAGGCCGGGGAGGACTTCCAAGCGGTGGCGGCAGCCGTGCAGGCAAACCCGGCGGTGGTCCTGCTCGACAGCGGCTGCTCCCACCACCTGATGGGGACGAAGGAGGTCTTCGTCGACCTGCAACCGAGCGGCGACATCAAGCACGTGCGCGGCTTTAATGGGGCGCTGCAGGACGTCCGCCGCGGCACTGTCGCTCTGCAAGGGGAGGCCGGGAAGCAGGTGCTCATCCTCGACATGCTCTACATCCCGGGTGTGCGAGCAAACCTGCTTTCGGCTGGCCAGCTGAAGGAGAACGGCGTGAAGCTGCAGGAGGACGGCGACGTGATGCTGCTCGTCTTGGCGGCGGGAGATGTCCTCGGTCGGGCGTCCTACACGGGGCGAGTCCTCTGCACTGACCTGCGTCCTTGCTCAACGAGGTCGACGTCGCCCACGATGAAGGTCGTGGCCCTGCGGGCGATCGTCTCGGCGACGAAGTCGACGCCGGACAGGCTGCATGCGAGGCTTGCACACATCGGCATGGACACCATCCGGAGCTCGGCGAAGCACGAGGTCGCCACTGGGCTAGACCTCAAGTCGGCGTCGGGCGCCGACTCACCGTGTGTCTCGTGCGTCGGTGGGAAGCTGGCGCGGCACACCTTCCCCGACCAAGGCTTGCTGGCCATCCTGCACATCGCCCTGTGCGGGCCATCCTGCACATCGCCCTGTGCGGGCCGTTCCGCGTGGCTGCCAAGGACGGCAGCTTGTACTTCTTGCTGTTGAAGGACCGCAAGACCCGCTACGTGTGGGTGAGGCCGGTCGCCAAGAAGTCGGATGTGCTGCTGGAGTTCCAGATTTGGTTGGTGTTGGTGGAGAGGCAGGCGAAGAAGTCGGTGCTGATGCTGCGCTCAGAGCGAGGAGGGGAGTTCCTCGGGAAGAAGTTCACCGACTTCGTGGACAGCAAGGGGATCGTCCACGACCTTACTTGCCCGTACACCCCGCAGCAGAATGGCATGGCGGAGCGGGAGATGAGGACGGTGGTGGAGTCGGTGCGGACGATGCTGCTGCACATGGGCGTGCAGCACCACTAGTGGCACCTCGCTCAGCGGCAGGCCGTCTGGGTCCGCAACTGCCTTGAGCGATCGACGTTGCCGCCGGAGACGACGCCGTACCAGCTCCTCACCGGAACGAAGCCCGACTTGTCGCTGGCACGGGTGTGGGGCTGCATGGCACAGTACTTGGTCCCCGAGCAGCAGCGTGGTGGGAAGCTGAAGCCGAAGGCCAGGTGGGGCCTTCACCTTGGCGTGTCGTCGGAGAGCAAGGGCTGGGAGCTCCTCGACATCGCCGACAACAGGGTGGTCACCACGTTGTGAGAAATCTGAATGATGGTTTCATTAAGGAACAAGGGAGTTTACATAGTTGAGGAAGAGGGATGAGTTGAGTTGGGGGCCTTGCCACAATTATTGGCCCCCACCAATAAGTTGGGGTCACCAATTATTGGAGGGGTCAATAATTGTGGTAGGGAGGGCCACAATTACTGAACCTCCAATAATGGGGAGCCCAATTATTGGGGGGTCACAATATTGGACCAAGGTTGGATTGACCCCAACCCCTCAACTAGGGCAAACCCTAGTTCTACACCCAAGATAAACTTGGGTGCTTACATCTAACCAAGTCTTGCTAGTCTATGCATGATACAAAGAATATGAGTATTCTAACACAACCCCTTATCATGCATAGAGCAAGAAGTCTTGGGAAGAAGACGCAACCCCTTAATCAGCCACAGGGGGAGGCGGGGGGCGGTGCAAGCCCTAGCATTGGAAGGAGCGCAGAGTGCATGGGGCGAGGGAGCGCTTTGGTGAAGATGTCTGCCAGGTTTGCAGAGGAGTCGATTTTGCGGATGGTGATGTGACCATCATTGACGAGATCGCGAACAAAGTAGTGACGAAGTTCAATGTGCTTGGAGCGACCATGAAAAACTGCCTCTTTGGTAAGGTGGATGGTGCTTGCGTTGTCACACCAGATGGTGGGGCATGGCTGGGGGGCGCCAAGATCAGAGAGGAGGTAGGACAGCCAGCGCGCCTCTTGGGCAGCCATAGTGACAGCATAGAGTTCCGCCTCGCAGGAGGAGAGGGAGATGGAGGAGGACCGAGTGGAGCGCCAGCTGATGAGGCCGCTGCCGAGGGAGAAGCCGTAGCCTTGACTGCTGCGGCGGTCAGGCTGGGAGTCAGCCCACGAGGAGTCACTGTACCCGGTGAGGGTAGGGGGAGTGGGGCCGCCAAGGGTAAGGACGTGGTCCTTGGTGCCGCGAAGGTACCGAAGGACGCGCTTGGCAGCACGCCAATGCTCAGAGGTGTGTTTGCCAGGGCCAATGAACCGTGCGAGGACGCTGATCGGGTAGGCGAGGTCGGGGCGGGTGCAGGTCATGGCGTACATCAGGGCCCCAACAAGTTCAGCATAGGGGTCGGGAGAGGCGGAGGGAGTGGCAGGTGGAGCAAGCTGATGACCAACACGAAGAGGAGTGGAGATGGGTTTGGCGGTGGCCATGTCAAACCGTTTTAACACTTTCTCGATGTAGAAGCGTTGGGAAAGAGAAATGGTCCGTGCCTCCAAGTCCCTAGTTATTTCCATCCCGAGGTAGTTGCGGACCTCGCCCAGGTCTTTGCATGCAAGCCGCTGCTGAAGTTGGGTTTTGACCTCCTGAAGGTCGGTCGTAGACTCAGTGGCCAGGAGCATATCATCAACGTAGACGAGGATGTAGAATGGGGAGGGCGAGGTGCGGATGAAGAGGCAGGGGGCAACTTTGGAGGGGCAGAAGCCAAGATCCCGGAGTGTGGAGGAGAGTTTGGCATGCCATTCACGAGGAGCCTGTTTGAGGCCGTAGACAGGGCGGCACAGCTTCCAAACTGTTGAGGGATCAAACGGTGCTGAAAAGCCTTGTGGTCGTTCCATGAAGATGGTCTCATGCAGATCCCCTTGGAGAAATGCTGTGGTGACGTCCATGGAGTGTAAGAGCATCCCACAGCGACCGACGAAGCCTAGAAACACCCGGACGACAGGGGGGGCGGCTGTGGGGGAGTATGTCTCGAAGAAGTCAGAGCCATGTGTCTGTGTGAACCCTTTGGCACAGTAGCGGGCTTTGTAAACGGGTGATTCGCCAGGAAGCAGCTTCACCCGAAAGACCCATTTTCCTTTGTCGACATTGGAGGAGGTGGGTCGAGGGACGTCGATGAAGGTGCCGTTGTGGATGAAGGAGGATGTTTCCTTGGCCATAGCCTCGACCCAAAGAGGGGCGTCAAGGCAGGCCATGGCCTCCTCGTAGGCGGTGGGTTCAAAGATGGTGGGGGCCCCAGAGAAGAGGAGGACAGGGATGCCTGTCATGGTGCGCACGATGGGGGCACGAGTGGGTTGGCAGTGGTGGAGAAAGAGGAGCTCATCATGGGTGTCCTCAAAGAGAAGGGGAGAGAGAGGAGGACGAAGAGAGGGGGGTGGTGACGATGCAAGACGGCTGCGCAGAGTGAGGGCTGGCTGCTGGACTGCGGCTCTGCTGTTCGGCTGCTCTGCTGCCCTGCTGGTCGGCTGCTTTGTTGCCCTGCTGCCCTGCTGCTCTGCTGCGCCGCTGCTCTGCTGGCCTGCTGCGCTGCTGCGCTGCTGCCCTGCTGCACTGCTGTCCAGCTGCTCTGCTGCGCCGTTGCTCTGCTGGCCTGCTGCGCTGCTGCCCTGCTGCACTGCTGTCCTGCTGCTCTGCTGCGCCGCTGCTCTGCTGGCCTGCTGCGCTGCTGCTCTGCTGTCCTGCTGCTCTGCTGGTCAGCTGCGCTGGTAGTCGGCTGCGAGTGGCGACTGGAGACGGGTGGAGGTGGCGACGATGGGAGAGTGTACTGGTGGGGGAGTGGGAGTGTACTGAGGAGAGGGGGGGAAGGAGTGCAAGACAGGGTGAGTGGGGGGAGACGGGGACCGAGAATGGAATCAAGGGAGCGGGTGTGGGGACGTGGTTGGAGGGTAATGGAAGGAGCCGGACGGAGAGGAGGAGGGGGGGGAGGGGGGGAAGGAGCGGGGCGGGAGGAAGGGTTGGACGGGGCAGGGGATGAGTGGGGGGGAACGGCGATGGAGTGGGAGGGGGAGGGGGGGATTACCGGGTCAAGGATGTCACCTGAGGAACCTGAGATGGAGGATCCAGAGGGTGGGAGGGGAGCTGGAGCTGGGGTCGGGGGAACAACCAGGGGAGGGGGGAGAAGGGGTGGGGGGGTGGTGTCAGTCCAACGGAGGGGGCGGGGGGGAAGGGAGATCGGGTCAGTGGGAGGTGTGGAAGCGTAGTACGTGGTGGACTCATCAAAGATAACGTCACGACTGCGAATAAGGCGGCCTGAGGGAGGGTGGAGGAAGAGGTAATCTGGGGAAGAGGGGTTGTGGCCAAGGAGGATGCAGGGGAGGGTCCTGGCGGCAAGTTTGCCAGCCTTGCGAGAGCGGTCTGTGGGGTGGATAAGGACATGGGCTTTACAGCCCCAGACACGAAGAGGGGAGAGATCAGGTTTGGTAGAGGTCCATAACTCAGTGGGGGTGGTGGAGGGACGACTGGGGTGGGGATAGAGGTTAGTGAGAAGTGTGGCATGAAGGAGTGCATATCCCCAAAGGGAGGGTGGGCAGGAGGCATGCACCAAGAGGCACCGGGCTGTTTTGGTGATCTCTCGGATACGACTCTCTGCCACACCGTTCTGCTGAGGGGAGTGGGGAAGAGTGTGGGTGTGGCGAATGCCATGGGTAGTGCAGTAGGAGGAAAGTGCGTGATTGAGAAACTCACCACCGCCATCTGAGTGTAGACGGCGGATGGGTCGTTTAAAGTGGGTGGCGGCTTGAGTGGCCCATGCAATTATGGCAGCAGGGGCTTCAGCCTTAGTGCGTAGGAGTGAAACCGAGGAGTTTCGGCTGTGATCATCCACAAGGATGAGGAGATAGCGATGTCCCTGTCGGGAGGGGGAAGGATTGGGACCCCAAAGGTCCATATGGACTAGGTCAAGGGGAGCAGGAGAAAAGCTGGGATGACTGGGGTGATGGTGCTGTTTGAGCTTGCTTTTGACGCAGACTGTGCATGGTGGGGCTGGGGAGGGGGGGAGAGGGGGGAGGGTGGTGGGGAGACCGTTAAGGAGGGAGGATGACACGGTTTTGCGAAGGGTGGCGAAGTTGGGGTGGCCAAGGCGATGGTGTAAGAGGATGGCGGGGTGAGTGAGCTCTCGACAGGAGCAGGGGGAGGGGGTGGGAGGGGTGGGAGTGGTTGTGAGGAATACCTGGGGGGCGGAGGAGCGAGGGGTGCGGAAGGTGTACATGCGAGTGGTGGGACACATGGGAAGGCGAGTGAGAAAACGACCTGTGGTGGTGCGATATAGGTCACAGTGGGATGCATAACCTGGAAAGATGGTGGTGACACCGGCGTGTTGAAGGAGACCTTGGGAGATAAGGTTGTGACGGAGGGAGGGGATGTGGAGACCGGTGACAGTGCCAGAGGGGAAGATGGGACAAGGAAGGGTGGATGAGTGACGACTTTGAACGGCGAAGGTGGAGTCAGCACCAAGGATAGTGGAGGGAGTGGGGAGCGGAATGAGTTTTCCAGCGTCGCGAAGGACTGTGTGGGAGGCACCACTGTCTAGAACAAATTCAAGGGGTGGTGATGACGCGGAGCACTGGAATGACATTGTATTAATAGCATTGGCATACATGGATGGGTCACTAGGTGTTGGAGGCTGAAGACTCTGGCCTACGAACGCAGCAGTGGGAATCGGGGTAAAACCCGGGGGAAGGGAGGGGGAGGGGGGAGGATTCTCGGTCACCTGGGGTGGGTTAGTGGGGAGGACGGGTGGGGAAGGGGCCTGGGGGTAGAAGGGGTATGGGGGGAATGGGGAAGGGTACCAGGGGGTGGGAGGTGGGATAAAGCCAGGGGGTGCAAGGGGAGGGGGGCCAGGGGTGTATAGCGTGTGGTGAGACTGTGGAGGGACAAGGGGAGAGGGGTGGGGGGAGACATGAGAGATGGACGGGGGCTGATAGACAGGGGAGGTGCGTACATCATAGGGCGTGGGAAGGGGATGGAGGAGGTGCCAGCGTGGGGGGGTACCAGTGTTACCACGCTCAAACCATTCATCGGTGAGTGCCTTGAAGCAAGTGGCAGTGGCGTGAGTTGTCTGGAGGCAGCGTTGGCATTTGGGCGAGCCGTAGCGAATGAGGTATTGACACGGTGACAAAGTGCCAAGTCCGGATGCACCACTGCGGCCGGCACCACGGCCACCACCACCACCACCACCACGACTGCTCCCACCGCGACCACCACCACCACGACCGCTGCGTCCCGCACCACGTCCCCCGTTGTAGCCGTTGCTGGAGGCGCCACGACCACCTCCTCCTCCACGGACAAAAGCAGCAGTGAGAGGGGAGGAGGAGTGAAAGAGGTCAGCTTCGGCGTCAAGAAGCCAAGAGATGACATCGGAGGAGGAGGGAGTGCCAGTGCGTGCGGTAGTGAATGCGATTTTGTGGGTGGTGTAGGCAGTGGGGAGGCCGTCAAGGATACGGGCCATGAGGAGGGAGTCGGTGATTGTGATGCCGCGGTCAGAGAGGCGACGAGCAGCGTCAGTGAGGCGGCGGGTGAATGTGGCAGCATTGGGAGAGGTCTCAAGTGCGATGGCCTGAAATTCGCGGTAAAGTGCAAGCAGGGAGTTGAGGTCTTGACGGTCAAAGCGGGTGGTTAGGTCTTTCCAAAGAGCTGCAGAGGTGGTGGGGCGGATTTCTCGTTTGAGGGAGGTGGGAATGCATGCAAGGATGATGTTGAGGGCTTTGAGGTCGGCGATACGCCAGGCGGAGGAATCGAGTTTATATTTCAGGTCTTCCTCCCGGTATTTGGTAAGCCGTTGCTCATACTCGGTTGTTGCAGTGGTAGCAGCGGCGTAGGCGGCAAGAGCGTCCTTATGAGCGGCATCGGCGAGGACGTAGGTGGCGTGGTCGCGAGTGTAACCACGAAGAGTGCGTGCCCATCGATCAGGATCATCGTGATGAGCGGGTGTGGGTGGAGCTGAGGGAGGTGGTCCTGGAGGGGGGGGAAGATCAGGAGGAGGGGAGGAAGAGGGTGCTACGGGAGGAGGGGGGGCAGCTCCAAAGGGGGTATCAAGCACGAGGTCAAGGAGGTTGTAGTTGTGAAGTGTTGTGGAGCCAAGAAGGACATGCATGCTTTCAGAGAACGAGGTCCAATTGACCGGAGTGGTATCAGCAATGAGCTCAAGACGGTCTATGGAGCTGATGTCAATAGAGGAATCGGTAGCCATGGCGACAAGGTGGGGGAGGGGAACAGCCACAGGGGGAGGAAGGGATGGGGGCGGGCGTAAGAGATAGAAAACGTGGAGATGAGGTGGGTGGGAGGGTGCAGCCACAGGAGGAGGGAGGGTGCAGCCACAGGAGGAGGGAAGGATGAGGATATGAGACGGGATGGGAGAGAGCAGCCACAGGGAGGGGAAGGTGCGAGTGGGGACAGGTCTTACGTGTGGAATGTGTGGCGGATGAAGGCTCTTGTTGCCGAGGGCGTCGTGATCGGCGGCGGCGCGGGGGAGCAGGAGGAGGGACAGCCCCGGGCAGCCGCGTGTCGTACGGAAGCGGAAGTGCGGGCGACGGCCGCGGGTGCGCAGGCGACGGTCGCGGATGCGGGGGCGACGGTCGCGGATGCGGGGGCGACGGTCGCGGATGGGGGGGGGCGACGGTCGCGGATGCGGGGGCGACGGTCGCGGGGGTCGACGCGGAAGGCGACCAGTGGGGGCAAGCGGTGCCAGTGACGGGGCTAGCGCGGACAGCACCAGCAGCGCGCAATGTCGAGGGGAGGAGCCGCTGCGAGCGTCGCGAACGGCAGGGACGCGGAGAGCAACGCGAAGGGCGTGCGCGCAGGTGACGATCGCAGGTGGCGGGGTCGTCACGAACGGTGGCGGCGATGCGCCGTGAGGAGGGAAGGGTCTGGCGCCGGTGGCGCGCGTGGAAGCAGGGGCGCGCGGATGACGGGGGAGGACGGCAGTAGTGCTTGGTGCTGCCGTCGGAGGTGATAGCGCGCGAAATTGAGGAGGGGGGCTGCCGGCGAAGGGCGTGGCAGCGATGCGCGAACGTCGCGGATAGCGACGACGGCGTGCGGAAATAGGCGGAGGAGCCGTGGTGACCGTCGGAGTGATCACGTGGAGGGGGGTAGTGGTTTGCGCGGAAATGCGGGCTACTAGGTCGTGAAATTCGTACTAAATTTGAGTTAAGGATCGTGTGGCGTGAGCCTTAGAAGCTCTGAATACCATGTGAGAAATCTGAATGATGGTTTCATTAAGGAACAAGGGAGTTTACATAGTTGAGGAAGAGGGATGAGTTGAGTTGGGGGCCTTGCCACAATTATTGGCCCCCACCAATAAGTTGGGGTCACCAATTATTGGAGGGGTCAATAATTGTGGTAGGGAGGGCCACAATTACTGAACCTCCAATAATGGGGAGCCCAATTATTGGGGGGTCACAATATTGGACCAAGGTTGGATTGACCCCAACCCCTCAACTAGGGCAAACCCTAGTTCTACACCCAAGATAAACTTGGGTGCTTACATCTAACCAAGTCTTGCTAGTCTATGCATGATACAAAGAATATGAGTATTCTAACACACGTCGGACGTGGTGTTCTACGAGGATATGTCGCTGGAAGTGTGGAAGTCGGAGCACGGGCCGGTGTCCGGACGGACGCCGACTACCCCGCCGACTGACACCTCAACGGCGACGCTGCCTCTGCTCGCCGAGGTCGGTGAGCTTGCTAATGAGGACGCAGAGGTCGTCCGTCCTCCTTCCCCTTCCCCTCCCCTCGTGGCCGACCTGCGCGGGCTGACTCCTGTGTCGGCCTCCGGCGATGAGGGGAGTAGTGGGACGTCGCCTTCAGCGCCGGCCAAGGGCATCGCCGGTGGCCAACGTGACGAGCGGCAAGTCGACGTGGGAGTGAAGTCGACGTTGGTAGGGGAGGAGCAGGTCGAGGAGGAGCAGCCGACTTGGGTAAAGCCGACGAAGAAGGCAGCAGGGCAGCAGCCGACAAGGGAGCAGGCAGCGGTGAAGCCGACCCTGGAGCAGTCGGCAACCAGGCAGTCGGCAGAGGAGCCGAGCAAAGGGGAGAAGTCGGCCAGGAAGTCAACCGAGGTCCAGCAGGCCGACGAGGGCAGCGAAGCCGGTGACGAAGAAGGGGACGCCGAGGAGTCCACCAAGAGCGACGTGGTGGAGGTTCAGCCTCAACCCTGGAAGTCAGGCCGACTTCGGAGGCCACCCGACTTCTTCATCCCCGCTGCCTTCTCCACGGTGTACGATGTGGACGACGACGAAATGGCGTATGACGACGCCGAGGAGGATGAGGAGCTTCCGGAGCTCGACCCCGACATGCATGCCGACCCCGAGCACCGTTGGGATATCTCGACTATGACGGTGAAGGAGGCGTTGGCGAGTTGGAAGGGCCCGACGGTGAAGGCCGCCATGGAGGAGGAGATCCGCTGCCTCATCAACATGGGCACTTGGGAGCTGGTCGAACGCCCACCAGGAGTGAACATCATGAAGAACCGGTGGGTGTCGATGACGAAGTACCACGTCGACGACACCGTCGAGCGCGAGAAGGCGAGGCTGGTCGTGAAGGGCTTCACCCAGGTGTATGGCGCCGACTACGACGAGACGTTCGCGCCGGTGGGCAGCTACGTCACGTTGAGGATCTTCCTCGGCATCGTCGCCGTCCTCAACCTCAACCTGATGCAGCTCGACATGAAGAACGCCTTCCTGTAGAGCAAGCTCGACCGGGTGCTGTACATGTCCCAGCCGGACTACTTCAACGACGGAACCGGCCGGGTGTGCAAGCTGCTGAAGAGCCTGTACGGGCTGAAGCAGTCGCCGCTGCTGTGGTACTTGGCGCTCAACGACGTGCTGGTCGGCGCCGGGTGGAAGAAGAGCCAGGTCGACGAGGCTCTGTACTTCAAGGTCAGCGACGACGGAGTGGCCTGCTGGGTGCTGGTCTACGTCGACGACCTGCTCGCCGCCAGCAGTAGCACCGAGATGCTGAAGAAGCTGAAGGGGCTACTGGAGTCCGCCTTCGAGCTGCGTGAGATCTCGCCGGTGCAGAAGTACCTCGGGCTGGAGATCGTCCGCGACTGGTCGGCGGGGAAGCTGTGGCTGCACCAGCAGGGCTACGCCGACAAGCTGCGTAGGCGCTTCATCGACGAGGAGCAGACCGGGCGCACTCCGAAGACGCCGGTCTCGGTCGACGCCTACGCCGAGCTCACCCTCGACAACGATGAGGCATAGGAGCAATAGGAGGAGGAGTACCGGCAGAAGGTTGGCTCGCTGCAGTTCGCGGCGACGACAACGAGGCCGGACATCGTCTTTGCCTGCAGCAAGCTGGGGAGCGGCCTCACGGTGAGGAGTGACCAGCACTGGCGCGAGGTCGACCGCTGCCTCGCCTACCTCGCCAACACGCGTGACACCGCCCTGGAGTTCGGCGGTGGACCAGAATCGCTGGAGCTGGTCGGCTACGTGGATGCCGACGACGCCGGTGATAAGCAGAACCGGACGAGCATGAGCGGCTATGTATTCGTCTACGGAGGGGCCGCAGTCTCCTGGTCGAGCCAGCGCATCAAGTGCACGACGTTGTCGTCGACCGAGTCGGAGTACGTGGCGGCCACCGAAGCCGGAAAGGAGGGACGCCACCTTCGCTTCCTCCTGGCAGAGTTCCGGCAGCTGGATGACGGAAAGCCGACTGTCCTTCGGGTGGACAACAAGTCGGCCATCACGGTCGCCGAGGGCATGGGGTTGACAGGCAACCTCAAGCACATGGAGCGGCGACAAGCCTGGCTGCAGCACATGGTGAAGCGCAGGAAGTTTTCGTTGAAGTACATCCCGACCGCTGAGCAGCCGGCCGACTTCCTGACGAAGGCGCTGCACTATCCGGCCTTGAACCGGTGCTCCGTCGCCATCGGCCAAGTGCGCTTGGCCGACTTGGGCGACGGCAACAACGACGTGCAGCAAGGAGGACAACGAGTGGCCCACGTGTGCAGGACAACAGGAGAAGGCTATAATGACTGAGGAGGAGAGAAACAATCGGGTACGAGTCTAGAGGAGGAAGACCGTGAGCACTAGGAGGCATCGAGCAGTCCGGAGGGGAGGAAGGGAGACCAAGGGCCCAAAGGCCATTCATAGGTGGGAACAGCTGCAGCAGCAGTAGCAGCAGCAGCAGCAGCAGCGGCTACAGCAGCAGACGTTACAACCATCACTTTTGCTGCTACTGCATCTCTTGCTGCTGCTGATCCAGCTCCAGCCTCTCATTCGCCAACCTCTCCTACTTCTCGGGCTCAAGCCGACGAAGAGCCTGGTGACGCGTCGGATAGTGATGGTGAGGCGGAGTAGATGCCTCAGTAGTAGTGCCTCCAGCTCCAACCCCCTCGGAACTAGCCCCTCCAGTGCCACCCTAAGCTCCAACACCCTCAAAACCAGCACCTCCAGCGCCCGTGCCTCCTGCACCAACACCCCCAGAGTCTACTTCAACATGTCATGGTAGTGCCAAAGGCTGATGCGGTCACTATAAGGACGACTGTGGAGAAGGAGACGACACCTGACATGCTACCTAGGGGAGAGGGGAAGCGTGAGACACACCTGAGGCAGGAACGGGAGGGAGAGGGTGTACCGGAGGAGCAGGAGCAGGAGAAGGAGTGGGAGCTAGAAAGGAGAGGGGGGGAGGGGAGAGGAACAGGGAGACCTCGGAGGGGGAACTGGGCGTAGTAGGATACAAACTCGTCAAAGCGGATGTCACATGAGTCGAGGAACCAGTGGAGGGGCGTGTGGTAAAACTCGAATTCCGGGGCATCCACAAGGAAACCAAGGAAGACATAGGGAAGGGTACAAGCCGAGAGCTTATCCGTAGAGGTATCGTGGACCTGCGCAACGCAGCCCCAGCACGAAACTCCGACGCAACACCGAGGGACCTGGTCCAAAGACTGGTCGGTGAAGCCTATGGCCGTGAGACATGAGGCCAGAGGTTCAGCTGGTGGGCGACGCAGCGAACCGCATTGGTCCACAGAAAATGGGGCGCATGGGCATGGATCATGGAGGCGTAGGCGATCTCCATGACCAAGCCAATGCGGCGCTCAGCAACCCCATTCTGCTGTGGGGACTGCGAAAGCTTCCAGGACTGAGGGATGATATGCTCGCTACAGAACCCGGCAAGCACCTCGGAGTGAAACTCAATCCCGCGGTCGGAGTGGAGACTCAGGACATGACTAGTACGCGTGGCACTAGTGGCCAGCAACTACCAGATCAGGGTAGAAGTTACGCTGCACTTCTTCCGCAGGGGGAACACGGTGGTGTAGCGAGAGAAGTTGTTAACGACCACCGGGAAGAAGTTCTCCCTCTCAGGCCCAGGGCAAGGGGCGGGGCCCCAGACGTCCAAGTGAAGAGTCTGGAAGGGCGTGGTGGCCGAGCGAAGGGAGGAGTGAGGAGTGGCGTGCAGTCAACCCTCGACGCAAGGAGTGCACGGCGGCGCAGGGGAAGGAGGGAGCGATGCAAACACGTGCGGGAGTCTTGAGGCAAGACGCTTACTAGATATGTGTCGGGGTAGGACGAGGGACGGGTGACCAAGACGGTGGTGCCACATGACTTTTGGGTGGGTGAGCGCCCGACCGGAGCACGACGCATCAACCTGACAACACGCAGCTATCTGACCGGACGCAGCTACCTGGGGAGACGCGGTGTGCAGTGTGAAGAGATCCAAGCGGGGCTCGCCACGAAACGTAGCCAGAGTAGTCCCACTGGCATCGTCCAAGCGGGTCACAACACGCTCGTGCTGCGTAAACCAAGAGCCAACACCGAGGTCCTGAAGGGGTCCAGCACCGACCAAGTTCCTGGAGAACGAGGGGATGTGGAAACCAGTGAGGACACAAAAGGGGACAGCCGGGCACGGGAGAGTGGTAGAGCTGCAGGCAACTGCTGGTCCTCAAGTAGGATCAGCCAGCGCAACCGGAACCGGAGCAGGAAGCGGTATGACAATCGTGTGGCAACGGAAGAAGCACTGAGACGTACCGTAAGCCCCCGGATATAAGCGCAGGCCTCGGATAAGCGCCGGCGCTTATAAAAGGATGACGTCACTTATATCCAGTCCTCGATAACAAGCTCACCCTTGAAGGCTTACGCATTATAAGCGCCACCCTCTGCTTGTTTTTGTTATAATTGTACTGAAATCGTTGTAACGAAACTCACATTTCCGTTTCCCCCTTCAGCTCGCTCGGCTCATTGCATGCGCGTCCAGTCAGAATGAGTTGTCAGCGGCATAAGTTGACTCATTATAACTCTGTGTGTTGGTAGTGAATCATTCCCTGCCAACTTGTGCGAGATTCTCAATTCCAGCCTGTATAGTTTCGACTCGATTCAAATTGCAAGAACTTGATCTACAATTTGGTGTAAGAAATACGCATTTCATAAATGTCATTATATAAGCGCTGGCACTTATAAAAATCCTCGATTATAAGCGCACCCCCTAAAAAACAGTGTTTTTTTATACCCCCGGGGGCGCTTCTATCAGGGGGGGGTGACGGTACAAGAGTCCAGCGTGAAGGAGAGCGAAGCGTCAGCCGCGAGTATGTCTGGGCTAGTATCTACACAAGCACATGGACTAGAAGCATGAGCACATACACTAGCAATAGGCAAGGATCTTAGGATATGATTACGCGAGCAAACAGATCCTGCAGCACTATAGTCAACATCGGCATACATCACAGCCGTAGATCCATGGCGGGTCTGCTCAGTAACGACACGACGTAGCGAATTTTGCTACTTCCGACGTAAGGTAGTTGGCGCAAAAAAATAGGTTCATCGTGAAGATCCATGATTGACCCGTCGGACCACATTTTTTGGCTCGGGTCAAAGCACGGGGGACGCTGGGGCTTGAGCGGCATGGGAAACGCAATCGTTGAGTCGTCAATTTCGACCGTGATACTAACGCGACGGCGATCCCCACACGCTGATTCCGCCAAGACGTCCCTTCGATCGTACCGTGTACGCCGCATGATTCTTTACGAGCGGTGCGATCACTCGCCGTAGTCGAGCGCTGTCCCACGCACTTGAGTCGGGACGACAATGTCGCAGTCAACGACGGCTTGTGGCGCTTGTGTTGGTGCAGGATTGGATGCGTGCTGGAGAATTTCCCGTTTTGCCTTCAGCTTGGTGATTTCCAGTGCGCTGTCTTGCCGTTGCTGCATGATTTCGTCCATGCGCTCCTGTGCGAGGTCGGCGAGGCTAAATACGGTATCTCAGGACGTCGGCCGTCCTAGGTGATAGGCGCGATCATGACCGCACGTACTTGAGAGAGAGCACGAGGGCAGCTGCTAATAGTAGGGGGCGTCTGCGTCTTCTAGTGAAAAAAAAAAAAAAAAAAGTTATGGTTGCGGGAAAATGTGCGGTCCGGACCGGAAAGTGGCTCCGATAGCCACGTGTTACGGGCGCGATTAAATAAGCGTGCGATGATTGCACTAAAGAGTCAAACGCGTACAATGTGAGCGAAGGCATGAGAGAACATTTATCAAATGAAAGCGCGCGCTTGTCAGCTAGCTAGTGCGATGCTGGCAGCAAGACTCAGGCATGAAGCATAGGCCGACCCAACCAAGTCCAGGAGTGTGTTTTAGTAAATAATGACGTGCTAAGTGCCGAACACCGTTTGGGTGCAACAGGCGAAGAACATTGTACGCGTTGTACGCGTTGCTGAGGTGCGCGGTAAGGATATCCGGAAATTCTCCTAGCAGACTGGCTGGCACGAGGTAACCCGACCCGAATGGGTGCGATGCGATCGGATTTGGGTTGAGACTTCGATAGACGAATTGCAGCCATCAAAATTACTTGGACAACTGTTGTAGGGAAATGCTCCCCTCTTTTCCTGGGCTTGAGGGACGACGATCCACCTTGTTCCTACGCCACAGCACTGTCGCTGGGGCTTCGTGTTTCTGCAGGGGGGTCAATTCGTGGTCGTGGTTGTGAGTGGAAGCAATGGCCGACGCAATCGGGTCCAGTGTCTGTGCGGCGTAGACCCTTTTCTTCGCTGTGCGAGTGCATTTTGTCAGAAATTATGAACAGGTTAACTATTAGACGAGGCTCTCAGTGGCTTTTGTGCTCCCCTTTCTGTAGTGAAAATCGTGTGGCCACTGACTTGCCCAGCGACGTCAAGTCCGAAATTTTATGGAACATAGTAACCGTCTCGGTCACGTTCAGTACCCTGCCAGCAAGGCCGTCTCCTTTCACCCCATAATCTGAAGGCTGGGTCTCGGCGAAGACCACAACGTGTTGTACAGTAACGACGTACATAGATGGAGATCTGTTGTGATCTGCTCATTAGCTCCATCGACCACAAGTCGTCCACGCCACGGCATGAAGTCGATCCGAGCCTCTCAACTCCCTTCGCCCCTCTTCAGACTCCATTCGTCCCATGGCGCGCCATCCGCATTCAACGGTGCTAGGCGATGGGACGGATTGTGCCACGAAAGGGTGGAAAGCGCAGAACGCGCTGTACAGAGTAGGTGCAAACAGCTGTATGACGGTGCGCGGATTACAGAGCAGGTGCAAGAAGTGTATTGGGACGCCCTGTCCGACCGAGGCCGGTACTATTTCTCTCTTGCGTTAATTCCAGTTAGCTGGCGGGTAATTAAGAGCGGAATGATGTACAGAGAAAGGTGACGTCAGGAATAACGCTCACGCGGAAGATACAAGCCCTGCGAAGTCGTTCATTGGCCCATCCTCGCATCCACGCATAGACGGGTGCTCCCTTCAGCTTAATCCAGGAAGGCTGCTCCAACCGACAGGCTCGATGTGCAATCTACTGTATGAGATCCTCTAAGCAGAACCATGGCGAGGTTAAGTGAGGCGCTGCAGTGCGCCAGGCTGTGCCATGTCAGGGTACCTTTAATGCTTATCCGCCCTTGACTTCCGCTCTATCCCATCCCCTCACGCTGAGCGAGTGAGACTGAGACGCCGGGTATCACGGCGGTGCCCATGGCGATAAAGCTGCGGGCTTCAGCCCAATCCTCAGTCTACCTCCGTTCTATCCTCCTTCAAGCGTTCAAGTGTCACTTGAGTTTCTTTCCACCGTACGTTAACAGCTACCTCCCTCCGCACTCGGTGCTTACTACAGCTGGTTGAAACGCGCATATAGAAAATGGCGACGAGCAAGATCATTCTACCAAACCTCGACGTCTCCTCCCGACTTTCGCGGGCTGTGCTCGCCACGTGTCACACGGACCAGGTTCCTTTCTCGCGCCGCGTGCACGACAGCCGCGCGGATTTCGATCTGCTCGCGCTGGAAGGCCGGCTCTCGCTGCTCGACGCGCAGCGCGAACTCAATGCGATCCGCTGCGAACAGTTTGTTACCATGTTACAGTCGTTTGTGAGCGAGGGGGAGAGCGGTGGCGACGAGTTGAGAGGCGACTGGGAGTCGGGCAGAGGAAGGAGAATGGCGTCTCGCTACAGTCACATCCAAGCAACGGCAGCGGGGCGCGGGGACATCCCTCGCGTTCAATCAGAGCCGCTGGAAATGGGCACTCAGAGAGTGTCGCGCAGCCACCGCCGCAGCAGCAGCAATAGCGGTCGCGGCGCCAGAAGGCAAGCGATGGCCGCTAACCGCCTGACGCGGTGGGCGTCGTGCGAGCAGCGCTGGAATGGCGGCGACGACGAGTGGTGAAGCCGCCTGCGCTGCCCGTGTTTTCCGATCCTGTCCCCTCTCGACGCGCCAGTGCACGCAGCTGTACATACTCGCTCCGTCCGTCGACACCTTCGAGGCGCACAACGGATGCGTGTGGTTCCGTTTCCCCCCAGTCAATCGTAATATACTCGGGACGAGCTTTCTCAGGAGGAAATGTGAAGAAACTAAAAACGGGTGATCCAACCCGATATTACCTCTGGGTATGCAACCCAGAGCACGACCACGGAGAATTCTGTACATCTTTGTAAAATGATTAAATTCATTGAGACCTCTCACACATTCATATACATCTTATTGAGGGCCACCTAAGTCTTTAGGTAAGGTAATCAATTTTCCAAAGATACATCAGTAATTTTCTCCTGTACGCTGGATTGAAGTCAGGGCTGATTTCCTGATGTGCTTTCATGGCTCGAACCATGACATGATGCCACCCCTGCTGCCATAATGCAGCCTTGCAAAAAATATCTGGTTACACTCTCCATCCAAGTTGCAACAGCACATTCATAAGGCTTTAAAAATATCCCAGTAGGCCATCTGCTGTAAAGGCATGAACTCACGGTGCACCACATGGAACTGGTGCGGTGATGCAGCTAACATTCGACCTACGTTATCTTCCTTCCTCACCTAATCCTTTGCTGAGCTCCCCACTCAAGAAACCACCCCCCCCACAGACTTTCCTCCACCACCCTGCCGTGTGTTCAGCAGCGCCGCCCGCCCACCATATTCCCCGGCCCGTTTGAACGAGACGCGTATGAGCCAGCTTGAAAGGGTGCAAGTAAGCAAGTTGCTTGGCAGGCAGGAAGCGTCAAGGGCGTGCGGTGAGCAAGCGCACGTGCGCCTCCCTGACAGCGCTCTGCACCTGCGCTGGCAGGCGGTGCAGGCAGGCAGTGCGGCGCATGGCGGGGTACCATGGCGCCAGGCTGCTCACCGCCTCCCCCACCATCTCCCACTGCCCCGCCGCCCATGCCGCCCACACCACCGCCTCCGCTGCTGCCCATGGTGCCACTGGGACTTCCGGGGCCCAATCCGTGCCAGTGGTGGTGCTGCTGCCCGTGCTGCTGCCATCGGTGCAGTCAACAGCACTCTCACAGGGCCCTCCGCTGACTGGGTCATGCCAGGTGGCACGCAGGCGTGCTGCCACGTAGCACAAGGCAGCATGGTGCAGCGCGGGCAGCATCCACTGGTGGGCGAGCGATGCGAGGTGCACTGCAGAGAGCAGGCGCGTGGTGAGCGAGAGCGGGGGCAGGCGCACAGAGGAGAGCGACACAGGGGCGCTGTGATGCCAGCTAGGGCTCGCAGCAGCAGTGGTGGGGGTTGGGTGATTGAGGTTGGTGGGTGTGAGGGCGGCATGGGAAGAGAGGGGGAGGGGGAGGAAGGAGACGCGGGCGGAGTAGAGGAAGCGCAGGAGAGCGATGAGCGCTGGTAGGGGCAGCGGTGGCAGATGCACCTCGTGCTGAGAGCTGCACGGCAGGCACGGCGCACACAGATAGAGGGGGGAAGGGGAGATCAAGCAGCGCAAATCAAAAGAGTCAAGAGCAAATTGATACATGACGATGGACTCGTGCACAGAGAGCATCACTCCAACCCCCTCAGCCCTCCCATTGATCACCCCCCTCACTCCCTTCCATCGCCTCCCCTCATTCCCCCCTCTCCCCCCTTTCATTTACCCCACTCCCCCCCATCTCCCTCCCCCAAAACCTCTTACTTCCCAACCCCCGACTCGCCCCCACCCCCCACCTCTCGCGCATGCCGCAGTGCAGCAGCGCGTGCAGGTACTGGCTGCGCGCCCCCAGCACACAGCGGTGCGCCGCCACCCGCACGCACCGCCACACACCCCCCTGCCCGCCCCCCCCCTCCCCACTGCCCTCCCCGTCAGGCCCCCCGCACGCCTCATGCTGCGCCTCTTCCCCACTGCTGCTGGGGCTTGCAGGCGGTTGGTGCGCGGGGGAGAGGGGAGCATGGCGGGCGCACGGCACACAGAGCACAATGTCGCTGTGGGGATAGGGGCATGTGTGGGGGCAGGCACAGAGGGAGGCAGGGGAGAGACGAGGTGGTGAGATGAGATGGTGAGGCACGGCGCTGAGACTAATGAAGTGATGACGAATGATTCAGGTTGGGAGGGTTGATGGACAGAGGAAAGGGGCAATGACTACCAGTACAAACTGCCATGCCCCATGCTGCCTGCCATGCCACATGCTCATGCCCCATACTGCCATGCCCCATACTGCCATGCCCCATACTGCCATGCCCCATACTGCCATGCCCCATACTGCCATGCCCCATACTGCCATGCCCCATACTGCCATGCCCCATACTGCCATGCCCCATACTGCCATGCCCCATGCTGCCATGCCCCATACTGCCATGCCCCATGCTGCCATGCCCCATACTGCCATGCCCCATGCTGCCATGCCCCATGCTGCCATGCCCCATGACTGCCATGCCCCATGCTGCCATGCCCCATGCTGCCATGCCCCATGACTGTCATGCCCCATGCTGCCATGCCCCATGCTGCCATGCCCCATGAATGCCGTGCCTCACCTCCAAGGCAGCCCAGCTGGACCAAGTGCTGACGTCAGATCACACCCCATCGCATCATCGCGGCCCCAGATCGGCCAATCACAGCGGAGGAGTGCAACGAACCCATCCAAGCGGCACTTCTTAGCCAGCTGCAGCAGATCCTTGGACAGCGAATGAGAGAGCGACACCTGTCCCGTGTAAATATACTCCAAGAGCTGACTGAACGTCTCGCCACTCACACCCTTCCCCAGCCGCACCTCCCTCACCACCCCCCCCTCTCCCTCCGCCCCCTCCCCTCCCCCCCTTGCCATGCCTTGGCCACTCACCCCCTCATCCTTTCCCTTATCGAGAAGAGAGCGGTTGCTATGAGGGTGCCCAGCGATGGAGGCGCGGGCAGGGGCAGAGGGCGCGGTGAGGGGCGAGAGGAGGGCGGGGCAGCGGGCAGCGATGATTGCTGCATGTGCCACCACTCGCAGTGGGGAGGCGGCAGCGGTGGAGGTGGGTGCAGAGGGGTGCGTGAGGACGAACGCCACTTGCGCCTTGGGGCTTGCAGGGGAGGTCGAGAGCCGGGTGAAGTGAGTGTGTGATGCATGAATGGGAGAGGAGGCGGACGAGGAGGAAGGGGAGAGGCAGGTGAGAGCAGAGCGGATGTCACGGGCGACAGCAGAGGGCACTCCCAGGGGGGGTGTCTCACTGTGTGTGGCGGGCGCGTGGTGAGACGGAGGGCGATGAGAGGGCTGCTGCTGAGAGGGCTGTTTGGCAGCAGCAGGCAGTGCAGCGGAGGGTGGGGGAGGGTGGGGCAGGGAGTGGCAAAGCGAGATGCATCGGGCAGCAAGGCAGCGCAGACCGGCAGGCGATGCGGGATGGAGGAGACGAGTGAGCGAGGGGATGAGGCTGTCAGGGAGAATGACGCAATGGGGGGCGGGTGAGAATGGCTCTGAGGGAGGCGGGTGGGATGGTAATGGTGGTGCGGGGTGCAGGAGGGCGAGAAGGGTTGTGAGGGCAGAGAACAGGATAATGTCAGAGCCTTGCCATGCTGTGATGTCAGCACTGTATGGCGCATGTGGAATGTTGGGCCTCTCATCAGCCAGCAGCATGACGCCAGCATCCTCTTCCTCACTGCCCTCGCTGCCTCCCCCGCCCCCCGTCACTCCCACCACCTCGTCCTCCTCCCCCTCTAGCTCTCCCTCCCCCCACCACACCTCATTCCCCTCATCCCATCCCCACTCATCCTCCCCTGCACCCTCCTCTCTCCCTCCACCTGCCCACCCCTCGCCTTCCCCCAACCTTCCTCGGCCCTCGCCCCTCCTCCCATCATCACCCCACCTCCTCACCTCCCCTTTTTCCCGCTCCCCCTCCTCCTGCCCGTCCCCCTCCCCTGCGCCCCCCTTGGTCCACAGGGCCACGCGGGCCGCCACCACCAGTCCCACGGCCGGCACGCCCCCCTCTGCCTGCACCGCCTCCCCTCCCCGCCCGTCACACGCCAGCGCTGCCACCAGCAGCAGCTTCGTCGCAGCTTCCACCTCCTGCCGTGGCGTGTCAGTGGTGAGCAGTGGTGTAGAGGAGTGACGAGTGGGTGGGCGCGAGCAGAGGCGGCAAGCTAGGGCGGCCTGGCGCACTGCAGAGGCTGCGAGGGCCCTCATGCTGGGCTCGTGCCCGCCCTCCCATGACCTGCCCTCTGGGGTGCATCCCCCACTGCTGCTGCTGCTACTGCTGCCGCTGGTGCTGCTGCTACCTGCATCTCCTGCCGCCATACGGTCACCGTGGTGGGTACCAGGCGCACCACCGCTTGCTGCACGCTCACCAACCTCCCTCCTGCCCTCCCCTGCGGCGCGCGCCTCACATGACACGGGAGGGCAGAGGGAGGGTGGTGAGAGTGCTTGAGAGAGGGCGGTGCGGGAGAGAGAGGCGAGGGCGGGACAGGGCGAGGAGAGCAGCGCGAGCAGCGCGGAGAGCAGGGCGTGTGCCGTGGAGGGGTGGAGGGGGGTGATGGGTGCGGGCGATGGTGAGGCGCTGGCAGCAGCAGGGCAGGACGTGGCGTGAGAGGAGGGAGTGAGCAGCGTGAGGAGGTGAGCGCTGCAGTAACGGTGGGAGAGGGGTGGGGGGAACGAAGGGGCAATGGAAAGTGAATGGTGGCAGCAGGCCGTGTGGAGACAGATGAGTTTGATGAACAAGATGGTGCAACGGAAGAATGTGATGCACACCGCACTGGTGAGGTCTCAGAGGTGGATGGGGTGGATGGGGTGGATGGAGTGGATGGGGTGGATGGGGTGGATGGGGTGGATGGGGTGGATGGAGTGGATGGGGTGGATGGAGTGGATGGGGTGGATGGGGTGGATGGGGTGGATGGGGTGGATGGGGTGGATGGAGTGGATGGAGTGGATGGGGTGGACAAGCAGGCAAGCGCCATGGGCACGTGGCATGAAAAGCAAGTGCAGGCATACACATGCAGCAAAACCATGGGCCCACCGACCCGCCCACACATGCCTCTGCCACCCACACTGCACTCAGTACCGCACCGCATGCACGCCCATCACACCCCCATCGCTTGATGCCCATGCCCCTGGCCGCTCACCATGCCAATGCTGCTACCGCCTCCATGCCTGCATGCCCATCCGCTCCCCCTGCCCTCCCTCCCCGTCCTCGCCCCCCACCGCCGCCACTGCCCGCACCTCCCCTGCTCTCCACGCTCTCGCCTGCCTTCCCCCACACCCTTCCAGCCTCCTTCGCCTTCACTAGAGTCACACCATCCCCCGAATCACACACTGCCACGTGGCAGAATGCTGCCCTCCACCTCACCGCCTCCCACGCTGCAGCCATGACGACCTGCGACCCTCCCACCTGCTCCTTCCCTCCACCCGCCCTGCCATCACCTCCCCCATTTCCCATCTGCTCTTCACTGCTGTTCTGGGAGCATCCTGGCCGTCCATCCACCCCGCCACCCAGCAGTGCATGCATCAACGCAGATGCAGACAAGCCCGCCGCCCGCAGTACAGCCGGGTCATGATGGCCGCCCGGCCAGCGCAGGAGGCTCGCTGCGGTCTGCCAGGCAGATGCTGCCACGTGGCTGGCTGCTGAGTCATCACGTGCTGAGGTGGCGGGCGAAGAGGAGGATGAGATGAGGCGGAGGGAGGGCGGGTGGGGGCAGTGGCAGGGGGTCAGGGGGAGGGGTGTGTGGGCTGCTTGCAGGGCAAAGGTGAGGAGGAGGGTGAGAGGTGATGCTGCAGTGGTGGCGGAGGGTGTCGTGCATCGAGTGGCAGCAGCGAACGATGGGTGGCTCTGCACACATGTGATGGGGTATGAAGAGGAATCAGGGGGTAAGGGTGAGGGACAGAGAGACGGAGCGGGTTGCCATGTAATCTTACCCCTTATACTTGCATGACTGAATCTCTCACAAAACACGAAGGAGCGTTTGAGGGAAAAGGGGTGGGGCGGGAGCAGCATGCATCCATGGGACAAATGCTGGATGGCCCCGACAGCAAGGCTGAGTCACCGAGGGGCGTGCATGGCAAAGGAAGGTGCATGTTAGGAAGGATTGTACAGCGAGCGCTTGCAGAAGCGAGAGGGCGGCTTGACGGCAGGCAGGACAGGTGATGAGGCAGGAGGTGGAGGAGGAATGTGAGGAGGGCACGGGTGAGAGGTGGCGGGTGAGAGAAGGGAGGAGGCGGAAGGTCGGGTGCAGCAGCAGGTGGCACATGGAGGGGTCCTGCGCTGCGAGGAAAGGGGGGTGGTGTGGTGCAGAGAGATTATGAGTTGAGTAGAGATCATGGTGGTACTCGACAAGTAAGACATTTGCTCAATCATGCCTACATGCACATGGGGTGCACCCACGTCAATCCATTTCACCTAGAAACAAATACAGACAGCATAAGAATAGAAAGCAGACGCATGGCCCACTCACCCATGGCATTGAGAAGGCTCAACGCTGCTTCCGAAACAGCAGCAGCAGAACCATCCATGTGTGCCCCATGCGGCAGCGGCAGGGCCATGACCACCAGCTGCGCCATGCGCCCCCTGCCACCTGACAGCTGTGTTGGCCTGCGCAGCAGCTCCCTTTTCACCTCCCTGCCACCTGCCGGGCAGCGCTGCACCAGCAGCAGAAGCACGTGCAGCACTGCTGCCACCGCTGCTGCCTGCCTGCCCTGCCACGGGGCAATAGGCTCGTCGCCATTACTGCTGCTGTTGCTGCTGCCTTGGCTGGTGATATCTGTGTGTGCGCTACTGCACGTGCTGCTCTGCGCCCTTGACCCTCCATCCGCTCCTGCCACTCCTCCACACGCCTCCTTACCACAAGAAGCAGCACTGGTGTGAGCATGCATCTCTCCCCCGCCCATGCCACCTTCCCTTTCCCCCACACCCATCACCGCTTCCCCTCCCACGACCCTCGCATCCCCCGCACCTGTTGCCCCCCACAGCCACTCAGCAGCCCGCGCCACCACGCCTCCCCTACTCTTCCCTCCACCATCCCTGCCCTTGCTGCCTTTGCTGCCCATGCTACCCGTGCTACCCGTGCTGGCCTGCGTGCCATGACTGCTGAGAGCAGGCGCGGAGCGTGACAGGTGGAGGCGCCACAGCGCGGCGAGCAAGGGGGCGGTGAGGGTGGCGAGCGGCGGGACGAGGGGCGAGGTGGACGAGGGGGGAGAACGGAGCACAGTGGGAGGGGGTGCGAGGAGGGAAGGGGGGAGGGCGGGAATGGGGGCGTGGCGGAGTGGGCGGGAGAGGGAGTGTGGAGGCAGGGCGAGGAGGGAGGCAGCGAGGGCAGTGCAGGCGTCCAGCACCACGTGGTCGTCTGGTGATGGCGTAGGTGGGTGGCGGGTGCAAAGGGCACACGCAGCACACACACGGGGCACCCAGGGTAGGGCGGCGCAGACAAGGAGGGGAGGAGAGGGCGCAGAGCATGTTGAGTTGAAGGATGTGAGCAGGCGGTGGGGAAGCAGGGGGCTTCACACGGGGCGGTGTATGGGGCAGGGCAGTAAGGAACAGAGAGAGAGGGCTTCAAGGGGCTGTGCCGGCGGGGCGGGGTGCTTGAAACACAGCACAGCAGTGGCGTCAAGGGACAGCACGCAGAGCAGAGCAGCGAGGGAGCACAGCACATGCATTTCTGTGCGCACAGCAGAGCAGAGCAGAGCAGAGCAGAGCACACGCACGGTGCATCACAGCAGCAGCAGAGCGCAGCCATGTGTGCCCTGCAGCACCGCAGCACGACAACCACCACCTCTCCAGCCAGCCAGCCATCACCCCACCCGGAACAGCCTTGCCGCGTGGATTGCCTCACCGATGCTCTAATCCACGTGGCACCTCCCACACCCCCACATCCCCCACACCTCCCACACCCCCACATCCCCCACACCTCCCACACCCCCACATCCCCCACACCTCCCACACCCCCACATCCCCCACACCTCCCACACCCCCACATCCCCCACACCTCCCACACCCCCACATCCCCACATCCCCCACACCTCCCACACCCCCACATCCCCACATCCCCCACACCTCCCACACCCCCACATCCCCACATCCCCCACACCTCCCACACCCCCACACCCCCACATCCCCCACACCTCGCACACCCCCACATCCCCCACACCCCCCACCACTCCCACACCCCCACAACCCCCACACCTCCCACACCCCCCACAACCCCCACACCTCCCACACCCCCCACACACCCCACACCCCTCACCCCTCCCACACCCCCCACCCCTCCCACCCCTCCCACACCTCCCACACCCTGTCCCAGCTGGCCCAACCTCCCGACACTGGCCTCACCGGGGGCATCAACATAGGCGGAGAGGGCGAGCAGCATGGCCCCCGTGACACTCTCCCGCCACCACCGCCCCCCCACAGTGGCCATGCGCGCACACACGCGCACCGCTGCCTGCCGCAGCGACGCCAGCGCTGGTGGCGCGCTGAACGCCAGCAGGTGCAGCAGCGCCGCACACGACGCCTCATAGTGTGCCTGGTGGGGCGGGGGGGGGAGAGGGGGGGGTTGGCGGGAAGGGAGGGGGATGGGGAGGAGGGGAGGAAGGGAGCATGTGGGAACGAGAGGTGGGGAGGGGCGCAGTTGGGCATGGTGAGCCAGACGTAGATAAGACAAACAGGGGCACCCCAGCATTTTCCGCCAGCACTCTCTGCTCATGACCCGCCAATCAACGGCATGCCAGCAGCCCAGCTCTCACCCTCACTGCCGCCCCTCTCACCCTCACTGCCGCCCCTCTCACCCTCACTGCCGCCCCTCTCACCCTCACTGCCGCCCCTCTCACCCTCACTGCCGCCCCTCTCACCCTCACTGCCGCCCCTCTCACCCTCACTGCCGCCCCTCTCACCCTCACTGCCCGCCTGCACGCCACGTCACTCCAGAGAGGCATCTCATTGGCCGCCACGAAGTCGAGCAATCGCTGCACGCCACGTAGCAGCTGATTGTGCAACGCAGGGTCTTGGGACGCCCACTGCCACTGCCACGTGTCCTGCCAAGGGGCTGCTCCCTGCCACGTGGCAGCAGCACAGCTGCCATTAGTGGCAGGACGTGCAGTCGTGGAGGTTGGCGGAAAAGAACCTGCTGGCATGCACTATGCACCATGCACCATGCCATCAAGTCATGCCATGCAATATGAACCGAGCAACATGCCTTACAGCATGCACCCATACACCATGCCATGTCATGCATTCAGAAGCGACACGTGATGTGATGAGTGTGGTGCTGCACAAGGAGGTTCAGCAACTGAAGAGAGTGGGTAGGGGGGAGACGGAGGGGTGGGGCGAGAGGGGGGAGCAGAGAGAGAGGCGGCTGCCAGCGTCAAGCAGCACAGCAACAGGCCACGCCTCGCGCTACCCACGCATCCCCAACCTCTCGCTCCTCACTCCCCTTAGACATCCTTCCTCTCGCTACTCGCTACCGCCAGGGCGAGGAAGCGCGCGGTGAGGCGGCGCGAGGCCAGGGGAAGGGGAAGCGGGGCGGAGGCGGCACCTTTCCAGGCGACGGCGAGGGCGGCGGCGAGCGGCTTCTGCGCCTCGTCCAGCGACCGCTGCAGCTGCTGCCGCCGCGCCTCCCGCTCGCGCGACTCCCGCTCGCGCGCGCTTTCGCGGCTGGGCTTCGCGCCGCCGCCTTCGCCGCGCTGCGCTCTGCCTGGCGGCGCTAGGCGCACTCGAGCGCCACGCGCCGCATCCATGGCGGCCGCATGTACCGCGGCGTCGCGTGTGGCTCGTTCGCGGCGTTGTTTGTTCGCTTCGACAACTTATCCGCAGTACGCGTTCACCCTGGTACACGAAGCCGTAGAGTAAAACTGAAACAATTTACTGCATCCGTGAGAGGCGTGCAATTTATGTTACTAAAAAAGTAATTGCTGTGCTTCAAATCACACAAATATCTATCATATGCATGCGATGGAACACAAACACCCACTGTACTGCGTATCCGGCCTTCTTATAACGAGCCTTCGTGCTCAAAACGAAGCTTCGATTTAGGGGCGACCTCTCCTCTGCTCCTGTTCCATTGCCACTACGCAGCCAATCATCCGCTACGTGTGTATCGTACCGCGCTCCCTGCTCCCGCTCTCTTTCTCGCCGCGACGTCACTGCCTCCGCTCACCACGGTCAGTTCGCCATCCGTGACTCCCGCGCTCTCCGGATATACCTCCATCCATCCATCGCGTCCGCCTTCGCGCCCGTTCCCTCGCGTCTCGACTCCTCGCAGCGGCGCCCACCGCCGTGACTGTTGAGTCGACTTTAGAAGTCACCTGCGCCCATCGCTCACCTCCGCGCGCCAGCATCGGCGCGCCATGAGCGGCGGCGTCGCGGGCGCGCACAGTCCGTTGCCTGCGGTCGCGCGGCAGCCGCACCTCATCAGCGCGAGCGTCGCGCGTGCGGGTGGACGGCTGGGGTGGCGGCAGTGGGGCGACCGTGAGTCGCGGTGTCTGCGGCTGAGCGACGCGGGCGACTCCCGACGACGGCATTGCGACTCGCCGCGGCGACTGCGACAGTCGCACAGCCGGCAACGATCGCATGCACGGTGTGAGGTAGTCGCACGGTCGTTCGGCAGCTGCCCCGTCGCTGTTGCTCGCGTTCCACTGCTGTCGCTGGCCTTGCGCGCAATGCCCTCTGCGCGCATGCTATTTCGGGCGATGCTTCCGCCGCGCCCGTCTGAAGCGGCAGCACCTGCGGCCATGGCCTTCCTCGGGCTCCTGTCCCCCTCCCTCGTCGCCGCCGCATTTCCTCCATGTTTAAATGCCCCTCTCAATCCATTCCTCCCTCTCCCACCGTCCCCCCCTCTCACACATTCCCTTCCCATTCCCCACCTCGTCCCCTCCCTCTCCACTCCCCTCAACTGCGGCCGCCCCAGGCGGCGGCGCCCGCGAAGATCGAGATCCGGGGGTTGTCGCGGAGGGCGGCGAGCACGGGCGCGCTGATCCTGGACGGGGTGGCGCTGCGCGTGGCGCGCGGGCAGCTGTTCGGGCTGATAGGGCCGTCGGGCAGCGGCAAGTCCACGCTGCTGCGCGCCATCAACCGCCTGTGGGAGCCGGCACGTGGCACCGTGTGGGTGGACGGCTGTGACGTCACCACGATGGACGTGCAGCAGTTGAGACGCCGCGTGGGCATGGTGTTCCAAAGCCCGCACCTCTTCCCTGGTAGCCTCCTCTGCCCCCTCCCCACACCCCAGCTCTGCTTCCGCCCCCTCCCCACCCCTTCCCACCCCTCCCCACCCCTCCCGACCTTCCCCTCATGCCGCCCGTCTCGTTTTCCCTTCCTCTCCTCCTCTCCCCCTCCTCGTCACGCTCCTCTCTGTCCCTCGCCCGTACTGCTCGCCGCGCACCCACATCCCACCGCTTCCCTCCCCACACGCACCCGACTCGCTAGCTCGGGTCTCTGGCGTTCAGCATCACCGTGCCTGCTTCAACGCAAGGCCTGCTTATCCTCACTCCCTCTGCTTATTGCTGTTGCCGCTTCACTGCTCTCCCTCGCCTGCATGTGTGTCGTGCCTCTCCTCTCCATTGCGTCTCTCCCACACCTGCCGCTCTGTCATGCCTCTTCTCACCTTGTTGCCACCATCAGACGCTCACCTGCCCTTTCACACAACCCACCCTCTCACCTTCTCCCCACCTCCCCATCGCACCCATACATCTCCCCCCTTACCCCACCCCCTCCTCCCCCTCCCCCTCCCCCTCCCCCTCCCCCTCCCCCTCCCCCTCCCCCCCCCCCCCTCCCCCTTTCCCTCTTCTTTTCCCCCCCGCCCACTCCCCCAGGCACGGTGGCGGACAACGTGAGGTACGGGCCGGGGCTGCAGGGCGTGGCGGTGGGGGTGGAGGAGCAGCAGAGCCTGCTGCTGCGCGCGGGGCTCGACCCCTCCTCCGACTTCCTACAGCGTGCGGCCCACGAGCTGTCGGGTGGCGAGGCGCAGCGCGTGTCCATTGCACGCGCCCTCGCCAACTCCCCCCAGGTGCTGCTGTGCTGCTGTGCTGCTGGATTGTTACCCACCGGCTCGCTGGACCCCTTGCTGTTGCAGGTGTTGCAGGTGTTGCAGGCGTTGTTGTGAGAATTCTCAGAAACACCTCCATCGTGCGCCCTGGCCCCTCGCCAACTCCCCCCAGGTTCTCCTGCTGGACGAGCCCACGAGCTCGCTGGACCCCACGGCGACGCGCAAGGTGGAGGAGACGATCGAGCGGCTGCGGCGAGAGGAGGGGCTGACGGTGGTGCTGGTGTCGCACAGCATGCCGCAGATCGAACGCGTGGCCGATGTCACCGCACTGCTCAGTCAGGGCCGCGTGGTGGAGGTGGGGCCGCCGGGGGAGCTCAGGGAGAGCGATAACCCTGATGTCGCTAGCTTCTTCACTGGGGAGCTCAGCTGACGCGTGTGCCACTGCACTGCTTAGCCAGGGCCGTGTGGTGGAGGTGGGGCCGCCGGGGGAGCTGAGGGAGAGTGATAACCCAGATGTGGCTAGCTTCTTCACTGGGGAGCTCAGCTGACCTGCTGTGTGTACATGGGAAATTGATGCCATAATCTGTGTTCAGTTTCTATGCAACGCAACGTTGCATATCATGGCATGCAATGCGAGATCAGGGGTGGTAGTGGAGCACACAGCCTGAAAGCAGCCATGCCTTTTTCCACAGCACAGGAGGAGGGGGATGGCGCCATCGATGGTGTTCAGATGCTCAGACATACAATGATTGTATTCTTGTACACAAACTGAGTGTGCTTGTTTCTCCCAACTCTAGGTTTGCGGCGAATTGAGCAAAAGAAAGTCGTTTCAAAGAAGAGTAATATTTAATACCAGTACTTGATATACAGGCTGCAGCCAATCTCAGCATTCTCAACATCCATGCTGGAAAAACGCCTGTCAAAAACACGCCTAGCGCGGCGGACGGAGCGAGTTATGTACAGATGCGCGCACTGCGGCGTCGCGAGGGGAGACACGAGCGGAAGGCAAGGGCAGCGCAGGCGGCTTCACCACTCGTCGTCGCCGCCATTCCAGCGCTGCTCGCAAGAGGCCCACCGCGTCAGGCGGTTAGCGGCCAGCGCTTGCCTCCTGGCGCTGCGACCGCTCTGGCTGCTGCTGCGGCGGTGGCTGCGCGGCACTCTCTGCGCGCCGTTCTCCGCCGGCGCTGAATGCGCGCGAGGGATCTCGCCCTGGCCCGCTGCCGCTGCTTGGCTGTGACTGTATCGAGACGCCATTCTCCTTTCTCTGCCCGACTCCCAGTCATTTCGCAAGTCGTCGCCGCTGCTCCCTCCCTCACTCAAGAACGACTGTAACATGGTAACAAACTGTTCGCATCGAATCGCGTTGAGTTCGCGCTGCGCGTCGAGCAGCGAGAGCCGGCCTTCCAGCGCGAGCAGATCGAGATCCGCACGGCTGTCGTTCATGCGGCGCGAGAAAGGAACCTGGTCCGCGTGACACGTGGCGAGCACAGCCCGCGATTGCCGGGAGGAGACGTCGAGGCTCGGTCGGATGAGCTTGCTGGTCGCCATTGAGAATTCTCGAAAGCGATTTCAATATATGCGTTTCAACCAGCTGCAAAGCACCGAGCGCGGTGGTGCCTGTAGGCGTCGGAAAAAATGCTTGAAGAAGGGGTAGAACGGATAATCTGAAAATTGATTCGAAGCCCCCAGCTTTATCGCCAGAGTCGGCACCGCCGTGGGACCCGGCATCTCAGTTGCTCACGGCGCTATGAGATGGGATAGAGCGGAAGTCAACATCGAAGGCACAGTATTGTAGTACCCTGGCATGGCACAGCCTGGCGCACTGCAGCGCCTCAATTAGCCTCGGTATTGGCCCGCTGTGAGGATCTTAGATTCTTACATCGCACATCGAGCTGACTCAAAAATCGCACCAGCGCCTCAATTTACCTCGGCATTTGGCCCGCTTTGAGGATCTTAGTTTCTTAGATTGCACATCGAGAATGTCGGTTCGACTGGCCTTGCTGGCCAAGCCGAAGGGAGCAGCCACCAATGCGGGGATGCTAAGATGGGCCAATGAGCGATTTCGCAGGCCTTGGATCCTCCGCGTGAACGTCATCCGTGACGTCAACTTCTTCTGAATACGTTTCCACTCCATTCCGCTCTTAATTACTACAGTCCATTCCGCGCTGTATCAGCGAGCGAACGGAATGAACGAGCGCGGCCTTGGTCGCCGGGTAAGGCGTCCCCATACACTGTTCGCACCTGCTCTGTAATCCGCGCCGGGTCAAGCTGTACTGTGTCTGACGGTACAGCGCATTTCGCGCTACCCCGGCCCTTTCTGAGCACATTCGCCCCCTAGCTGAGCACTGGTGAACGCGGTTGGCGCGCCATGGGCCTGGATGAGGCTGAAGAGGGGCGGAAGGAGTTGCGTGGCTCATATGAAATCACCCGTGGGGTGGACGCCTTGTGGTCGATGGTGCGAATGAGCATATCACATCCGATCTCAATCGATACCTTGTTACTACTACTGTTGTGGTCGTCGCTCAGACTGGACCTACATAACGGTGTGAAAGGAGATGGCCTTGCCTTTCTGGAAAAGGTACTGAGCGTGAAAGAAGACGGTCGATGAGGTTTCGTGAAGAAGTGACTACAGACCTGAGCGTTGCTGGGCAAGTCAGTAACCACACGATTATCTTCACTGTACTAAGTTAGGGAAGCACACAAAGCACTGAGTCTCGTCCAGTAGTTCACGTGCTCAAGATTTCTGACAAAAATGCATCTGCACAGCGAAGTAACGAGGTCGCCGCAAGCAGTCCGCACCCCATTGCATCGGCTACCCCCTCCATCCACGAATTGAACCACGCATCTCTCCCCTTGGAGGGACACGAAGCGCCAGCTACAAGAGCAAGCTGGAAGAACCTCTAACCCCTCTCGTCTCGAACCACAAATCAAATGCAACAGTTTCCACTCAGGAGGGCATGATTCCCTTCCAACAGTTCTCCAAGTCATTTGCATTGCTGCCATTCGTCGATCGGGTCAAACCAAATCTGATTGCTTTGCACCCCTCACGAGACAACACCTCAAGCGGCCTCGTGCTAGTCTGCCCTGAAAAAGAAAGCAGCGGGAGAAATGTGACTGATCCCTATCAGCTGCCTCGTTAAAACACAGACACTACGGACCAGAACAGAATCAATCATCTAATGCAAAGTATCTCTTTCAATTGCGAATAACTATGCAAGGTCAAAGCTAAGGGCCTGAATATAACAGGTGTGGGAGAAGGCAAGCGATAACACTTTATAGCAGAACATGAGAATGATAATGCAAATTTAAGAGCTGGCCTACGCGGTAGCGAGGTTAGAGGTATTCCCGATACGTAAGCCGACTCGGGCCTCAGCCTTATATAACAGCGCAAGGTTTGGCAAAAGTAGCGCGCGATGTGACGAACGCTGTTAACCGGCAACGAGGCCGAGCCCGCGTCGATCCGCAAAAATGAAATCACATTTTTCCCTTACACTCCCCCCCCCCCCCCCCCCCCCCCCCTCCCCTCCCCTTAAGAAAGCCCTCCAATAAGTAAATGGGTGCACGTCGCAAAATCTCCGGCTCCTGAAACAATGATGGATATAGTTGTCAAGTTATATGTTTACTGTTATCTAGGCTGTAGTGGGTTTAGCCTTAGGGGGTACAGTAATTTGCTCGACACTTCATTGTATCCCCCTCCTTGCCCTAATCCAACACATTCCTTCCTAGCTAATCTCGACATGGTATAGAGCGAGCGGGTCCTTCCTAAGGACCGTTTTTTTTTTTTGAAGGGCCCACCACTTAGTGTTGTTCCTGCCCGAATCGCGACCTTAGGCACGTCGATTTCTGCTCGAATCGCGCCCCTAGAAGCGACGAATTTCCTGCCCTTCCAGCGCGCGCCTGCCCTGCAAACACTGCCCATGCGCTGCCCTGCCCCGCCCGCGCGCGGCTGTCCTGCCCTGCCCTACGCGCTGCCCTGCGCCGCCCGCGAGCGCCTGCCCTGCGCTCTGCCAGCGACCCGCACCCGCGCTAGCCCGCCCTGCCCTACGCGCTGCCCTGCGCCGCCCGCGAGCGCCTGCCCTGCAGCCCGCGCGCTGCCCTGCCCGTGCACCCGCTGCCAGCTGCTGTGCCCGCGCCTTGCTTGCACAGCCAGTGCGCTGCCCGCACACTGTCTGTGCCGCCTGCGCGCGCCTTGTCTGCGCTGCAGTTGCTGCTAAGCTACTGCTGCCGCTTGCCTCGAGCGTGCCCTGCCCTGCTGTGGGCTGCTGCGCTGCTGCTACTGCTGTGCTGCTCCTACTGCTCAGCTGCTGCTGCTGCTGCTAGGCTGCTGCTGCCGCCTGAGCTGTTGCTGCCCCCTGCGCTGCTGCTACTGCTCAGCTGCTGCTGCTGCTAGGCTGCTGCTGCCGCCTGAGCTACTGCTGCCGCCTGAGCTACTTCTGCTGCCTGCACTGCTGCTGCCACCTGTGCTGCTGGTGCTGCTGCTAAGCTGCTGCTCCCACCTGCGCTGCTGCTGCTGCTGCTAGGCTGTTGCTGCTGCTAGGCTGGTGCTGCCGCCTGAGCTGCTGCTGCTGCCTGCGCTGCTCCTGCCACTTGTGCTGCTGCTGCTGCTGCTCAGCTGCTGCTGCCGCCTGAGCTGCTGCTGCCACCTCTACTGCTGCTGCTGCTGCTGCGCTGCTGCTACTGCTGCGCTGCTGCTGCTGCTGCGCTGCTGCTACTGCTGCGCTGCTGCTACTGCTAATCTGCTCCCGCCTGCGCTGCTTCTCCTGCTGCTAGGCTGCTGCTGCTGCTGCCGCCTGAGCTGCTGCTGCCGCCTGAGCTGCTGCTGCTGCCTGCGCTGCTGCTGCCACCTGTGCTGCTACTGCTGCGCTGCTGCTGCTGCTAAGCTGCTGCTGCCGCCTGCGCTGCTGCTGCTGCTACTAGGCTATTGCTGCTGCTAGGCTTCTGCTGCCGCCTGAGCTGCTGCTGCCGCCTGCGCTGCTGCTGCCACCTGTGCTTCCGCTGCTGCCGTAACTGCCGCTCCTGCTGCTTGCTGCCGTTCATGCTGCTATGGCGACTCCCACTGTTCTAGCCTTTGATGCAGTGGGGCAACCTTTAGGGTTTGACTCCTGGCTAGAGGGGCTGCACCTGTACCTCCGGAGTGTCAAACGGGACAACGTCTCCCTGTTCGAGCACACGTCGGGGTCCCTTCCGGCCCCAGAGGCTCCTGCTGAACCTACTGCTGACGCTGAGGAGGAGGAGCGGACGCAGTTCCGCGCAGCTCACCTTGCCTACAACCGGTGGATGGCGCGAGACGCTGCCGCCTCACTTGCAGTCCGCCTTCACCTCTCGTTCGACCAGCGAGCCTTCTTCCCCAGGAGCCAGGTGCCGTCGGCCCATGCTTTGTATTCCGCTGTGGTTAGGCGCTACTCCCCCCCCCCCTCCTGCAGTCCTAGGCTGTCTTGCGCTTCCTCTTACCTTCCCTGCGCTGTCAGAGCTCACCACTGTAGCTAACGAGGGTCGTAGTGGAGCTGGCGGGAGTGGCGGGGGCGGGCACCAGGAGTTAGAGCCTTTGTGTGTCGCTGCTTGTGCGCCTACTAGCACAGTCTATGCGCACCCCTCCACTGTTCTCCCGTGTCTCGTAGTCCCCTCTGCCTCCTCTGGCTCGACCGAGGGGGATGACCCTACTGCTGCCGACACAGCGACCTCTCGCCGCTCACCGCGCTTGGAGACACCTCCGGGTTTTCCGCCCCGGACGTCTTCGCCTCCTCTGCAGCCTGTTGCTGCGGACTTCGGGGGCCCATGTGTTGTTGGGAGTGGTGACGCTGAGGGTTTTGGTTCTGGGGGTGCTAGTTCTAGGGGTGCTGCCTCTGGGGATGCTAGGAGTCCTCTTGTTGGTGGAGTTGGAGGTACTGGCGCTAGAGGTGCTGGGTCTGGGGGTGCGTTGCAGTCGTTGCCACGGCAGTCTATCTTCTTTGAGCAGCCGTCGTCGTGGCTACCTGAGCCGACACCCGCTTGTACTACTCCTCCTCTGTTGTTTCCGCCGCCTGCCTCCCCACTGCCTGCTCCTGCTCGATACGTCCCGTTGTCCGTCTTCCTGACTGGGCGTCGGGAGCCTGTGTCTTGTGCCGCCTCCCCTGCTCCCTCTCGTGTTACTCGGGAGCCTGTTGTCCTGCCGTTACCTCCCTCGTCTTCTCTTCCTCCAGTTCCTGACCCTGTGTCTGACCTTGCTCGTGCTGCCAGCCCGACTGTCCCTCGTAGTCTAGCCGCGCTTGTGACTGCACCTGCTTCTTCGACTACTGTTGCTTCTGCCTTAGTAGCTGATCTCGCTGGTTTTACCGCTACTTGCCGTCGTACTTACCTTACTGGTCTCGTCTCTGTCTCTTCGTGTCCTCCGTCCGTTGGGGGTGAGTTTGCCCTTGGTTGTGACGTCCTTGAGGACACGCAGTTCGAGCTTGTGTACCATCCTGCGCACTGGCGGGCTGCTAGGAGGGTGTTGCGCTACCTGGTCAGACTAGCGAGCAGAACGTAGCACTTTGCACTTCGTTCCTTTGCCGTGCGAGTGTTGCAGCAGCGTTCCCAGCTTCGCCTTTGTACGTGGCCACACGAGCCAATACTGCTTGTCTCTTGATCTTGTCTTGTACTCTGATATATAAACTTGCATGTTTCTGTTTACTAGGTTGTAATCATTGTACTACTTGCTCTATTATAAAACCGCATGTGAACTGGCCTTGTGGCCGCTTGCTTGTGCTCAGAATGCGTGGTGATCTTGAGATCCACCCTGAGCTTGCTTTGTTTTGTTTCTTCTCTTGACTGGTCTTGTGACCACTTGTTGTGTTTGCTATCCCCCACTTCGCCTATGGGGGTGTGTCAAGTTACATGTTTACTGTTATCTAGGCTGTAGTGGGTTTAACCTTAGGGGGTACAGTAATTTGCTCGACACTTCATTGTATCCCCCTCCATGCCCTAATCCAACACATTCCTTCCTAGCTAATCTCGACAATAGTGTCTTTCGATCTTGCCTAGGGGCACCCACCTGTCTTCAGTTGGCGTGCGGTCCTTCCAACGAACAAAGAATGCATAAGAAAAGTTGCGTGCATGGGCTGCAGCTGCAAGGAGATAGTGCTTCTGTTGGCAGCTGCGAGGCGTGCATGCAATTCGCACGGTTCCCGTTTCCACGTGCGAAAGGATCAGCCAAGGCACCATTGGAGGTGGTGCACATGGACCTGGTGGGTCCTATGAGGACGGAGGGGACTGGGGGAGTGCTGTACTTCCTCACCATGGTGGATGAATGGAGCAGATTCACATGGGCTCGTCCCTTGTCCAAGAAGAGCGATGCTGCAGTGGCAATCAAGGAGGATTGGTTGCCGATGGTGGAGCGGCAAGCGATGCGGCTGGTGAAGGTGCTGAGGAGCGACCGTGGTGGAGAGTTCCTTGGAGCGGAATTCACCAAGTTTCTCAAGAGGAACGGCATTCGACACCAGCTGACCTGCCCAGGAACACCGCAGCAGAACGGCATTGCTGAGCGTGCCAACCGGACCATTGGCGAGGCGGCTAAGACCTTGTTGGGGGCTGCTGGGATGCCCTACAAGTTCTGGCCTGAAGCTGTTCGCCATGTCATCACGGTCAAGAACAGGGTCTTGACGCATGTTGGCGACAAGCATTGGGTGCCGTACGAGCGTTGGCTTGGGAAGAAGCCATCCATTTACATGCTGCGGGTGTGGGGCTGCATGGGGCTTGTGATGGTGCCTAAGGAGCAGAGGCAGAAGCTGGAAGTTGCTGCTGTGTGGGCTGTCCATCTTGGGATGGCTCCTGACTCGAAGGGGTGGCTGATGTGGGACCCCAAGAGCAAGAAGACGTTGGTCGGCCGTGACGTCAAGTGTGTGGAGGACGTCATGTACAAGGACTGGCAGCAGCAGCAGCAGGTGCAGATTGGCTAGCGTCTGCAGGAGATTGAGCGGTCTGCAGTGGAGGAGGTTCAGCTGCACCTTGAGGATCTCCCTGGGTCAGAGCTGACCAGTGACCACAGTGGCGGTGGTGAGCAGCAAGTTTCTGGTCCTGCTGCGGAGGAGGGGTTGGAGGATGAGTCGGCACGTGTGGACTCACCATCTCAGCCCGAGCCTGCTGCAACTGCCAAGGTCACCAAGAGGAGTGTGCAGAAAGGAGCTTCACCACATGGGCAGCACACTGCAACCCGCGAGAAGAGAGTGGCAGCAGCACCTTCAAGGTGCCATGGCGGTTCAGGCGGATGAGGGAGAGGATGAGGAGATGGCCTTCTGTTTCTTCACACCTCTGCCTGGAGAACCAGCCACAGTGGAGGAGGCACTGAGTGGATCCCAGAAGGAGGAGTGGAAGGCTGCCATGGATGCGGTGTTCAACAGTCTCATTGAGAATGGGACTTGGGAGCTTGTTGAGTTACCCGAGGGGCGACGGCCGATCAGCAGCAAGTGGGTCTTCAAGGTGAAGAGTGGAGCTGATGGTGCGCTGGAGCGGTTCAAGAGCCGCTTGGTCGCCAAGGGCTTTCAGCAGAAAGAGAAGGTTGAGTTCAAGGAGATCTTCGCTCCCGTTGTTAAGCCAGTGACTTTGAGGACTGTGCTGGCTGGCGCAGCTGTAAAGGGATGGCACGTGAAGCAGATGGACATCACCACATCGTTTCTCAATGGAATACTGCTGGAGGATATCTACATGGCGCAGCCCGACGGCTATGAGGATGGGACCAGCCGGGTGTGCAAGCTCAAGAAGGCCATCTATGGCCTTAAGCAAGCGCCCAGGTGCTGGTACGAGAAGCTGGAGGAGGTGCTGCTGAGTGGAGGCTTCAAGACGTCCCAAACGGATCACAGCTTGTTTCTGCTTGGAGAGGGGGAGCACCTGCTCTTGCTGTTGGTGTATGTCGACGACATACTGCTGTTCTCACCCTCCATGGAGCAGATTGAGAGGGCACAGAAGCTGCTGGTGGACAACTTAAAGTGCAAGATGCTGGGGGATGTCCACTACTACTTGGGGCTGCAGATTGAGAGGGATGTTGAGAGGAGGTGGCTGAAGATGCATCAGTCACACTACATCTATGGTGTCATGGAGCGTTATGGTGTGACTGGGGTCTTAGAAACTTAGGCATGGGGTGAATGACTATCGAGAGAATGGTATAAGGAGAAAGCCCTAAGGGGTTATACCCCACATTATCTACCCCACTACAGCCTACCCACAAATATAACATATACATATGTTTGACACACCCCCATAGGGAAAGTGGGGGAGAGCAAGAGGTCACAAGACCAGTCAAGAAAAGCAAAGCAAGCTCAGGGTGGATCACAACGTCACCACACACACTGAGCACAAGCAACAGGCCACAAGGCCAGTTCACATGCAGAGGTATATATTCAACAAGAACAGTACAGTGATCTCTACCTAGCAAGAGCAAGCATGCAGGTATATATATATAGATCACAGTACAAGCAGAGTCTACAGCAAGTGTGGAAACGTAGGCACAAGGCCCAACAAAGTACAAAAGCGCTGATGATCACCAGACGGAAGTGCCTTGGTGAATATATCAGCAGTATTGGCCCGAGTGGCCACGTGAGCAAGACGAAGCTGACCTCGCTGCTGCAACTCTCGAGCCAGGAAGTAACGCAGAGCAATGTGCTTCGTTCTGTGCTCCAGTCTGTGCTCCTGACACAAGGCAATGGCTGCCTTGTTGTCGACGTATAGAACTGGAGGAGAACGAGGCCTCTCTCCCAAGTCGGTCAGCAGGTAGGTGAGCCAGTCCTGTGCATCCATGGCTGTGGCGTAGATCTCAGCCTCACAACTGGAGCCGAGAACAGAAGACGAGCGCGTAGACCGCCAAGAAACAGAGCCAGAGCCAAGATTGAAGGTGTAACCCTGTGACGACCGCTGCGTAGCCTGGTCGTCAACCCAAGAAGCGTCCGAGTGACCAGTGAGGACAACGTCGCCCCGTCCTCCAAGCACGAGCCCCATGCCCGATGTACTGCACAAGTAGCGCAGTACCCTCTTAGCAGCATCCATGTGCACCTTTCGGTGCCGACCAGGAGCCACGTAGCGAGCCAGAAGGCCAAGAGGGTACGCGAGGTCAGGACGAGTGCAGGTCATCAGGTACATGAGACAGCCAACTAGCTCTAGGTAAGGACCACTCGGCTCTACGGACTCGTCCGAAGGTGGAGCTGAGAGCGAGTGAACTGTAGCCAGAGGAGTGGCCTGTGCCGAGGACCAGGTGAAGCCGAAGCGCTGAAGGACCTGCTGCACCATGTGTGACTGAGTCAGTGTGATGGTGCGGCGTGCTCTGTCCCGGGTGATCTGCAAGCCAAGGTAACTGCGCAGCTCACCCAGGTCTGTGCACGTGTGTCTCTTCTGCAGCTCCGACTTCACCAGGGCGAGAGCCTCAGTGTCAGCAGTGGCAAAGACCAGGTTGTCAACGTACACGAGGATGTAGAACGGCGGCAGCGAAGTGTCGGTGCGCAGAAACAGCGACGGGTCAGCAGTCGAAGGAGCAAACCCAAGAGCCGCAAGTGTCGTCCTCAGTGTGTCGTGCCACTCACGTGGCGCCTGGCGGAGACCGTAGACCAGCCGTCGGAGGCTCCACTGGGTACCAGGAGGGAACGACCCAGTGAAGCCAGGTGGGCGGCGCAGCCAGATCTCCTCGTGCAGGCTGCCCTGTAAGAATGCTGTGCTGAAGTCAAGCGAGTGAAGCTCGTAGTCACGCTGAGCGGCAACGTGCAGCAACACCCGAAGAGTGGTCATCTTCGGGGTGGGGGAGAAAGTCTGGAAGAAGTCAACTCCCTCCCGTTGACTGAAGCCTCGAGCAACGTAACGAGCCTTGAAGACAGGCGGAGAACCTGGCGGCCGCTTCACCCTGAAAATCCACATGCCGTCGACGATGTTCGCCCCAGGAGGGGGAACCTCGTCGACGTAGGTGCCTGTGGACTTCCAGGATGCCATCTCTACGTCCATGGCTATCTGCCACTCAGAGGAGTACTCACCCGCGATCGCCTCAGCGTAAGAGCGCGGGGTCGGGATGTCTGGAGCATCCGGGTCTCCCTCAGGGGCAAGCAGCATGGCCACGAGATGAGGCGCAGCGTCCGCAAGACACTCAAGGCCCTCCTGTCTGTCCTCAAGGACGTCCGTGCTAAGAGCACACTCACCCCCGACGGATGGAGGACAGACAGACTCAGACTCAGCAACAAGACTAGCGGCGTAGTCTAGACGACAGGCAGCAGCAAAGTCAACCAGCTCAGCGAGAAAGGCAGACGTAGCAGCAGACTCAAACGACGGGTCAGTGACAACAGTGGCTAGCAGACGTGTGACAGTTGGGTGCTCAGCACGAAACCGGTCAGACTCAGGGTCCGCAATGACAGGCAGAGAAGACGCTGGAGGAGACGGCAGAGGAACACGCTGCGGAGGAGAGGAAGGACGACGGACTACGAGGTGGGTGCCGGGGACAGCCGGCGGACGCGGACGAGGAACACGACGACCGGAACGACCAGAACGGACAGGCGAGACAGGACGCGACGCAGGCTCACGACGCTCAGTAAGACCCCCTGTCTGCTCAGTGTAAGGAGAAGGAGCAGGCAGAGGTGAGCCAGGCTGTAACGGAAGACCAGTAGATGAAGGGAGACTAAGAACCTGGCGAAGCAGAGAGTCAGGCGGTGGCTGAGACGACGGAGACGGTGGAGCGAAGAACAGGCGCGGCTGTGCAGCGCCACCAGCACTAGCAACACCAGTACCCCCAGCAGCTCCAGCACCTCCAGCAGCTCCAGAACCCTCAGCAGCTCCAGAACCCTCAGCAGCTCCAGCACCTCCAGCAGCTGCAGAACCCTCAGCAGATCCAGCACCTCCAGCAGCTCCAGAACCCTCAGCGCCAGCTCCTCCAGGACCAGCTCCACCAGCAGCAGCACCCCCAGACCCAGGGTCTCCAGCAGTAGCACCCTCAGGCTCAGCACCTCCAGCCCCAGCAGCTCCAGTACCTCCAGTACGAGCACCTCCGGGACCAGCATCACTCCCAGCTCCAGCGACGGCAGCAGAAGTACCTCCAGCAGCAGAGCCCCGAGCTCCAGAAGCGCGACCCTGACGGCGACCGTACCAGTCGTACAGCTGCTGTGAGGTGAGAGGCACACGCGGACGAAGGCGGCCACTCCAAGGAGACCGCGCAACAGCAGACCCAGAACCCTCAGGCGTCGCACCCCCAGACTCAGTACCCCCAGGCTCCTCACGCTCAGGCGCAGCACCCCCAGAAACAGCACCCCCGGGCTCAGGACCTCCAGGCTCCTCACGCGCAGGCTCAGCACCTCCAGGCTCCTCCCGCTCAGGCTCAGCGCCCCCAGACTCCGCACCCCCAGGCTGAGCACCTCTTGGGTACTCACGCGCAGGCTCCGCACCCCCAGGCTCAATACCCCCAAGCACCGCACCCCCACGCTCCGCACCCCCAGGTCCAGCACCCCCAAAGACAGCACCACCCCCAGCAGGACCTGAGTCACCAGTGACCTCAACAGGCGCAGGGTCTACCTGAGAAACACCTGAAGGAGCAGGACCTGGCGCGGGGAGGGGGTCTACCTGGGGAGGACCTGGGGCGAGAAAGAGCGGCGGGGGGGGGGCGAGGGGCAGTGCGGTAGGGAAAGAGACGGTAAAAGGGGACGGACTCGTCAAAGGTGACGTCCTGAGACGGAAAGACACGGCGCGAGGCGGGGTCGTAAAACTGCCAGCCAGGCGCGTCAGGGACAAAGCCAAGGAAGACGCATGGAATGGGGCGAGCGGAGAGCTTGTCCGCGGTGGTATCGCGGACAAAGGCACGAGCACCCCAGACCCGGAAACGCGACGCATCGCCAACCTTCCCCGTCCACAGCAGTGTGGGAAAGGTCTCCGGCAAGGAGACACGGGGCCAGAGGTTGAGCTGATGCGCGGCGTACCGGACCGCAAACGGCCACAGAAAATGGGGGGCAGCCGCATGGATCATGGAGGTACGAGCGACCTCCATGACCAAACTAATGCGGCGCTCAGCAACCCCATTCTGCTGCGGAGAGGCCGGAAGCGTGAACGTCTGACGGATGCCGTGCTCCGCACAGAAGGCTGCCAAGAGGTCTGAGGAGAACTCACCACCTCTGTCAGAGTGCAGACGCAGGACAGGAAAGTCCGACTGGAACCGCTCGCGGAGCTGGAGACGAACAGCACGGATCCAGGGGATCAAAACATCAGGGACCTCCCCCTTGCGCTGCAAGGGGAAGACCGTGGTGTAACGCGTGTAGTCGTCGACGACCAGCAGGAAGTACCGCTCGTGGCCCTGTCCACGGACGCGGCTGGGCCCCACACGTCCAGGTGGAGAGTCTGCAGGGGAGCCTCTGTGGGAGGGAACGAGGAGGAGTGAGGAGCAGCGCGCTGCCGCCCCTCGACGCACGGAATGCAGGGCGGTGCAGGCGAAGGAGGGAGGGCAAGCAGAGACCTGGGAAGAGCAGAGACCAGGAAGCGAGAGTGCATGCTACGAAGGCGAGGCAGGGAGGGGTGACCAAGGCGGTGGTGCCACAGAAGAGTGTCGTGCGACAGCCGGCGACACTCACACTGGGTAGCTACCTGAGCAGACGCGTACAGCTGGGGAGACAAAGGGGTGGAGCGCGACGCAGTGGTGAGGGTGTACAGACTGGACCCAGGCGCACGTGTGAACGTAGCCAGGTGACGGCCGGTCCGGGAGCACGTGCAGATCGCCACACGCTGTCCTACAGGAGTAAAGGTGTCAACCCAGTGATCCTGAAGGACGGCGTTGCTCACCAAGTTCGTAGAGAACGAGGGGAGGTGGAGACCAGACAACTCACCAGACTGGACCGCCGGACACGGAAGCACAGTGGAAGACCGTGCAAGCACTGGGCCCCCAGAGGGGTCAGCCAATGAGACAGGGACAGGTGCAGGGAGGGGAGTGACTGTGGTGCTGTCGCGAAAGAAACAGCGGGAAGCACCAGAGTCAAGTGTAAAGGTGTGCAAGGCTTGTGCGGACGCAGTACCAGGGGGAGCAGACTCACAAGCACCTAGTGCCACAGGCGCTATACCTGGGGCTATACCGGGGTCAGGCGGCACACATAAGTTGCAGTCACCCTCAGCACTAACAGTCAATGCATACATGGCAGCAAGAATAGCCTCATAGTCAAGATCAAAGATAGGTACATCACGCCTAAGCAGGTCTGCCCAGTTGGGGAACTCAGTAGCATCAGGAAACATGACGCGCCAGGCGTCGCTAAGCCGAGCGAAGCAGCGTTACTCAGTGTGAAACCCTGTGCACTGGCGACCAGCGCGGGGACCTGTGCAAATGATATAGGGGCAGCGACCAGGACCCCCAGACGCCCCACGCCCGGCATAGCAGTCAAGAAGCTGCTGGGAAGTGGGGGTCTGGCGCTGACGCTGCTGCGGCTGCTGCTGCTGCTGCTGCTACTGCTGCTGCTGCTGCTGCTGCCCCTGGCCACCACTGGTGTCACCCAAGCCCCCACCACTGCTGCCACCACTACTCCCCCCTCCTCCACCACCGCCGCCGCCACCGCCACCGCTCCTGGCACCACCACCGACCCCACCACCACCTCCACCCCCACGACCACCCCCACCACCTCCACCGCCCCTGCCGCCTCCACCACCGCCCCCTCCACCGCCACGTCCGCCACCCCTGCCACCCTTGCCCGCCCTGAAGCCGCTGTGCTTCCCACTCGGAGCGGAAGCAGCTGCGACCTTCTCAGCACCAAGGAGGTCGAAATCAGCAGCTGCGGAGGCGTAGGAGGGGGTAAGAGGGGAGGGGGAGCACCCCTCAAAGAGGGGAGTGCGGGGAGTACCACGAGCAGCACCTAGAGCTAGCTGCTAGGAGGTGCTTCTCGAGGTCGTCGACAGTGAGAGAATGGGGGTCAAGGGCGAGGAAGTGGTCCCTGACTGAGCGAAGAGTGTCAGGGAGGCGGGTGATGAGGAAGTAGAGAGTAAAGTACATCGGGGGGTGGTTCTCTGCGAGGAACTCGGCTGGAAGGGCAGCACGAAGGCGAGTGTCACTAGCGCGTAGGTGAGAGATGAGGTCCTCAGCGGTGGTAAACGAGGACAGGTCGGGGAACAGGTAGGGTAGCATAAGTCGACCGAGGGCTGCAGTGGCCGGGGAAGAGTAGTGGGCAACTACAGCGCCGTACAGTGCCTTGGCAATCTTGTGCTGGCTAAAATGCGCGCGCTCTGTGATCGGCAGATGGTTGCGAATAGCTAGGCGCGCAGCAGCATCACGGGTCTGCCACTGGGAGCGGTCTAGAGCAGGCTCAGTGTCAGCAGGAGCAACGGCAGTGCCAGACACGTAATCGAACAGGGAAACACCGTCCTTGGCATCAGTCAGGAGGAACAGTTGCAGGTCATCGAGCCAGGTGGCGAACTCTACTGGACGACCGTCAGGATCGAACGCGAGCACATTAAGCGTCGCCATAGCAGCAGTGCAGGCAAGGCAGCGGAGATGGCGCGCAGGGCAAGCAAACGCGCGCAGTAGGGAGGCACGCGCGGTAGGAAAGGCGCTTAAGGTAAGCAGGCGCACTTGGCAGGCAGGCGCTTAAGGCAGGCAGGCGCTCAAGACAGGCAGGCGCTCTTGGCAGGCAGGCGCTCAAGGCAGGCAGGCGCTTAAGGCAGGCAGGCGCTCTTGGCAGGCAGGCGCTCAAGGCAGGCAGGCGCTCAAGGCAGGCAGGCGCTCTTGGCAGGCAGGCGCTCAAGGCAGGCAGGCGCTTTTGGCAGGCAGGCGCTCAAGGAAGGCGCTTCAGGCAGGCTAAGACAGGCAGGCGCGCGGCTCACGGGTGGCACACGGGCAGGGCACGCGCGGCTGCGGGCTGCGCGCGGCTGCGGGCTGCGCGCGGCTGCTGGCTGCGCGTGGCGACGAGCTGCGCGCGGCTGCTGGCTGCGCATGGCGACGGGCTGCGCGCGGCTGCGGGCTGCGTGCGACGGGGAGCTGCGCGGGCGGGGCCTAAGCGGGCTGCGCGCGGGCGGCTTAAGCGGCGCGCGGGCCGGCAGCAGGCTGTGCTCCAGTCTCTGCTCGTGACACAAGGCAAGCATGGCCTTGTTGTCGACGTACAAAACTGGAGGAGAATGAGGCCGCTCTACCAAGTTGGTCAGCAGGTAGGTCAGCCCGCATAGCTCCTGTGCAGCCATAGCCCTAGCGTAGATCTCGGCCTCACAGCTGGAACCAAGCACAGAAGAAGAACAAGTGGACAGCCACGAGACAGAACCAGAGCCAAGACTGAAGGTGTAACCCTGGGACGAACGCTGAGTCGCCCGGTCGTCGGCCCAAGAAGCGTCGGAGTGTCCTGTGAGTACCACTGAACCCCGTCCTCCAAGCACGAGCCCCATGCCCGACGTACTGAACAAGTAACGGAGTACCCTCTTCACAGCATCCCACTGCACCTTTCGGTGTCTACCGGGAGCCAAGTAGCGAGCCAGGAGGCTGAGAGGGTACGCGAGGTCATGTCGTGTGCACGTCATCAGGTACATGAGGCAACCCAAAAGCTCTGGATACGGACCACTCGGCTCTACGGACTCGTCCGAAGGTGGAGCTGAGAGCGAGTGGCTAGTAGGCAGAGGAGTGGGCTGTGGCGAGGAGTACTGGAAGCCGAAGTGCTGAAAGACCTGTTGCACCATGTGTGACTGAGTCAGGGTGATGGTGCGCCGTGCTATGTCCCGGGTGATCTGCAAGCCAAGATACCTCCGCAGCTCACCCAGGTCAATGCAGGTGTATCTCTCCTGCAGCTCCGCCTTCACTAGGGCCAGTGCCTCAGTGTCAGCAGTAGCAAAAACCAAGTCGTCGACGTACACGATAACATAGAACGGCGGCCGAGAAGTGTCGGTACGTAGAAACAACAACAGGTCAGCAGAGGAAGGAGCAAACCCAAGAGCCGCAAGTGTCGTCCTCAGTGTGTCGTGCCACTCGCGGGCGCCTGGCGGAGACCGTAGACTGGCCGCGGAGGCTCCACTGGGTACCCGCAGGAAACGACCCAGTGAAGCCAGGTGGGCGGCGCAGCCAGATCTCCTCGTGAAGGCGGCCCTGCAAGAAAGCTGTCAAGAAGTCAAGGGAGTGCAGCTCGTAGTCACGCTGTGCTGCAATATGTAGCAACACCCGAAGAGTAGTCATCTTGGGGGTGGGGGAGAAGGTCTGGAAGAAGTCGACCCCCTGCCGCTGACTGAAGCCTCAAGCAACGTAACGCGCCTTGAAGGCAGGCGGAGAACCCGGCGGCCGCTTCACTCTGAAAAATCACATGCCATCGACTATGTTTGCCCAAGGCGGAGGAACCTCGTCGACGTAGGTGCCTGTAGACTTCCAGGAAGCCATCTCTGCGTCCATGGCTGTCTGCCACTGAGAGGAGTACTCACCCGCGATCGCCTCAGCGTAAGAGCGCGGGGTAGGGATGTCAGGTGCATCCGGGTCTCCCTCAGGGTAAAGCAGCATGGATGCGAAACGAGGTAAAGCGGCCTCAAGACACTCAAGCTCAAACTACCTGTCCTCAAGGACGTCACTGCGAAGGGCAGGCTCACCCCCGAGGGACGGATGACAGACAGACTCAGACTCAGTAACAAGACTCGCGACGTAGTCAAGACGGCGTCTAGTAGCAAAGTTGACTAGCTCAGTGACTAGGGCAAACGCAACAGTAGACTCAAAGTCAGGGTCAGTGACGACATTAGCAAGGAGACGAGTGACAATAGGACTGGCAGCATGAGAAAGGTCGGACGCAGGGTCAGGACCTTTAGGAAGAGAGGAAGCCGGAGGAGATGGCAGGGGAACACGCTGTGGAACAGAGGAAGGACGAAGTGCCATAACGTGAGTGCCTGGGACAGCAGGAGGACGAGGACGAGCGACGCGACGAGCACGAATAGGTGTGGAAGCACGAGTCTCAGGCTCACGTCGCTCAGTCGGGACTCAGTCACCTCATTGTGAGCAGGAGCAGGGATCGGGGAGCAAGGCAGTAGCTGTGGCTGAGACTGGTCTTGTTGGTGGACACAGGAGAGGTGGAGTGATGCCAGTGGAAGACGAAAGACTAAGAACCTGACTAAGAACCCTAAACCCTAAACCCTGGCAGATTATACTAAATTGATAATTTCTTTTTTTGACATCCAGTACCTCCAGTACCTCCAGTACCACCAGCTCCAGCACCTCTAGTACCTCCAGCTCCAGTACCTCCAGCACCAGCAGCACCACTAGCTCCGGCAGCTCCAGCACCTCTAGTACGAGCACCTCCAGGACCAGCAGCTCCAGCACTTCCAGGGCCTCCAGTACCTCCAGCTTCAGTGCCTCCGGTGTCAGCAGCACCTCCAGCACCCGCAGCTCCAGCACCTCCGGCACCACCAGCTCCAGCAGAACCTCCAGTAGTACCTCCAGCACCACCAGCTCCAGCACCTGCAGCACCTCCAGCAGTACCTCCAGCACTAGCAGCTCCAGCGTCTAGGTAACTCCAAGCTCCAGCACCGGAGCGGCCTCGCCAAACGACCCACTTACGAAGCTGCTGCGGTGAGGGTGTCTCGACTCGATCAGGTGGCTGCTGCTGTCCAACACCAGGACCTGCAGCAGGAGCACCCACGGCCCCTCCACCACTAGGACTCGCAGCACCCCCAGTCTCAGCACCGCCAGAACCAATACCCCCAGTCTTAGCACCCCCAGTCTCAGCACCCCCAGTCTCAGCACCCCCAGGTTCAACACCTCCTGCGTCCTCACCCCCAGTGTCACCACCCCCTGCAGCTCCAGTGTCCACAGCTACAGGCGCAGAGGTGGTGAAGTCGGTCGAGGCGGAAAACCAAGAGGGGTCTCAAAGTGTGGAGAGCGACGAGTGGCCTCCGTGTCGCCAGCGGCAAGGTCACCCCCCTCAGCCGGGCCAGAGGAGTCAGAAGAGACCTCCAAAGGCTCAACCATGGGGGGTGGGTCTACTTGAGACACACCTGAGGTATGAGCAACCTCTATGATCAAGCCAATACGACGCTCAACAATCCCATTTTATGGCAGAAAGGCCGGAAGCGTGAACGTCTGGCGGATGCCCTCGTCTCGACAGAACTTCGCAGGGAGGCCGGAAGAGAACTCAGAGTGCAGATGCAGGACTGGAAGGTCCTGCCGGAACGGCTCTTTCAGCTGGTGACGAGTAGCGCGGATCTAGGGGATCAAAACCCCGCTGACGTCCGCCTTGCTGCGCAAGGGAATACAGTGGTGTAGCGCGTGTAGTCGTCAACGACCAGCAGGAAGTAGCGCTCCTGGTCCGTCCCACTTATGGGGGCCGGGCCCCACACGTCCGTGTGGAGAGTCTGCAGAGGAGCAGTGGTCGGAGGAAACGAGGAGGAGTGAGGAGCAGCGCGCTGCCACCCCTCGACGCAGGGAAGGCACGGTGGGGCAGGCGAGCGCGGAAGGGGGGGCATGGACCTGGGGAGGCCAGAGACAAGGAGACGGGAATGCATGTTGCGGAGACGCGGTAGAGAGGGGTGACCGAGTCTGTGGTTCCAAAGAAGAGTCTGGTGGGAGAGTACACAACACGAGCACGACGCAACGAACTGACCAGACGCAGACACCTGACTTGACGCAGCCACCTGACCTGACGCAGCCACCTGTGCACACGGAGTGGTCAGGGTGTACAGACTGGACCCAAGCTGCCGAGTGAACGTAGCAAGGTGACGGCCAGTCCGTGAGCACGTTACAGATCGCCACACGCTGCCCTCCAGGGGTAAAGGTATCAACCCAAACATCCTGAAGGACTGCGTTGCTCACCAAGTTCGTCGAGAACGAGGGGAGGTGGAGGCCTGAAAGAGAGCCAGAGGGGACAGCCGGACACGGGAGGACAGTGGAGGCTCGTGCGATGACGGGGCCCCCAGAGGGGTCAGCTAGTGAGCCTGGGACATGTGCAGCAAGTGGTGTGACTGTGGTGCAATCACGAAAGAAGCAACGAGACGCGCCAGAGTCAAGTGTGAAAGTGTGCAAGGCGTCAGCTGAGGCAGCATACTCACTAGCACCTGTGGCAGCAGACACACTAGCACCAAGAGCGGAAGCAGACTCACTAGCACCTAGAGCAGCAGCACCAACACTACTAGAGACGCGTCGCTGAGAAAACCACTCCCGAGGCTGCTGCGGCGAGGGGGTCTCCGGCTGACTCTACTGCCGCTGTTGTCGAGTACCTCCAGGAACATATCCTCCACCACCAGTCACGAAGCTGCTGAATAACCCACTCACGAAGCTGCTGTGGTGAGAGAGTATCCTGGCGACGAGACTGCCGCTGATTTCCAGTACCGCCTGCACGCAAGTAATCCCAAGCTCCAGGACCAGAGCAGCCTCGCTGAATAACCCACTCACGAAGCTGCTGCGACGATAGAGTGTCCGGGTGAGGCAGTGGCTGCTGTTGTCCACCCCTAGACGCTGTTACGACCGTGATAGTGGCCATGACAGGCAGTGGCAGTCAGTAGCAGCGGCTCAGGTGGCAGCAGCAGTGCATGTGGCAGCAGTAGTGTAGTCGGCAGCAGCAGCACAGCAGCGAGCTGCAGCTCACCGCAGGTCAGGGCGCCGCGCGGGCCTAAGGGCAGGGCGGCGCGCGGGCTGCAAGGCAGGGCGCGCGAGCCTAAGGGTACGGCAGCGCTGCGCGCGGGGTGCAGGGCAGGGCGGCGCGAAGGCCTAAGGGCAGGGCGGCGCGCAGGCCTAAGGGCAGGGCGGCGCGCGGACTGCAGGGCAGGGCGCGCGGGCCTAAGGGCAGGGCGGCGCGCGGGCCTGAGGGCAAGGCGGCGCGCGGGCCTAAGGGCATTGCGGCGCGCGGGCCTAAGGGCAGGGCAGCGCAGTGCACGGGCTGCAGGGCAGGGTGGCGCGCGGGCCTAAGGGCAGGGCGGCGCGCGGGCCTAAGGGCAGGGCAGCGCAGCTCGCGGGCTGCAGGGCAGAGCAGCGCGCAGGCCTAAGGGCAGGGCGGGCTGCAGGGGCGAGCGCGGCTTCCGGGGCGAGCACGGCTGCAGGGGCGAGCGCGGCTGCAGGGGCGAGTGCGGGCTGCAGAGGCGAGCGCGGGCTGCGGAGTCGAGCGCAGCTGCAGGGCAGGGCGGCGCGCGGACCTAAGGGCAGGGCAGCGCAGCGCGCGGGCTGCAGCGCAGGGCTGCGCACGGGCCTAAGGGCAGGGCCGAAAAAATCATGCTCTAGTTCGGTGGGCAGGGCAGGGCGGAACGTTCGGTGGGCCCTAGGAACGATCATGCTCTAATGCCATGTTAAAATAGGAAGCCAGGAATGATGAATGACTAGCAACAGGAAGATACAAGTATGAAACCCTAACTAGGGTTGTACCCTATACTGAGCACTTCACTGTAGCCTAGCAGAACTAAGAACATATAGATATGTTTTGACATCGACATCATCAACTTGAGAAGTCCCACCTGCCTGAAGTATAGCTGTATCTTCCATGCCCAATCATCGCAGCAGTGCCATTGAACTTTTCAACCGAGAAGTTCCTCAATACCTCCTTTAGCAGGGACTCCTCGCTGGTTCTCGCCATCCTTAGCGCCGAAACCTCCGTAGCTTGGCCTCCACTGCTTTCTTGGCTTGAGGATCCTTCCGCTCCGCTCTTAACCATGACGTTCTAACGGCAATCGACGTGGCAACACGAGCTCTTATACCACTTGTTGCTCTTAAAAATGTTGTATCCTATCTACTATCGCCCTTAGTTGATTCTAAGACTCTCTCCTCGGGGTCAACTCCGAGGGTCCTTGGGTGCCTGACCAAGGTCAGCCCATATCCAAGGGTCCGAGCATGTAGAGAGCGAGTTGTAATATCGGCTGAGGTGAATTAGCAGTCGTCGATTCCTTGCCGTTGTCAAAACGGTGTATTGCGGCAGCGTAATAGTAGCAGGCGCAGGAGAGAACTTCCACTCAAGTTATGTTTGAACAAAATAAGTACAACCAGTTTATACTGAACCTACTGCAATATATTCTAGCATATATTATTTCTACAGTTTGTGACTTCCTTCGTCGTAGCGCGCACCCTTTTGAAAACTCTCGCCGCTTCACTTTGTGGTCTGGCGGGTTCGCGTCTCCTCGCCAAAATATTTCGAACTTCCTGCGCGAACAGCTTCAATGGTGCCGATTCGTAAAATATGCTTGGCGCCCTTTTCCGAACGGTTCAGTTTGATTCCATTCGGAATGAGCGAAGTGTAAAACAGCGCGCAGACAGGTTGTTCAGAACCTGTTGAAAAACATGTTCGGAACCTGTTCGTAACCTGCTCGGAACATGTTCGTAACCTGTTCAAAACCTGTTCGTAACCTGTTCGTAACCTGTCCGTAACCTGTTCGCGACGCGTGTTGAGAACGAGTGCGAACAGTATCCAATCAGCGCAGTCCGTGTCCGTCAGTTCTAGCAGCAGCGAACTCGCAGCGCGAACAGGAATTCCGAGCTGTGACTTGTCGATACAAAACTATTGAGTCAAAACGAGTCTGTGAACTGCTTCGTCGTTCCCCATTGGTCAAAGCTCAAAATCCCTTAATCGCTCGATAATAAACGACTCGCCCCACCGCTTCAGCCGATTGATACACACCTCCATGATAAAATCGGCTGATTGGTATACAGAAAGTTATTTATGTGATCAACATTTTACCCTGTTACAATCCTAAAAAGGACTTCGCGAAGGATCGTCCCAGGGTTGATCGTAGAATGAGTTGTTGCAGCGGAAGTATTGACCTCAGGTCAGAGTGAATGTAATTGACTGAGATAATTAAAAGCATGCATACATCGAGTTTATATATAGAGTACAGGGAATACGAAACGACCTAGACTAGCCATGTACTCTAAGGGGTACATTCCCTTATTACATCGAAGTTCAACCGTGCGACTCGGTAACCCGTTTCAAACCTGTTCCCGCTCTTTCCAGTTCAAATGCATCTGCCTGCATCGGTCCTGATCTGACGGTTGCTAGCGTCGCTTCGACTTTTCTGACTCCTCGACTTCGTACTCGGTAGAGTCGGCTCCTGGAGCATGCAGGAATGCCTTACTCATTTTTCATATCGTAACACTCCCCTTCATGCTTGGCGCGTAGAGGGCTGACTCGCTTGACTACTCCGGTGAGGTTGGAGCAGTGCTGGTACTGCTGACGTGGCAGTCGCCTGGTGAGGAAATCGGCTGCCATTTCGGTGGTGGGGAAGTACGTGAGGTCAACTTTGCCCTGGTCAATTTCGTCCTTGACGAAAAAATATCGAAGCGCGATGTGCTTCGTGTGGTTGACGAACCCTGGCTTGTTCGCGATCTTGATGGCGCTCTGGTTGTCGTAGTGGAGGCGAAAGGTGGGCGAGGTTGAGATTTTCGCCTCCTGCAGCAGCTCTTGTCCTTCGCGAACTGCTGCTGTCGCGGCGATGTACTCTGCTTCAGCCGATGATAGGGCAACCAGTTCCTGTTATTGCGAGTTCCACGAGATCGGTCCTGTTGGCTCCAGGCAAAAAACGAAGCCGGTTCGTGACCGTCAATTGGCGGGGTCAGCGCCATGATCTGCGTCCACGTAACCGTTGAGGTTGAAAAATGTTGCTGTCAGCGTGGAGGAGGAGAGCCGGATGTCAGGTGTGGATATGAAGTACTGTAGTGCGTGTTCTAGGTCCAGGTGGTTCTCTGCTACTGGCTTGCGAGAATACTGTGCCTGTTGGCTGGCGATGTACGAGAGGTCGGGTCGGCAGGTGACGGTGGCGAACAGCAGGCACCCCAGTTCCTGTTGGTAGAGTTGGAGTCCTGCGGGTGACAGAGGTTTGTTGTCCGGTTTGTAGTTGGCCCTGGGGGTGTGATAAGGAGTTGAGAGTGGTGTGGGCGACATTTTGAAGCGTTCTTCCAGCTGCTCTGCGTACTTAGAAGCTGACAGATGAATTGCTTCTGGCACGTAAGTGATGTTCAGCCCCATGAACTACGTGACATTGTGGTTGATGGTAATGTCAACGCGCTGCGCGAGGTTTGTTTCGAACTAGTCCAGGAGCTTGTTGCAGGTGCCGGTGTACAGCAGGTCGTCGACGTAGACTGTCAGGAGGATGTAATTGCCATTGAAGTGAAGACGGTACATTCCCGGGTCGTGCGGCAACTGCCTGAAGCCGATTTCCAGAAGTATCTTGTGCATGTAATGCTGCCAGAGACGCGGCGCTTGTTTTATGTCGTAGAGAGACTTCTCCAACTGGTAGACTCTGAATCTCCTTCCCCGTATGTGTGAGGTTGCTCCACGACGATGGTTGCCTCGACCAACGCATATAGGAACGCGTTCTTGACGTCGATCTACCGTAGTGGTAGGTGCTTAGCTGCAGCGATGGCGAGTAGGATCTTCACGGATGTATGGCGATTGACAGGAGCGAAGGTCTGGTCGAAGTCAATGCCGTGTCCCTGGTCATAGCCGCGTACGACCCAGCGTGCCTTGAAACGCTCGATAGTTCCGTCGTCTGCAATCTTCAAGCGCAAAACCCATTTTCTGCTTAGCACCCTCCTCCCCTTCACTGCTGCACGATCGACTAGGACCCAGGTGTCTCGTGACTCCAGTGCTTTCAGCTCCGCATCCATGGCTGCACGCCACTCCTTGGCGTGTGGTCCGGTGAGGGCCTGTCGTGGGTTCTTGGGTTCGACTATGCGGGGGTCGGTGGTGACTGCCGTGTGCAGGCCGAGGAGTTGAAGGTCTGTGACGTTGTAAGCGCCTTCGGCTTCCTGAGTGGTGACTTCCACCACGTCGTCATCATCGCTTTCGTGGGCCGGTGAGGTGTCGCTTGGCGGAGCATGGCGACGAGACGGTCCGGGCACGGGAGCGTCATCGCTGTCATCATCGTCGTCGTCGTCACCGCGTGGACGAGGAGGTATGCCAGGATGGTCGTCCGTGGTGTCGCGATCGAGCGCTGCTGCTACTGCTTCATCTTCTGGTGACGCGAAGCTGAGGCCATTGTTGGCGTAAGCTCGTGCGACATGGCGGAGCTGATCCTCGTTCCACTGCTTCAAGGTGAGTCGTTCGTAGAAGAGGATGTCACGCGCTGGCACAATCTTGTCGTTGTCGATGTCAAGGACCAGCCAACCCTTGTACTCGTGGTTGAGTCCCAAGTGCACTCCCCATCGTGCATGTTGTGTGAACTTGCCGATGGTCGCGGATGACGGCCGATACTGCACCATGCACCCCCAAACCCTCAGCATGGAGGTATCTCCCCTTGTCCCGGTCCACTTCATGTCCGGGGAGAGATTTCCCCTGTTCGCCATGGTGGAGAGGAGGTTGTGCAGGCGCACGGCGTGGTTCATGGCGTACGGCCAATACTCCTTGGGTAGGCCGAACTGATTCATGAGGGCGCGGATCTTCGTCATGAGAGTGCGGTTAACTCTCTCTGCGACGCCTTGTTGCTGGTGAGCGTAGGGGAGTGAAATGTCGTGCTTGATCCCCTTTTCCGCGAGAAGCCCTTCCAGCTCGTGGCTGCGGAACTCCTTGGCGCCGTCGGTCTGCCAGATGTTCAGCTTCTTTTCTGATTGTCGTTGTGCGTGTGCGAGCCAAATGCGGAAAACTTCAGGAGCCTTGGAGCAGACGTCGACGTTGGCGACCCAGACGTGTCGTGAGTACGCGTCCACAAAGGTGAGAGTGTTGTTCTCACCATTGAGGCCTTCACATGTGATTACAATGAATTCACTGTAAACCTTTTGCAGCTTCTTGTAGCGGTTGATACTCGGCTCCAGTGAGGGGTAGGCTTGATGTGTGAGGGCAGCATTTGGGCAGACGGTGCAGGTGGTTGGGTGTGATGTGCTGAGTGGTTCCGTGCCGTCGGGGCGCAGGAGCGCTCATGGAAGGAAGACTTTGGTGCGGAGGCAGTTGTTGAATGTCTGGAGCGAAGGGTAGCCGAGTCGCTGATGCCAGAGATATTCTTCTGCGCGAACTCCAGGGGTGTGCAGATAACGTGCGTGGTGTGTCAGAATGTAATATAGTGAGTACAGCCCAGTTAGGGTTTGCTATTTGTATCCCAACTGCCTGCTAATTAGAGTTAGCAGACACACGGGCAACAGGAGCGGCGCGCACGGTGGCTACCGGAGCAATTGCCCCGGACTACAGGAGTAACTGGCTCCGCGGCTAAGACGAGCGGCAGGAGCAACGGACCCACGGGCGACTGGCGCAGCAGGCTCGCTGGTGTGAGGATCTGGTTCAGGAAAGATGATTCTATCGAATGATTCACCTGGGTACAAGGCAAGGCTATATATAGGCTCGACACAAGGCAGGTAACCCAGGTGTTACGCGAATGTTCTGAGAATCCCGAACAGAACCTTCCCGAACTCAGTAGAAAGAAATTCGGTGGGAACCGAAAAGGCTTGAGTTCGGTACACGTAACCTGGTTCGGTGCTATAACTATAATAACATATAGGAATGCACCTAACCTAGGAAATCAAACATATCTATGCATGATAAATAAAACGTAAGCTAGTAATAGCATAATAATGTCCAGGCAAGCTAGCAAAGCCAGCATAAGCCGTCGTACTCTCACACGTCCCCCCCTCAAAGCTGGGTGGCGTGAGAAACACCCTGCTTGATAAGATAGTCCTTGAGAGCACGGCGTGCGTTGCCCATATCAGCTTCTGCAACCCAGCTGTCCTCCAGTGGGTCATATCCCTTCCAGCGTATCAGGAACTCGATCGTGTTGCCGCGTCTGCGTCGATGAGCGAGAACTTTTTCCACCTCGTACTCTGGTTCATCCTGTATGAGAACAGGTGGTGGTGGCGGTAGCTGGCGTCCCTGGAACTGTTGGTTGGGTTCCTTGTAGGGCTTGAGTAGCTGAACATGGAAAGCGTTGTGAAGCTTCAACGTAGTAGGTAAGCGCAAGCGGAATGTTACTGGTGTCACCTGTGCCTCAACGCGAAAAGGACCACAGAAGAGGGGCCGGAGCTTGGATGGTAGGTGAGACAGGTTCAAGTTGCGCGCATCAAGAAGCACCTGATCTCCGACTGCTACTGAGTGATCACGTCGCTGGCGATTGGCATACTGATTCTGGGAGTTCTGCATCATGGAAAGACGTCGCTGAGTCTTCTCCCATAGCTGCTGCATGGTGGTGACGAAGTCATGTGCGGCTTGGACGTGTGCCGGTGTGGTTGGCTGCTCTGGTGTAAGTGGTTCTCGTAAGAAAGGAGATTTTCCTGTGGCCGCATGTGACGCGTTGTTGTAAGCGAACTCAGGTATCGGTAGCTGTGAATCCCAGTGGCTGACGTCGTCTTTGCAAGCGGTGCGCAGTAACTGCTCAACCACCTGATTGAGTCGCTCTGTCTGTCCGTCAGTCTGGGGGTGGTATGCTGAAGACATTGCAAGCTTTGTCCCCAACAAACCCATGAGTCCCCTCCAGAACTTACTAGTGAACTTAGGGTCTCTGTCTGGATCCTGTAGGATGAGTACTGGCGCTGTAGTCAGTGCTGTCTGTAGCTGCTCCATGGCTTGCTGTTGAGGAGTATCCCATTTATAGGGCGTATCCTTTTTCAATAGGTTGGTCAGTGGCGTTGCTGTCTTAGCATACTGCGGCACGAACCTGCTGTAGTATTTGGCGAAGCCTAGGAACTGCTGCAATTCCTTCACGTTGTCCGGTACTTTCCACTTTTTAACGGCTTCGATTTTCCGCGGGTCCACGTGTACGCCCTCGGCACTCACCATGTGCCGGAGAAGCTGCACATTCTTCAGGGCGAAGTCGCTCTTCGACAGCTTCACGTAGATCTTGTTCTTCCGCAGGATCTCGAAGACTTTCCGCAGATGCTCCACGTGCTCCTTCATGGTATTGGAGTAGATCAGTATGTCGTCCAGGTACACCACTACGCATTCGTCCAGCAGGGGCCGTAAGATGTGATTCATCTCCGCCTGGAACGTCGCTGGTGCGTTGCAGAGTCCGAACGGCATCACTAAGTACTCGTAGGAGCCGTATCTGGTACGAAACGCCGTCTTGTGGATCGAGTTGTCTGCCATCTTGATCTGCCAGTAACCCGACCGTAGGTCCAGCTTCGAAAACACCGTTGCACCATGCAGTTGGTCTAGAAGATCGTCTATGCGCGGTATGGGGTATTTGTTCTTGACTGTCTGTTTGTTCAGTTCGCGGTAGTCGATGCACATCCGTAAACTGCCGTCTGGCTTTGGAGTGAAGATGACTGGTGCACCGTAGGGAGAGGTGGATGGGCGGATCAGTTGTCTGTCCAGTAGATACTCTATCTGCTTCTTCATGTCTGTCAGTTCGGTCGGACTAAGGCGGTATGGTGCACGTGAGACGGGTTTCGCACCTGGTTCCTCCACGATCTCGTGCTCGTGGGTTCGCGCTGGAGGCACTCCTGCAGGCAGGTCGTTTGGCATGATGTCTTTGTACTGCTCCAACACCTCCTTCACTGCTGCATATATCTCTGCGTTCGGCTTCTCCTCCTCTTCTGCTGCCATAACCAGTGCTAAGTAACCCGTGTTACTCTCGTTCACCGCCCGTTCGAACCGTGCCAGTGTCGTTTCAGGAACGTTCCTCGTATCCGTCCAGCTTCGCAGCTCCACTCGTTTCCCGTTGTTGTAGATGCACGCCTTCAGGTTGACCCAATCGATCTCGGGGTTGAACCACTTCAGAAAATCACGCCCCAATATGAAATCCAATCCCTTGATGTTCGTGATCGGCAACGTCGGCTTCCACCTCAACGCTCCTATCTGCAGCTGCAGTGTTGATTCGCCGTGGATGGGAAGCTTCGTACCGTCCACCATCGTTGCTGTAAACTGGGTCCCCTCCGATGACTCTCCAATTTTCTCCAACGTCCCGCGGTCGCACACCGAGTGGGACGCACCACTGTCCACCAGGGCCTGGAGGCGTCGCCCGTTGCAGATCACCTCAAGGAGTAGTGGCCGCTGCTGCTTCGAGTAGCCGTAGATGGTCGCTTATAGGATCGTAGGGTACGTCGAATATGTCATTCCTAGGTCCTGCGCTCGAAGATGCAGCTTCAATATCAGTTTTCAACTGAGAAAGGTTAGAAGGATTTATCCGAGGCCGATTCAACTTCTCTTGGGCCTGGAACCTTCCCCTAAGCCTTTGCAGCTGTGTAGGCTTCATTTGTGGGGAACAGGGAGCCTTCAAACAGTGCTGCTGGGAGAGAATATTAACTCCTCGGAACGCTCGACCCTTATTAGCGCTCCGGAGTAGGGTCCCCATATTACCCGGTATCGGTTTAATATCCGACTCTCCCTTAATAAAGGCTTGAAACCCACGAGAAGTAATATTCTTACTTGTCGGGGTGTACGGCTGGAGTTTCCCGGTCGGTGCAGGGTCTTGTTTCGCGGATCCTCCTTTGGACTCGGCGATTTCCCCTGATGCCGGCTGGTCGTGACGTTTTAAATTTGCGTCACCATATTCTCCTTTTTTCGCCCTCTCCGAAGTTGCCACGTTGTCCGTTTTCTGCTTCGGGGGCGCCGCACTGTTCTTCTCCCTCAGCTCCGCACGCCTTCTCTTCATTTTCCAACACGCCAAGATACGATGTCCTGTAGCGCCGCAAAATTTGCACGTCTCATTTTTTGCTAGCCGCTGCTCCACATCGCCCTCGTCGTTCTCCATCGGGTCGGCAGTCGTGGGTGGTGCCAATCGCCCCATGCCACTAGTTGGCTTGTTGCGTCGTGTTCCGTAGTAGCTACTGTTCAACGTGTCGAACTGTTCGATCAGTGCTGCCCGAAACTGCGCCCACGTCCCCTCGCCTTGGACTATTCTGTTGTTGATCCACTCTAGAGCTGGGCCTCGTAACATGTCAAACATTGTATATGTTCTATTTGTGTAGGCTATAGTGGGTTAGCCTTTAGGGGGTACATCATGCTAGGGTTTGGTACTTGTACTCTCATTCCTTTCTAGTTCATCACTTCTTCTTTCTGATATGGTATTAAGAGCGTAGGTTTAGACCTAGGATCGCTTACCTTAGGGCCCACCGTTCCGTTAGAAGTGCCCTCGAGCGCCTTCATGTCCTAGCGCCCTCGAGCGCCTTTCTCCTAGTGCGCCCTCGTGCGCCTCGCTGTCTCCTACTGCCCGTGCGCAACTCACTAGAGCCGCACGCGGCCTTTTTTTTTTTCGCGTGCGTCGCCCCCTAGCAGCCCGCGCACGGCCATTTCTGCGCGCGCGCCGCCCGTTAGCCGCCCACGCTGCCACGCGCCGCCCGCTAGCCGCCCGTCGAAGGGCCCTCCTGGCCGCGCGTAGCCCGCTAGCGACCGGCAGCCCCGCCCGTAGGCCGCGCCGTCGCCCTCTAGGCCGCCCGCGCGCAAGTCAGGCCCACGCAAGGCCACGGCCCGCCCGCTACAGCCGCCCGTGTGCACGCCCTCCGTCGCGCACCGCCACGTAGCCCAGCCCGAGCCGAACCGCGCCGCCTGAACCGAGCCGCGCCGCCCGAACCGAGCCGCGCCGCCCGAACCGAGCCGCGCCGCCCGAACCGAGCCGCGCCGCCCTACTGTTCCTGCCGTACTACTGCTTCAGCTGCCACTGTTACTACTACTGCTACAACTGCTACTGCTACTGCAGTTACTACTACTACTGCCACTGCAACTATGGCTAGTCCTGCTGTGCTAGCTTTCGATGCTGAGGGCCGCCCACTGAAGTTTGAGATCTGGCTCGATGACTTGCACCTATTCCTCCAGCTCACTGCCAAGGAGGATATATCACTGTACGATCACGCGCTAGGCCATGCTGCTGCCCCTGCTGCTACTGCTGACAGTACTGACCGCTCACAGTGGCAGACTCGTGACGCCCACGCTCGCTTCGCTATTCGCAACTCCCTGCCGGTAGATGAGCGCGAGCACTTTGGCCAGCACAAAACTGCGCAGGCACTATACACTGCTGTAGTTGCACGCTACTCCTCACCTGCCTCTGCTGCGCTAGGCCGTCTCTCGCTCCCCTACCTGTTCCCAGACCTATCAGCTTTCTCCACAGTCGCTGACCTCATCACGCACCTCCGCACTAGTGAGGCCCGCTTCCGTGCCGCTATGCCCGCTGAGTTTCTTGCCAACCACCCCCCCCCACTCTGGCTCACTCTCTACCACCTGGTCACCCGTCTCCCTGACTCTCTTCGTGCGGTCAGGGACCACTTCCTCGCTCGCTGCCCCACTGAGCTCACCGTTGACCTGCTCGAGAAGGAACTGCTTGCAGCTGAGACTAGCATAGTCGCTGTAGCTGCCTCTCGTGGCAACCCCCGCACCCCGTTCTTCGAGGGGTGTTCCCCTTCCCCCCTTCTCCCCTCTGTCCCCTCTGCTGCTGCTGTCGACCTCGTTGGTACTGAGCAGGTCGGGACTGCGTCCGCTCCGAGCTGGCGCCGCAGCGGCAAGGGAAAAGGGGGCAAGGGAGGTGGAGGTGATGGCGGGGGAGGCGGTGGTGGGGGCAGTGGAGGCGGTGGGGGCGGTGGCGGGGCTGGAGGGGCTAGTGGCAGCGGTTGGGGTGGTGGAGGCAGCGGCGGAGGAGGCGGCCGGGGTGGGGGCGGTGGTGGGGGCGGCGGTGGACGCGGCGGCGGCAGGGGCGGTGGTCGAGGTGGTGGCGGCGGCGGTGGTGGCCGTGGAGGCGCTGGCAGTGGCCAGAGCCAGCAGCACACTCCGTCGCCCCAGGAGCTTCGTGAGTGGTACTCTCAGCACGGGGGGGGGGGGTGGCCTTAGCTGCACGTACGTCATCCGCACTGGTGACCGCACTGGCCAGACGTGTGGGAGGGCGCACACCACGCAGCGCTGCTTCTCCCGCCTCGACGACGCTTGGCGTACTCAGTTCCCTACTGCCACTGAGCTGCCCCGCTGGGCTGATCTGATGAAGAAAAACATTGATATCTATGCTCTAGACTTTGATGCTATTCTCACTGCCATGTATGTGTTGTCTACTAGTGGAGAGGGTGCTCAGTACCTGCGTGTTCCGCCCGACCCGGGCATTCGGACCAGTGAGGCTGCCGCTCTAGGTGCTAGTGCGTCTGTTGCCCTAGGTGCTGGTGAGGCTGCCGCTCCAGGTATTCGCGTGTCTGCTACCCCAGGTGCTGGTGAGGCTGCTGCTCTAGGTGCTAGTGAGTCTGCGCCCCCTGGTACTGAGTCTACTGAGGCACTGCACACCTTCACACTGGACTCAGGTGCTTCTCGCTGTTTCTTTCGTGACCGCACCGCCCTTGAGCAGCTTGCTCGGCCAGTTGCTGTCTCCCTCGCTGACCCCTCTGGGGGTCCGGTCATTGCGACCTCCTCCACTGTCCTTCCTTGTCCTGCGGTCCCGTCGGGCACACTGTCAGGTCTCCACCTCCCCTCGTTCTCTACGAACTTGGTGGCGGGTTGTGCGCTCCAGGACGGGGGTGTCCACCAGTTCACCCCTGCCTACGAGCGCGTGACACACTGCACGTGTGCTTGGACGGGTCGCCACCTGGCTACCTTCACTCGGCAGCCGGGTCGGACCTGTACACACTGACCACTGAGTCCCCTCAGGTAGCTGCGTCTGCGTCTGTGTCAGGTCAGCTGTCGGCCCCCTGCTCGTGTCGCTCTCTAGCGCACGAGACCGTCCTCTGGCACCACCGCCTTGGTCACCCGTCAGTGCAGCGCCTTCGTGGCATGCACAAACGGTACCTTGTCTCTGGTCTTCCCAGGGTTCTCCCTCCCCTCCCACCCTCGCCTGCTCCTCCCTGTCTTCCCTGTGTCGAGGGGCGGCAGCGCGCCGCTCCTCACTCCTCCTCGTTTTCCCCGACGACTGCTCCCTTGCAGACGCTCCACATGGACGTGTGGGGCCCAGCCCGTGTCCGTGGCCAGGGTCAGGAGAGGTACTTCCTGATCGTTGTTGACGACTACTCGCGCTACACCACGGTCTTCCCCTTGCGCACCAAGGGTGAGGTCCCTGATGTTTTGATCCCTTGGATCCGCGCTTCTCGTCTCCAGCTCAGCGAGCGTTTCTACTCGGACTTTCCTGTCCTGCGTCTGCACTCTGACAGAGGTGGTGAGTTCTCCGACCTCTTGGCAGCCTACTGTGCGGAGCACGGCATCCGCCAGTCGTTCACACTTCCGGCCTCTCCACAGCAGAATGGGGTTGCTGAGCGCCGCATTGGCTTGGTCATGGAGGTCGCTCGTACCTCCTTGATCCATGCGGCTGCCCCCCACTTTCTGTGGCCGTTTGCGGTCCGATACGCTGCGCATCAGCTCAACCTCTGGCCCCGTGTCTCCTTGCCTGAGACTTCGCCGACACTGCGTTGGACGGGAGAGGTTGGCGATGCGTCGCGTTTTTGGGTCTGGGGATACGTCCGCGGACAAGCTCTCCTCCCGCGCTGTTCCTTGTGTCTTCCTTGGCTTTGTCCCGGACGCGTCTGGCTGCCATTTTTACCACGCCACCTCGCGCCGTGTCCTGCCCTCTCAGGACGTCACTTTTGACGAGTCCGTGCCCTACTACCGCCTCTTCCCCTACCGCACTGCCCCGCTCCCCCCCCCGCCTCTCTTCCTCGCGCCAGGTGCTGCTGTGGTAGACCCCCTCCCCCCTCAGGGTGCCGCTCCCTCAGGTGTGTCCCAGGTAGACCCGGTTGAGCCTGTCGAGGTAGCTGTCGACTCTCGTCCTGCTAGGGGTGCTGAGCCTGAGCGTGCGGAGCCTGGGGGTGCGGAGCCTGGGGGTGCGGAGCCTGGGGTTGCGGAGTCTGGGGGTGCTGAGCCTGGGGGTGCGGAGCCTGCGGGTGCTGAGTCTGGGGGTGCTGAGCCTGGGAGTGCTACGTTTGAGGGTGCTGAGACTGAGCGTGCTACACCTGGAGGAGCTCTCTCCTCACAGCAGCTACGTGAGTGGTACTTACAGTACTGCAGCCTCAGGAGGGGTGCTTCTGGAGCTAGGAGTGCTGCTGGAGCTGGTGCTCGTGCTTCCCCTCCTAGGCGGGAGCTGCCCTCTCCCCAGCGACTCCGAGAGTGGTACGCTCGGCGCTGCAGTCTCCGGAGTGGCGCTCCTAGTGTCGCGGACCCTACTGCTGGAGCTACTGGAGGTGCTGCTGCTGCAGGCGCTACTGGAGGTGCTGCTGCTGCTAGCGGTGCTGCTGGCGCTGCTGGAGGTGCTGCTGGTGCTGGTGCTGCTGGAGCTGCTGGAGGTGCTGCTGCTGCTGGCGCTGCTGGAGGTGCTGCTGGTGCTGGTGCTACTGGAGCTGCTGGAGGTGCTGCTGGTGCAGCTGCTGCTGGAGGTGCTGCTAGTGCTGGAGCTGCTGGAGGCACTGCTGCTGCTGGCGGTGCTGCTGGAGCTGCTGGAGGTGCTGGTGCTGGAGCCGCTGGAGCTGCTAGAGGTACTGCTGCTGCTGGCGGTGCTGCTGGAGCTGCTGGAGCTGGTGGAGCTACTGGAGCCGCTGGTCCTGGAGGTGCTCGTACTGGAGGTAGTGGAGCTGCTGGGACTGGGCCTGCTGAGGGGGTTGGAGCTGGAGGTGCTGAGCGGCCGCGGCCGTACTACGTTCCGCTCCTTCAGCAGGTTCTTGGCCTCCCGCCCTCTCCTGGTCCTACTCCTCCCCTACTGAGTCCACCGCCTGTCTAGTCGCAGTCACAGTTACAGCCAGCCTCTCCACTGCCTGGTCCTTCTCCTTACGCTGAGCCGACGGGAGGTCTTACGGAGCGTCGTGAGCCTGAGTCTCGTCCTCCGTCGCCTGAGACTCGTCCAGAGTCGTCTGAGTCGCGTCCAGAGTCGCCTGTCCGCGCTGTCCGCGCTGGTCGTCGTGCTCCGCGTCAGCGTCCTCCTCCTGTCCTTGGCACTCACTATATGACCATGCGTCCTTCCACAGCTCCACAGCGTGTCCCTCTGCCGTCTCCGCCAGCGTCATCTCTTCCTGCTCTCGCTGACCCGGAGTCTGACTCTCTTCGTGCTGCCAGTCCTACAGTCACGTGTCTCCTTGCCACTGTTGTCACTGACCCTTCCTTTGAGTCCTCTGCTGCGTCTGCTCTAGTCGCTGAGCTTGTTGACTTTGCTGCCGCCTGTCGTCTAGACTACGCCGCTAGCCTTGTTGCTGAGTCTGAGTCTGAGTCTGTCTGTCCTCCGTTCGTCGGGGGTGAGTGTGCTCTTGGCACGGACGTCCTTGAGGACAGACAGGAGGAGTTTGAGTGCTTTGCCGCTGCTTTACCTCATCTCGTGTCCATGCTGATTGCCCCTGAGGGAGACCCGGATGCACCAGACATCTCGACCCCACGCTCCTACGCAGAGGCGATGGAGGGTCTCTACTCCTCTCAGTGGCAGACAGCCATGGACGCAGAGATGGCTTCCTGGAAGTCCACAGGCACCTACGTCGACGAGGTTCCCCCACCTGGGGCGAACATCGTCAGTGGCATGTGGATTTTCAGGGTGAAGCGGCCGCCGGGTTCTCCGCCTGTCTTCAAGGCGCGTTACGTTGCTCGAGGCTTCAGTCAGCGAGAAAGAGTTGACTTCTTCCAGACCTTCTCCCCGACCCCGAAGATGACCACTCTTCGGGTTCTGCTGCACGTCGCTGCTCAGCGTGACTACGAGCTCCACTCTCTTGACTTCAGCACTGCGTTCCTACAGGGCAGCCTGCACGAGGAGATCTGGCTGCGCCGCCCACCTGGCTTCACTGGGTCGTTCCCTCCTGGTACCCAGTGGAGCCTCCGGCGGCCAGTCTACGGTCTCCGCCAGGCACCCCGTGAGTGGCACGACACACTGAGGACTACGCTTGCGGCTCTTGGGTTTGCTCCTTCTACTGCTGACCCGTCGCTGTTTCTACGCACCGACACCACTCTGCCGCCGTTCTACGTTCTCGTGTACGTCGACGACTTGGTCTTTGCTACTGCTGACACTGAGGCACTCGCCCACGTGAAGTCGGAGCTGCAGAAGAGACACACGTGCACAGACCTGGGTGAGCTGACAAGCTATCTTGGCTTGCGGATCACCCGGGACAGAGCACAGCGCACCATCACCTTGACTCAGTCACACATGGTGCAGCAGGTCCTTCAGCGCTTCCGCTTCACGTACTCCTCGCCTCAGCCCACTCCTCTGGGAGAGAATATTAACTCCTCGGAACGCTCGACCCTTATTAGCGCTCCGGAGTAGGGTCCCCATATTACCCGGTATCGGTTTAATATCCGACTCTCCCTTAATAAAGGCTTGAAACCCACGAGAAGTAATATTCTTACTTGTCGGGGTGTACGGCTGGAGTTTCCCGGTCGGTGCAGGGTCTTGTTTCGCGGATCCTCCTTTGGACTCGGCGATTTCCCCTGATGCCGGCTGGTCGTGACGTTTTAAATTTGCGTCACCATATTCTCCTTTTTTCGCCCTCTCCGAAGTTGCCACGTTGTCCGTTTTCTGCTTCGGGGGCGCCGCACTGTTCTTGTCCCTCAGCTCCGCACGCCTTCTCTTCATTTTCCAACACGCCAAGATACGATGTCCTGTAGCGCCGCAAAATTTGCACGTCTCATTTTTTGCTAGCCGCTGCTCCACATCGCCCTCGTCGTTCTCCATCGGGTCGGCAGTCGTGGGTGGTGCCAATCGCCCCATGCCACTAGTTGGCTTGTTGCGTCGTGTTCCGTAGTAGCTACTGTTCAACGTGTCGAACTGTTCGATCAGTGCTGCCCGAAACTGCGCCCACGTCCCCTCGCCTTGGACTATTCTGTTGTTGATCCACTCTAGAGCTGGGCCTCGTAACAGTGTTGGTGCGAGCCGTATGCGCATTGCGTCTTTTGTTGGGGTCGTGCATCCAACGGCTTCGAAGTAAATTTCGAGTTCAGCTACAAATCGACGAACGTCGTTTCCTTTAACTGTAGGATCGAACGCCTCCGGTAGTCTCGGCTTCACTGCTTCGAGGTTAACTGTAGCTGCTGCCGTTGTCGCAGGTAGAATTGTCGGTGTCGCCGCTGCTGCTGCTGCTGCTGCTACTGTTGTCGCTGCTGCATTCGCTGCTGCTGTGGCGGTTGCCGACTGGTTCGCAAGGAGTTTCTCGAGTCGTGGGAGCGCCACACGTATCTGCTTGTGCTCGGCACGTAACTCCGCGATTTTCTGTACTGAAATATCTATTTTTCCCTCCATCAGGCGATTTACAGGAAGATGCGCGACGAAAAAAATCGAATTCTAGGTGCTGGTCGACTTACTGCGAGTCGAGTCGCTTGTAGAATCGACGAGCGCGAATTCTGTAGGTCGCGTAAATCTCCCTTAGTCGAAATTCGCGTTCGATCTTGGCCGTTGAGGAGAAACTCGATCCGACGCTCCAAATTCCAACCTTTTTGGGCGATATTCTCTGGGCCATTGAGATGAAACTCGATCGAACGGTCGAAACTCCAACCTATTCACCAGTAAATCTGAGGGGTGTTTGAAAACCGAATCGAGGGGGACTTAGAAAAATGCGCGGAACTGGTTTTACATACCCGTATCGGCGCTTTCGTCGTCGCCCCCGCGGTTTTTAAAGGCCGGAACTAAGCGGTTGAAGACCTCGCGTGTAGACCCGCTCTGATTACCAAGTGTGAGGATCTGGTTCAGGAAAGATGATTCTATTGAATGATTCACCTGGGTACAAGGCGAGGCTATATATAGGCTCGACACAAGGCAGGTAACCCAGGTGTTACGCGAATGTTCTGAGGGTCGCGAAGCGTCCCGAACAGAACCTTCCCGAACTCAGTAGAAAGCAATTCGGTGGGAACCGAAAAGGCTTGAGTTCGGTACACGTAACCTGGTTCGGTGCTATAACTATAATAACATATAGGAATGCACCTAACCTAGGAAATCAAGCATATCTATGCATGATAAATAAAACCTAAGCTAGTAATAGCATAATAATTTCCAGGCAAGCTAGCAAAGCCAGCATAAGCCGTCGTACTCTCACAGCTGGGCTACCGGAGCAAGGGACCCGGACTACTGGTGCTGCTGACGTCACGACGGCTACCTCCGCTCAACCTCCCCAAACTGTCCCACACCCCTTTCACACACCCCTTGCTGCACCCCTAGCTCCACTCCCATGACACCCCCCTAGCGCCACTCCTTCGGCTCCCACACACCCATCCCCCTCAGCGGCAGCTGCAGCAGTGGGAGACGGAGGAGGCGGCGCGCGTGCGGCGCGGGGCAGATACGCGGGCAGCAGCTGGGGCGGCGTGCGAGCGGAAGCGGGGCGGCGCGCGGGTCCCTGGGGCGTTGCGACGGGCGACGGGCAGGGCGGCGCGCGGGCCCCCGGGGCGCCGCGACGGGCGACGGGAAGGGGCGGCGCGCGGGCCCCCGGGACGCCGCGACGGGCGACGGGAGGGGACAGCGCGCGGGCCCCCGGGGCGCCGCGACGGGCGACTGGAGGGGGGACGGCGCACGGGCCCCTGGGGTGCCGTGACGGGCGGCGAGCAGGAAACTGCCACGCGCCCCGAGCGCGTGGCGGGCAGGGCGCGCGGCGGGAAGAAAAAACGCCGCGCGTGCCGGGCGCGCGGCAGGCAGGACAGCAGCGGAAGCAGGTGGGCCCACAGGTCAGGAGCGTTCTCGCTCTGATAGCATGTCAAGATTAGAAGCTAGAATGTTAGAAACAGAAAGAGGGGTTGCACTAGCAGCAGATAGGATACATATAGCAAACCCTAATTTGGGCTGTACTCACTACAGAGTACCCCACTGCAGACTAGACAGTTATAGCATTCTGACATACCCTACCATTTTGGGGGCATGCGTGGCGAGCCCATGGACCGTGTTGTACGCCGTGAAGTTAGTTGCGCAGTAAGGATTTTGAATAAATTGGTAACACAACACAACTTATGATGAGCCTAAAACCAGTACTACCTATTTTATGTGTTGGAAGATGCCATATTCACTTTCCATTTTGAAATGATGAAATGATTTTTATTTATGGTACAACTTGCAAACAGGGCTTAAAACAATTAACCAGACATAGTGTGCCTGATAAAAATAGCCCCATGAAAAAGAAAGATTTCCGTAACGGAAACATATGTACACCTCCAGGGAATTAGGTGGCAACAGCTTCACCAGTCAACACCACAGTTAGATCCCTGCTCGCAGGAGGCCCACCGTGTAAGGCGGCTTGAGGAACCATGGTTCATGGCCCGACCGCCATGGCTGCTGCTACGGCGGCTTCTGCCACGCCCTTTCTGACTGCCCATCTTCGGCACTGAATGCGCGCGAGTGGCTGTGCTGAGATGTGACGCGGTCGGCCTTGCACTGCCCAACTCCCTTGAGTAATGTCGCCATTCGTCGTCGTCGCTCTCGCCTTCCTTTAGGAACGACTGTAACATGGTAACAAACTGTTCGCACCGAATCGCATTGAGTTCGCGCTGTGCGTCCAGAAACGAGATCCGACCTTCCAGCGCGAGCAGATCGAGATCCGCGCGGCTGTCGTGCAGGCGTCGTGAGGAGGGCATGTCATCGTTCTGAGACATGGCCAGGACAGCAGGTGATTGCTGAGAAGACATGGCACGCTGAGAGTCGACCATCACGTCGTTACCGCTCCCCATGTTTAGAATGATTCTGCTGGAGCGACTGAGTGTAGTTCGAGTTACCTAGAACTGTGAAAGCAATCGAGTGACGCTTCTAAATATACGAAACCGAGCACTGAATTATAGGCGGAAGAATGTCGCTTTATTCCCATCTGGTCTGGACCAGCTCCTCATTCGGGCCAACTCGGATGGACATGACGACTCGCTAACAATGGCGTCCAAGGTATGCCTGAGTTCGCACGGCGTAGTAACACACTGTTGCAAGTAAGAAGAGTCTTCGACGATGGAAAATCGCAGATCGCGGCGCAATGAGCCTGACGGTTCGACTTAAACTTCGAGAAGGTCGGACCTCAGGCTAGGAGCAAGGACAAATCTCCTGATGATGCGTTAGGATCATCACTGTACGGATCGGTACAATGTGAACCTCAAACATCGGATTCCTCCCACGTCAGCGCCAAACGGCACGAGCTCTGAGGGCAGGAATTTCGGCTTTACGGATTTGGTTTGGGTTTAGGAACTCCGCATAAGCGTTTGCTAGTAAGTTTCGATAGTCGCGCGAATCTCGGCTTGCAGTTTTGAAGAACTGTATCGAGAAAGCGCAACTCATGTTGATACTGAGTTTTAAAATAACCGGCGGTTTTTTTTTTCTCTGTAGGAGTTTTGTACTCGACCAATGTTCTTTCCACGTATGCACATCAACCTCCCCTGATCGGGCCGTCTTCTGTGCCATGGCTTGTCGAATGGTGCAAGAGGGCAGGGACGATCAGGTTCTCGCTCGATACGTCGCTGATTTTCCCAACCGAAACACGTGTAGTCAAATATCTACCGCACTGGACTAAGCTGCAATTACGTGCCTTTCACTCTGTCCAGCCTGGCATCGTAAGAAGAGTCTTTCAGAATGCATTTTACAAGTAAGGCAGACCAAAGGCACGATATTCACCGTATCAGTCACGACTTTCTTGCATGGCTCACTCATGACTTCACCATTCAGGCAGACACAATCGAGGTCATGGCAAGCTGCGGCCTCAAACGAGCGGGGCGGCTCCTATCCTATCAGTGACTTGAGGGAGGAGGCACTTTCTATGGATTGGATGACTCTCCCCCTCGCGACCAAAACACCCTCAGCAGCACTCTGCAGCTTTTGGGGCGAATTGAATCTGATCGCAGCTTCACACTTTGGCTGCCCCCGTAACGTCAGTACCACAGGCGACCTCATGCGGCACAAGGAACAGCAAGCACACCACCTTCCCCATGGTCCATTGGGGATGATCCGATTTGGGTGTATGCGAAGTCATTTTAGTATGTGCAAGGAAAAATCCTTTTGGGTAAGTAGCTTTGGCGGGGGTACTACCAGCGACCCTGCTCTTTCCAGGGAACTACAGTGCCAGTAGCGGGCACTTTCCGCCCCTCCGTGCCTCACACAGGGAAGTTTTAGAAACAGCACAGAACTCTTCCCCACATTCACCCAGTAGTACCCTAGTAGTACCCCCGCCAAAGCTACTTACCCATTCCTTTTCCTTACTTCGCGCCCCTGCTTACCGCGTACAAGACCATTCCCGCCATCGACACCCAACAGTGAAACGTTACCCGCTCGCGACACTCGCCTCGACTACGACTCCCGCCACTGTTCACGATGCGACCCAACCTCACGGTTCGGTTCGTAACCCGTGCTCCGGACCTCCGCCTCGACATTTCCCAACCTCGGCGCTAGGCCCGTAGCGCACCGCATTTTCTCGCGTTACCGTTACCATGCTAGCTTCGCTATATATTCTTCGCTCATGCCTTCGCTCATTGTATTGTTTTGCTTCGATAATGCAATTCTCGCTCGCTCGCTCAATTGCACTCGTAACACTTGGTATTCAGAGCCTACGATCTCTTCTCGGACCCGCACCTCTGGACTCCGCGCTAACGACGACATTAGGCACCAGCGCCTCGGTCACCCCTCGCGCGCAATACTGAAAATTTGCGTCGAGGCAGGAGTGTTTGCGCCTGGCGCACTCCTGCGCCCTGACGGGTCCAAAGTCAAGAGCACATCACAGCCGCGTAACTTCACCGTCTGCCCCGAAGCTGCGCTGAGTCATTAGTCGTTCCCCCTGGTGGAACCAGGAACCAACCGCTACCCCAAGCTGCACAAGGTGTACAGCGATTTCCTCGTCGTCGGCTACTGCGGAATCAACGAAGAACAATACACACTCACCTTCGTCGATGCAGGAACCCGCTACGTGCGGATCGCAAACGTGCAATTATGAAGCAGGGCGTACGAGGTCTTCCGCCTTTGGCTGGCGCACGCGCAGCGGCAATCTAGGGAGAAACTGAAGATTTGGCAATCGGACGGCGCAGCAAAATTCCGTAGTAAGGAGCTGCAAGACTACCTGGCGCAGAAAGGAATCGCGCACCATATTTTCCTCCCCTACGCGCACCCGCAACAGGGTGTCGCCGAGCGCAGAAACCGCACACTCATGACAAAGGTGCGGGCACTGTTGAAGCAGTCAAAGCTTCCCCCGACATACTGGCCGTACGCGATGCACCACGCCGTGCGCGTACACAACCTCCTCTCCACGACCGCCATCACAGGGAACCTGTCCCCGCACATGAAGTGGACTGGAGAGATGGGCGACACCTCCATGCTTCGCGTGTGGGGGTGCATGGTGCAATATCGCCCACCGACGTCAACCATCGACAAGTTCGCAAGTCGCGCGCGCTGGGGAATTCGCAACTATTGGCATCAGCTACGAATATAAGGCGTGGATCATTCTAGATCTGCTAAGCCAGAAGGACACTAATGCGCGCGACGCCATTTTCTACGAACGGCTCAACCTCGCCCAGTTCCGCGAAGACGAGCAGACAAATGCGAACCTCGTTTACGCAAACAACGGGCACAGCTACGCTACCCCCGAGGACGAAGCAGCTGCTGCCATCCTGGAGGAGGATCGCACGAGCGAGTTTCCCAACATCGGCGGAGATGATGACGGCAACGACGATGACAACGACTCGCCCCCAGGAGTAGGCGGATTAGGAAGAAGCAGCAGGGATCTCGCACCACCACCTCCACCACCCGAACCAGAAAGCGACGATGCCGACGTGCAGGAAGTTGTCCCACAGCACCGCCATGACAGCACTGTCTCTGGGCTGCAGCTGCTGGGGCTCCACACTGCCACCTCATCAGCACCACACGTCATCGAGCCAACGAACCCGCTATAAGAGCTGACGGGTCCTCACAGCAAGGAGTGGCGTGAGGCCATGGATGCTGAAATTAAGGCCCTGGAATCACGGGATACATGGGTGCTCGTCGACCGCACCGCAATCAAAGAAAGGCGCGTGCTTTCGGGAAAATGGGTCTTCCGCGTGAAGACTGCAGCAGACGGGACGATTGAACGCTTCAAGGCGCGCTGGGTCATACGCGGCTACGACCAAAGGCATGGCATGGACTTCGACCAGACCTTTGCGCCAGTTAGCCGACACACCTCCGTCATAATCCTACTTTTATCGCTGCGGCGCGGCATCTACCTCCCCGCCAGATCGACGTAAAGAACGTTTTTTTCTACGCGCTGGTAGATGCAGTTATCTTCGTGGAACAGCTAAAACCTAAGGCGAATGTGATCCCCGCGTCTGCCAGTTAAAGAAGTCACTCTACGGGATGAAGCAAGCACCACGGCTCTGGTAGCAACACTTGCACAAAATCCTTCTTGAGATAGGATTCCAGAAGCTGCTGCACGACTCAAACATGTACCGATTACAATTCTGCAGGGATTATATTCTTCTTACCGTGTACGTCGACGACCTGCTCTACACAGGGACAAGCACCACGCTTCTCGACCAGTTTGAGAAGAATCTGGCGACGCGCGTTGACATCACCACCAACCATGACGCGAAGCAGTTTATGTGGCTGAACATCACTTTCTCACCAGAAGCCATCCACCTCTCAGCTGTTAAGTATGCAGAAACTCTTGAGAAGTGGTTCAACATCTCCCCGGCACCTCTTTCAACTTCCTATCGCACGCCTGGACCGAACCACAAACCTGGCAACAAAGTCCCGTCTCTCGCTGGACTTCACACTTACTAACAGCAGCTGGGATGCCTGCTCTTCGCCTCCGTCACCTGCAGGCCTGATCTCTCGTACATCGCGAGCCATCTGGCTCAGTACTCCCACAAACCAACGCTTTGCAATTCTTCATCTCCACCCCCAGCATTGGGCTCTACTACTCCACAGTCACCACCGCGTCCTTCAACCTCATCGGGTACGTGGACGCCGATCATGCTGCTGACCCAGACAGTTGACGGTCCAGAACTGGCTTCCTGTTTCGCCTCAAGCAACAGCGCCCATCTCCTGGAACTCGCAGAAGCAGGAGCTGGTTGCCCTATCATCGGCGGCAGTTCGTGAGGGGCTTTACCTACAAGAACTCATGTAGGCGGCGAAAATCCCGACTTCGCCTAACTTTCGCCTGCACTGTGACAACCAGAGCGCGATTAGGATCGCGAACAAACCAGGATTCGCCAACCGCACCAAACACATTGTGCTGCGGTACTTCTTCGTCAAGGACGAAGTTGACAAAGGCAAGGTTGACTTGACCTATTGCCCGACGGGTGACATGGCAGCTGATTTCCTCACGAAGCAACTATCACGACAGCAGTACCAGCACTGCTCCAAAATCAGCGGAGTAGTCAAGCGGGTCAAGACTTGCTACGGCCAGGAGTGAAGGGGGGTGTTACGAATAGTAAACTGTGAATAACACTGTGCACTCTAGCAAGCGAGTTACATAGAAAGGAGTATGAAGACGAAGAAACAGAATGACGCGAAGGGTCATGTACGGTTACGGAGCATCTGTTATAGTCACAGTAGGCTTCAATGTGCCTAAAACGAAAGATAGAGTGCACAGTCGGATTTCTGCACAGCGGCTTCAAACGTTCATAGCGTTCTGGTCACAGCTTCAACTTGGATCTGGAGCAACTTAACGTCGCCTACAATAGGCAATTTAGATCGCACGATTTCACCAAGTATTGACGACACAGCGTCGGTTTGAACGAACAGAACTATAGCAGCCACTATGTCTTGGAACACAAGATAGGAAGAGTTAGGGAGAGTTACAAGTTGGGAATGACTCCCAGCTCCTACAAACCCCAAGAGCCGAGGTACAGTGATGGGGAATAGTGCCACACTGTCCAAAACCACGAAGGGTCTCGAAACTACCCTTCACTAGGGCCTACACCAAGTGAAATGTTACACTACACAAAGTAATGTAACTATATTCAATATCTTGAGGTGTACCATTTTCGCGGGCTTCGCGATCACTTGAATGTTGACACCAGGGCTCGGGTTCTTCATCACAAACTCATCCTTGAGTTCTTGATGGGTCTGCTGCACACTCCTGCGACACGCCGAACGTTCGACACACGACAAAATAGAAACCGCGCACGGGACACACGACAAAACAGAAACCGCGCGCGAGACACAAATGACCGCGTAACACGCGACTATCGAAAACTCGCTACTGACTCGACACACACACACACACACACTCGACATCATGACCCATCATACACACACTATTATAAGCATGAAAATATATATTATCCCATGCCCTCATACCATTCCATGCACACACGCATGCACGCACACGGACAACAAGCCGAGTGCAAACCGTAGGGTTGCACCAACAAACTCCCCCTCGGATTGTTGGTCTTAGGATATGTTCCTCTCAGTTCAGAGCCATCCCAGCCAGCTTGCAACACTTCCAATGCTGCTGCTCCACCAGCCTCTTTGTCATCATGTCAGCCGGCTGCCCCGTCGTCTTCACATAGCGCAACTCAACCTCACCCGCGGCCACCATGCTCCTTGTCCAGTGCCACTTCACCCTCATGTGCTTGGTGAGGCCGTGCAACACAGGGTTCTTAGCAAGAGCAATGGCACCCTGGCTGTCACAGTAGAGTGGGGTAGGTCCTTGCTGCTCCTCCCCCAATTCAGCCAACAAACGCCGCTGCCACAGAATCTCCCGTACGGCACGGAAGAGTGCCATGTACTCGGACTCCACCGAGCTCAATGCTTGATCAACCTGCCTCTTGCTCTCCCAAGCAGTTGGGCCTCCACCTACACAGCAGATGAAGCCTCCCACACTAGTCATGTCCTCTGGTTCCGATGCATAAGAAGCATCCGAGTAGGCGGTGAGGAACAAACGCCCGGGTTCAACTCCATCCGCGCCCTTTTGGCGCCTTTGCGCCGCCGCCGAGTATTGCAGCCCAACGGTCGGTGTTTGGCCAAGGTACTTGGCCACCCTCATTCCAGCTGCTACCTGCTCCTCATTAGGGCATTGCACAACCCTTGCCAGCTGCCCGGTAGCAAACGCGACGTCCGGTCGTGTGTTGACTGCCGCGTACATGAGGCTGCCCACCAATGAGTGAAAACGGCGCCTCTCCTCTTCTCCTACGCTCTCCTCCTCTGGTCCCTTCACACACTTGAACCTAGAGGGAAAGGGTGTGGCCACATGGCCTTCATTCTGCCCAAAGTTGGCAGCCAGCGCCTCCAGGTACTTCCGTTGGTGCACCCGCATGCACCGCTTCTCCACGTCGCGTTCGATGTGGAGCCCGAGGTAGAAGTTCACGTCCCCAAGGGACTTGCACTTGAACTTGTCTTGAAGCTTCAGCATCACCTCCTTCACAAGGTCAGAGGAGGGTGAGAAGATCAGGATGTCGTCTACGTACACCACAATAAAGCTCCTCTGCTCCCCCTCGCCAAGCATGGACAGGGAGTGATCGGCCGTTGAGGGAGTAAAGCCGATCCCCTCCAACACTTCGCGCAGCTTCATGTACCATTGCCTAGGGGCCTGCTTGAGCCCATAGAGGGTCTTCTTCAGCTTCCACACTCTGCCACTACCGTCGTCAAACCCTTCTGGCTGCGCCATGAAAATTTCCTCCTCAAGAATGCCATTGAGGAACGCGGTTACGATGTCCATCTGCTTCACCACCCATCCTTTGATGGCGGCTCCCGCGAATAGGGTTCGCAGCGTCATCGGCTTCACCACAGGGGCAAACAGCTCCTTGAAGTCCAACTTCTCCTTCTGCTGGTACCCCTTGGCCACAAGCCTAGACTTGTAGCGCTCGTTCATGCCATCGGCGTCCGACTTGATCTTGAAGAGCCACTTGGACGTAATCGCCTTACGCCCCTCCGGTAGCTCCACCAATTCAAATGTGTCATTCTCCTCGATGCTCTTCAGCTCACTCTCCATTGCCTTCTTCCACTCCTCAGCATCACTACTCTCCAAGGCCTCCTTGAGAGTTGCTGGTTCTCCCAGCATCTCCACCGGAGAGAAGAACGCGAAGGCACACTCCTCGTAGTCACTCTCCTCGTAGTCACTCTCCTCGTCGTCTCCGGCCATCATTGCCGCTCCGGCCAGGGCCGTCTTGCCTGGCTTCCCCGGTGCATCATAGGTCAGCCTATTAGGGGGTTGAACTCTCCTCTTCCCCCTTCCTTCCTCCTCAGCTGCAGGGACTTGAAGGCCTTGGCGTTGCTGCGGTGTAGCACGGATCTGTGGAGCGCTCGTAGTGCGGGAAGGAAGTATCGGTGCATGCTCGCTCACTTGCTGCACCTCCTCCTCTTCTTCCTCTGCATCCTTGGCCTCCTCTCCCCCATTCACAAGGGAAGATTGCCTAGTGGTGGTGCTGCCGCTGCTCAGCTCCAAGGGCAGCTCCACATGCTCCAAACCGGAACTCTTCACCTCCCCAAACCGCACGCCTATCTTCGCCTCATTCTCCGCCTTCCAATCCTTGTACATGAAGTTCTCCATGAACTTGCAGTCCCTGCTCACCAAGAATTTCTTGGTGAATGGGTCCCAAAGAAGCCACCCCTTGCTGTTTTGAGCCATGCCCAAGTGCACGGCCCATATCGCCTTGGCACCAAGCTTCTTGTGCCAAAGATGCTTAGGCACGAGCGCCATGCACATGCACCCGAACACCCGAAGCATATCCACCTTTGGCTTCCTTCCTAGCCACTCCACATAGGGCACCCATTTGTCTGCTCCCACATGAGTCAAGGCTCTGTTCTTGGCCACACACGCACTCCGCACCGCATCAGGCCAGAAATAATCGGGTAGCCCGGCCTCAATGAGCAACCCGCGTGCCGCCTCCGTGATTGTGCGGTTCGCTCGCTCGGCGATGCCGTTCATTGCAGGGGAGTATGGCATGGTGAGGGAATGCCGGATACCATTCTTCTTCAGCCACAACCCAAACTCCTTGCTCAGGAACTCTCTACCTCGATCGGTGCAGATTGACTTGACTAGGCGGTCTTGTTGCCGCTCCACCATCGGGAACCAATCCGTCTTCAACGTTTCAGCCACGTCGCTCTTCTTGGCCAGCACATACACCCAAGTCATGCGGGTGTAGACGTCCACAATGGTGAGGAAATACTCAGCTCCAGCAGCTCCAAGCTTCAGGGGGCCCACCACGTCCATTGTTGGTGCAACCCTACGGTTTGCACTCGGCTTGTTGTCCGTGTGCGTGAATGTGTGTGTGTATGGAATGGTATGAGGGCATGGGATAATATATATTTCATGCTTATAATTGTGTGTGAATGTTGAGTCATGATGTCGAGTGTGTGTATCGAGTCAATAGCGAGTTATCGCTAGACGCGTGTTACGCGGTCGTTTGTGTCTCGCGCGCGGTTTCTATTTTGTCGTGCGCGGTTTCTATTTTGTCCTGTGTCGAACGTTCGGCGTGTCGCAGGTGTGTGCAGCAGACCCATCAAGAACTCAAGGATGAGTTTGTGATGAAGAGCCCGAGCCTTGGTGTCAAGCCTCAAGTGATTTCGAAGCTCGCCAAAAAGGGTACACCTCAAGATATTGAAGATAGTTACATTACTTTGTGTAGTGTAACATTTCACTTGGTGTAGGCCCTAGTGAAGGGTAGTTTCGAGACCCTTCGTGGTTGGGGACAGTGTGGCACTGTTCCACATCACTGTGCCTCGGCTCTTGGGGTTTGTAGGAGCTGGGAGTCATTCCCAACTCGTAACTCTTCCTATCTTGTGTTCTAAGACTATAGTGGCTGCCATAGTACCGTTCGTTCAAACCGACGCTGTGTCGTCAATTCTTTATCAAATCGTGCAATCTAAATTGCTAATTGTAGACGACGTGAAGACGCTCCAGATCCAATTTGAATCAAGTCATTTGCAGCTGTGAGCAGAACGCTATCAACGTTTGAAGCCGCTGTGCAGAAATCCGTCTGTGCTCTCTATCTTTCGTTTTAGGCACATTCAAGCCTATTGTGACTATAATATCCATCACCACCTCATCAAGTGGTGCCTTTGCCGTTGCCTCCGAACTAGGGAACGGAAACCGGGTGAACTTGGCTTGAATGCACGTCGGGCAGCCAAGCACCTCATCGGGCTCCCCCTTCACACGTATGCCAGCAACCATCTGGTTCTTCACTAGCTGCTGCAAGATAGGTAGGGCCACATGCCCCATTCGCCGATGCAAGGTGAGCCAATCACACTCCCCCGTAGCCGAAGTCGGGTTGGAGAATGCCGCGCTCGCAATAGCGCCCCACATGCTCTCTCCGTACTCCTCCTCCGCTGCTGCCTCGGGGTTCTCCTCACCCTTTTTCTGCTCCTTGGCTGCTGCACCACTCTCCTTAGGTTCACACTGCTTGCTGGTCCCCCCAAGATTCCACTTGTTGGACTCATTCTCCTTAACGCGACCGTTCGCGCCATCGCCGCTACCAACCGCTTCACCCTTGGTGCTGACGCTTGCTGCCACTTGCCTCTCCTTAGGCATGGGGACCACAGGGATCTGCCACATCTCGTTGTAGACGTCCCTATCCTCATAAAGGTCCCATAGAATCCGCTCGCCAAGCCTCGCGGTGTAGGTCTTGGCTCCCTTCGAGTTCGTGTCCATGCCGGCCTTTGCCAACCGCCGCACGGAAATCAGGTTCGCAGCAAGGCTGGGCACCCAAAGCACGTTCTTGAGGCCCACCATCTTCCCATCAGCACCCTTGAACATGGCCTTACCCATGCCTTTCACCTCTGCTCGCTGCCCCAAAGCCGATGTGACATGCTTCACCGGTGACGGTTCAAGTTCGGTGAGCAAGTCCGCGCGAGGTGTCATGGTATAGGTAGCTCCGCTATCGATCACCCAATAGTCCAGGGGGTGTAGGGTGACCTTTCCCACAGCTGCAGGCTCTTCAAAGTCTTCATCCTTCTCTGGTGCAGCCGGTGCTTGAGTTGACACAAAGTAGAATAGACCCGGGTACCGATCGTCGTTCGAGTCCTTCTCGTTATCTTCGTTCTTCATATTTGCAGCTCCACCACAATGACCGCCACGGCCTCCACGGCCTCCTCTTCCTCTCCCTCCTCCTGCTCCTCTACCCTCTTGGCCTTGAGCAGGGTTCCAACCTTCAGGGAGTTTGTAGCAGTCGCGCCACATGTGTCCGCTCTTGTGGCAATAGTGGCATTCGCCGTCGAATCGTCCGCGACCGCGACCGTAGCTCTTGTCATCGCTGCCGTAACCGCTCCCACGGCCTCCGTTGAAGTTGTTGCTGCCAAATCTGCCTCCCCCTCGTCCTCTGCCTCTTCCACGGCCGTACCCCCGGCCGATGCTTGCTGCCCCGGCGCCATCCACACTCGCCAGCTCACGGCGGCGGAAATCCTCTTGAAGGATTGCTCGCTTCACATCTTCAAGCGAGAGGCGGGCCAAGTCACGGTTGAGGTTAATGATGAGCGAGGACCACGACTCTGGGAGTAAGGCCAGCAACTTGGTCTTCTTTTGGAGCTCGCTGTAGTTCAAATCAGCTCCCTCTAGCCGCGTCAACAAGTCGAAGAATTTCTGCACCCCTTCTTCCACAAGTTCATCTTCTTCAATTCGTAGCGTCGCCATTTGCCGTTCCAACACCACTGCTACCGCCGCTGTTGCAGGAGCGTGTACACCTTTGAGAGCAGCCCATGCCCCTGGTCCCTTCTCTGGTTCACGCTGGAAAGGCTTGATGTGACGGATTCGACTGCTCCCCAACGCTTGCCCTAGTAGGAGGTAGCCTTGTGCTCTCTTCCGCACCCACGGGCTCTTCTCCGGGTCGTTCTCGGGACGCTTCTCCGTTCCTTCCATCACCTCCAGCAGGTCATAGTGGTCGAACACGTTCTCCATTCTGAAGGACCATTCAGCAAAGTTGTCGCCGTTGAACTTGTCAAGCCCGAACACTCTTGGTTCGTCCCTAGAAGGTCCAAGAGTCGGTTGCACGGGCGCCACGGCTGACTCACGGGCTTGGCCTTGTACCTGGGCATCTCCATTGCCACGAGCACCTCTGCCACCCCTTTCTTCAGGTCCAGCCATAGTCGTAGCTGCTCCAAAGTGCTCTGATACCACTTGTTATAGTCACAGTAGGCTTCAATGTGCCTAAAACGAAAGATAGAGTGCACAGTCGGATTTCTGCACAGCGGCTTCAAACGTTCATAGCGTTCTGGTCACAGCTTCAAATGACCTAATTCAACTTGGATCTGGAGCGTCTTAACGTCGCCTACAATAGGCAATTTAGATCGCACGATTTCACCAAGTATTGACGACACAGCGTCGGTTTGAACGAACAGCACTATAGCAGCCACTATGTCTTGGAACACAAGATAGGAAGAGTTAGGGAGAGTTACAAGTTGGGAATGACTCCCAGCTCCTACAAACCCCAAGAGCCGAGGTACAGTGATGGGGAATAGTGCCACACTGTCCCCAACCACGAAGGGTCTCGAAACTACCCTTCACTAGGGCCTACACCAAGTGAAATGTTACACTACACAAAGTAATGTAACTATATTCAATATCTTGAGGTGTACCCTTTTCGCGGGCTTCGCGATCACTTGAATGTTGACACCAGGGCTCGGGTTCTTCATCACAAACTCATCCTTGAGTTCTTGATGGGTCTACTGCACACACCTGCGACACGCCGAACGTTCGACACACGACAAAATAGAAACCGCGCACGGGACACACGACAAAACAGAAACCGCGCGCGAGACACAAATGACCGCGTAACACGCGACTAACGAAAACTCGCTATTGACTCGACACACACACACACACACTCGACATCATGACCCATCATACACACACTATTATAAGAATGAAAATATATATTATCCCATGCCCTCATACCATTCCATGAACACACGGATGCACGCACACGGACAACAAGCCGAGTGCAAACCGTAGGGTTGCACCAACAGCATCTGGACCGTCAAGGCAGACAACATCGTGCAGCTGCAGCGGCGAGGATTCTGCCGGAACAGTTGGTAATCGTCTAGAGTCGCACGGTTGGATTCTGCTGTAATAAGGAAATGTACCCCTTAGAGTACATGGCTAGTCTAGGTCGTTTCGTATTCCTTTGTACTCTTATTTATACGAATGTATTTGAATGATTTTATTATCTCTGTCATATTAAATTCACTCTGATATGGGGTCACAAACTTCCGCTGCAACACTCAGCCTCTGCGAACCTTCCGGAGGAGATCCTGGCACGATCTACTTTCTCATCGCAACACAAGGCAATACTTTTAGCTATCATGCTCATGGCCCTTTTTGTTTATGCCACTAAATATCTCGTAGTTGTGTGTGTGGTGTGCCATCTCCCTAGGGGTGGTGTGAATTTCAGATTCATCAGATGCGAAGGATGTCATCATCGCAGCCTTGAGAGAAAATTGCACATGTTGCGTAGCCAATCAAAATTGAGAATAAATTTAGTTTTTCGCCGTTCACCGCTCTAAGGTGTAAAAAAAAAAAACCACAACACTTGGAGATTTCTAGTTGTTCCAACTAGAGAGGAAGGGTCACTATTTTGCCTACGAGCATTTTAAACACAAGGACCAAGATATTTGCCAGCACGTGGGGCACCCACCGAAAACCACCCCCATAATAAAAAGGGAAAAGTGGGACTAGAGTGTTCAGCAATTACAGTGGGAAAAGAAAGACAGATTCGGGGTCAAATATAGAAACGTTTATAACCTCGCTGAGGAGGTAGAGGTTCCAAAGCGCCGTGGGGACAGCTAACACAGAAAGTACTATTGTCTTTCGGTAGTAGCAGGGGTGATTACGGTACTATGTACTCTCATATTTGGGTGTTTCCCTAAATACTTTGCTATCGCTTGAAGCACCTGTATGGTTGACCATTCGCATTGCTCGTTGCAAGTTTACACACCCTCAGTTACCCTAGTTCGTGCATGCGAGTTCGACTGGACGGGTTGGAAAGTTAGGGCGTGTTGCAAGTACGAGATTGATCGCCTCCATAAATCGATCCTTGCCTGGTCAAACACAATAGCGTCTGGTTACCTCACTACAGTAATACCATTGTGCATGACAGTGAATGCTGGCAAGAACCCTCTCGATTGCCTCGACAATCACGACCGATCGTGGGATATACGATCTGGCAGTGTGCACAAATGTGTTGCAAAACAGATTTCGCGAAGCGGAAAAGAGTTCGCCTTCGCGGTAAGAATTCACCGCGAAGTCGACTTAGACATTAACGAAACCTTTGACCAACATTGCTGTGTTGTGGCTGCAAATCCCTGCTTTGTCGCAATACCAAGGGCGATGCATTGCTTCGGCGATCATGGTACACCACTCAAATCTTTTTGGCGGATTGATCCCATCGAGGCCCACACACCGAGCCGAAGATCTACTGTCGCAGATCAGTTTGACGCCTCGATCTTTCGATTTCATCACTTGCAACACGCCCTTAGTGTGCGATACAATCCCGATTTTGCCACGAAAGCAATTCCAAAACAAACATGGTAGGTAAGTAGATAATGGATGGGTATTACTGGAATATTATATGATATACTCACTTCTCAAATAGTGATGCTTTAGACATATTCTCACACTCAACATTTCATGTCTAATTGAAAAAATATTCGCCATGTGCCCATCACAAAAACAGAAAACATTTTCGAAGCACTGAATCGAGGCAGCGGCTGACTCAATTGAGGAAACATCTGTCAAAGTACACAATTACATTTGTATGTGTCTGTATTGTAGGCTAGATGGAGGTGCACTATAGAGGGTACAGGTTTGCATATACCCCTTGTACATTCTCATTCAAGTCATTCAATTTTAATTAAGCAGTGGGGTCCTGCCGACCCCTGGAGCACTGGCCGCGGTGCTGGCCCCCCCATCCGGGTGTCGCGCGACCCTCCAGCCGGGACATGATAGTACCTGATTCAGAATGGTCCATGTAACGGCCTCGTTTGCGGGCATTGTGATCACTCTACTGAGTGGTGGTTTAGCCGCCTCACTGACCTTTACTGGGGCCGCCTCGAGCATGCGGTGCCCATCCCGAACTGGGATGTTCTGCTTTGCCGACTTTACTGTGTTACTACAGACATGTTTGGTATAGCTGTCGCCTTGTATTTTGTGCCTGCTATTAAACCTGATGACTATAGAGTTGCTAGATCCTAATCCTTGTGTGTGCCTAGACCAGGATCTTTAGCCGTCTCTAGTGTAGGATCCTCTGCTGTTCCTTGTACCGGTGCAACAACAGCTGATGTGTCACTCTCCTTCACGCTTGACTCTCGCACGTCTCGGTGCTTCTTCTTTGACCATGCTTGCCTCTCGGCACTTCTAGTCGCAGTCGCTTTAGCCGACCCCTCATCTGGACCATTTGTTGCTTGCACCGCTACTACTCTCCCGTGTCTGGCAATCCCCTTAGGCTACCTCACAGGTTTGTGTCAGAAATACGAACGAGAATGAATTGACTAAGAGCAGGATGGGTACAAGTGCTAACCCTAATTGGGTTGTACCCCATATGGGCTACCCTACTACAGCCTACATAATAAGCAGCATATAAGTTTGACACACCCCATAGGCAAAGTGGGGGAGAACAAGAGGTCACAAGACCGGTCAAGAAAAGCGAAGCAAGCTCAGGGTGGATCACGAAGTCACCACGCAGTCTGAGCACAAGCAAATGGCCAAAATGCCAGTTCACATGCAGAGTTATATATATATAGGAGAACAAGTAGTACAGTGATCACAACCTAGCAAGTGCAAGCATGCAGGTATATGTATATAGATCACAGTACAGGCAAAGTCAATAAGTGAGCAAGTGAGGCAAAGTAGGCACAAGGCCTAGAACAGTACAGAAACGCTGATGATCACAAGGCTGAAGTGCCTTGGTGGAGATATCAGCAGTGTTGGCCTGAGAGGCCACGTAAACAAGATGAAGCTGACCACGCTGCTGCAACTCTCGAGCAAGGAAGTAGCGCAGAGCGATGTGCTTCGTTCTGTGCTCCAGTCTGTGCTCCTGACACAAGGCAATCATGGCCTTGTTGTCGACGTACAGAACTGGAGGAGAACGAGGCGGCTCTCCCAAGTCGGTCAGCAGGTAGGTGAGCCAGCGTAACTCCTGCGCAGCCATGGCCCCTGCGTAGATCTCAGCCTCACAACTGGAGCTGAGAACAGAAGACGAGCGGGAAGACCGCCACGAAACAAAGCCAGAGCCAAGGCTGAAGGTGTAACCCTGTGACTACCGCTGCGTAGCCAAGTTGTCAACCCAAGAAGCGTCTGCGTGACCAGTGAGGACAACTCGAGCCCGTCCTCCAAGCACGAGCCCCATGCCCGACGTACTGCACAAGTAGCGCATCACCCTCTTAGCGGCCTTCCAGTGCTCTGGTCGGTGTCTCCCGGGCGCAACGTAGCGTGCCAGGATGCTAAGAGGGTAAGCAAGGTCAGGTCGAGTGCAGGTCATCAGGTATATGAGGCAGAGATACGGGCCACTCGGCTCTACGGACTCATCCAAAGGCAGAGCTGAGAGCGAGTGACCGGTAGGCAGAGGAGTGGACTGTGGCGAGGAGTACTGGAAGTCGAAGCGCTGAAGGACCTGCTGCACCATGTGTGACTGAGTCAAGGTAATGGTGCACTGTGCTCTGTCCCGGGTGATATGCAAGCCAAGATAGCTGCGCAGCTCACCCAGGTGTGTGCACGTGTGTCTCTTCTGCAGCTCCGACTTCACGCGGGCCGGTCCAGCAGTGTCAGCAGTGGCAAAGACTAAGTCGTCGACGTACACGAGGATATAGAACGGCGGCAGCGAAGTGTCGGTGTGTAGAAACAGTGACGGGTCAGCAGTCGAAGGAGCAAACCCAAGAGCCGCAAGTGTCATCCTCAGTGTGTCGTGCCACTCGCGAGGTGCCTGGCGGAGACCGTAGACTGGCCGCCGGAGGCTCCACTGGGTACCAAGAGGAAACGACCCAGTGAAGCCAGGTGGGCGGCGCAGCCAGATCTTCTCGTGCAGGCTGCCCTGTAAGAAAGCTGTGCTGAAGTCAAGAGAGTGAAGCTCGTAGTCACGCTGAGCGGCGACGTGCAGCAGAACCCGAAGAGTGGTCATCTTCGGGGTAGGGGAGAAGGTCTGGAAGAAGTCAACTCCCTGTCGCTGACTGAAGCCTCGTGCAACGTAACGCGCCTTGGAAGACAGGCGGAGAACCCGTCGGTCGCTTCACCCTGAAAATCCACATGCCACTGACGATGTTCGCCCCAGGTGGGGGAACGTTGTCGACGTAAGTGCCTGTGGACTTCCAGGATGCCATCTCTGCGTCCATGGCTGTCTGCCACTGAGAGGAGTAGGGACCCTCTATCGCCTCTGCGTAAGAGCGCAGGGTCGGGATGTCTGGTGCATCCGGGTCTCCCTCAGGTGCAATCAGCATGGACACAAGATGAGATACAGCAGCTGCAAACACTCAAAGTCCTCCTGCCTGTCCTCAAGGACGTCCGTGCCACGAGCACACTCACCCCCGACGGACGGAGGACAGACAGACTCTGACTCAGCAACAAGACTAGCGGCGTAGTCAAGACGACAGCGAGTAGCAAAGTCGACAAGCTCAGCAACTAAGGGAGACGCAGCAGTGGACTCAAAGGAAGGGTCAGTGACAACAGTGGCTAGCAGACGCATGACAGAAGGGCTGGCAGCACGAAGTAAGTCAGACTCCGGGTCCGGACCGTCAGCAAGGGACTACGCAGGAGGAGAAGGCTGAGGGACACGCAGTGGAACAGAGGAAGGACAAAGTGCCATCTGGTGCGTGCCGGGGAGGACGCTGACGCGGAACACGACGACCAGTGCGAACAGCGCGAACAGGCAACGCAGGACGAGACGCAGGCTCACGGGCTGCTCAGTGTAAGGAGAAGGAGCCGGCAGTGGGAGCTGGCAGTAGCTGCGGCTGTGACAGGTCAGGCGGTGGACACAGTAAGGGAGGAGTAAGGCCATTAGAAGGCGGGAGACCAAGAACCTACTGAAGTAATGGAACGAAGTACGGTCGCGGCCGCACAGCGCCTCCAGAACCAGCTCCGACTGCACCAGCACCCCAAGGGCCAGCACGACCAGCTCCAGGGTCTCCAGCTCCAACGCCTGCAGTACCACCAGCTCGAGTAGCTCCAGTACCTCCAGTAGCTCCAGCTCCAGCAGCACCTCCAGCTCCAGCAGCTCCAGTACCTCCAGCACGAGCACCTCCGGGACCAGCGGCTCCAGCACCTCCAGCAGCTCTAGCTCCAGCAGCACCTCCGGCTCCAGCAGCTCCAGTACCTCCAGTACGAGCACCTCCGGAACCAGCGGCTCCAGCACCTCCAGTAGCTCTAGCTCCAGCAGCACCTCCAGCTCCAGCAGCTCCAGGACCTCCAGTACGAGCACCTCCGGGACCAGCGGCTCCAGCACCTCCAGGAGCTCCAGCTCCAGTAGCACCTCCAGCTCCAATAGCACCTCCAGCTCCAGGGCCTCCAGCGGCAGGCCCCTCAGCTCCAGCAGCACCACTCCGGAGGCTCCAGCGCCGAGCAAACCACTCGCGCAGCTGCAGTGGAGAGAGAGACTCCCGCCGTGACAAGACACCAGAAGGACCTCCAGGCTCAGCACACTCGGGCTCAGCACCCCCAGGCTCAGCACCTCCAGGCTCCGCACGCTCAGGCTCAGCACCCCCAGGCTCCGCACCCTCAGACTCAGCAACCCCAGGCTCAGCACCCCCAGGCTCCGCACGCTCAAGCTCAGCACCCCCAGGCTCCGCACACTCAGGCCCAGCACCCCCAGGCCCCGCGCTCTTATGCAGAGGCGATAGAGGGTATCAGAGCAGGTCCTAGCCTAGTACCGTTTCTTTAGGGCCCACCGAGTAGCGCTACCCCACCCGTCGCGCCGGGACGTGATCGCGCCGCCCTGCCTTGCCCTGCCCTGCGTCGCGCTGCCTGCGCACGCCCTGCCCTGCCCGCGCACCGCCCGTCGCAACGCGCCCTGCTTTGCCCGCGCGCCGCCTGCTGTAGCGCGCCCTGTTTGCCCGCGCGCCCTGCTGACCCAAGCGCCCTGCCCTGCCCGCGTGCCGCGCCGCCGCTTACCGCAGCGCGCCCTGCCCTGCGCGCGCGCCGCGCCGCCGTCGTGTGCCCTGCCTTGCCCGCGCGCCACCCGCTGCTACGCGCCCTGCCCTGCCTGCGCCGCCCGCCGCAGCGCGCCCTGCCCTGCCTGCGCGCCACCCGCCACCGAGCGCCCTGCCCTGCCCGCGCGCCGCGCCCCCGAGCGGCCTGCCCTGCCCGCGCGCCGCTCCGCAGCGCGCCCTGCCCTGCCCGCACGCCGCGCCACTGCGCGCCCTGCCCTGCCCGCGCGCCGCTCCGCCGTGCGCCCTGCCCTGCCCGCGCGCCGCGCCACCGCGCCGTCCTGCCTTGCCCGCGCGCCGCGCCGCCGCGCACCCTGCCCTGTCGCGCGCCCTACCCTGCCGCACGCCACTCTCTACTGCAAGCGCGCCTGACCGCTCTGCCCGCTATGGCCACGCTTAGTGTCCTCACGTTCGATCCGGAGGGCCGCCCGATAGAGTTCGATGCGTGGCTCGACGACTTATAGCTGTTCTTACTGAGCGATTCCAAGGATGGAGTCTCACTGTTTGACCTCACTTTTGGCGCCTTTGTCGCCCCTACCGCCACAGCTGACAGTGTAGTTCGCTCACAATGGCTTACTCGTGACACTGCTGCTCGTTTAGCCGTTCGCAACCATCTGCCGTTAGCCGAACGCGCTCACTTCGGACAGCACAAGACTGCGAAAGCACTGTACGACGCTGTAGTCGCTCGTTACTCCTCCCCGGCCACTGGTGCTCTAGGCCGCCTTCTTCTGCCCTACCTGTTCCCAGATCTGTCTGCCTTTGCCACAGTAGCCGACCTCGTCACTCACCTTCGCACTAGTGACACTCGCTACCGTGCTGCGCTTCCCGCCGAGTTTCTCACCAAGAACCCTCCTCCCATGTACATCACTCTCTACTTCATAGTTACCCGCCTCCCTGACTCTCTTAGCGCTGTCAGGGACCTCCTTTTCGCCCTTGACCCCACCACCCTCACTGTCGACCTGCTCGAGAAGCACCTCCTTGCAGCTGAGACTAGCATAGTCGCTGTAGGCGCTTCTCGTGGCACTCCTCGCACTCCCTTCTTTGAGGGGTGTTCGCCGTCCCCCCTTCTCCCCTCAGTCGCCTCTGCTGCAGCTGTTGACTACCTTCGTGCGGAGGAGGTAGGAGCTGCGTCTGCCCCTAGTGGGAGGCGCCGCATCGGCAGGGGCAGGGGAGGCAGGGGCGGTGGGGGCAGCAGAGGTGGAGTCGGCGGTGGAGGAGGTGGAGGCGGTGGAGGGAGCGGCGGTGGCGGAGGGAGTGGTGGTGGGGGTGGAGGTGTAGGTGGCGGCGGTGGTGGCGGCAGTGGCGGTAGTGGCGGCGGCAGTGGTGGCGGCAGTGGGAGTGGAGGCGGCGGCAGTGGTGGCGGCCGGGGTGGTACCAGTCAGAGGGGAGGCCTTGGCGGTGGTCAGAGGCAGCAGCAGCAGCGTCAGCTTTCGCCCCAGGAGCTACGTGAGTGGTTTGCTCAGTGTGGGGCGGCTGGGGGTAGTGGTCCGTGCCCGTATGTCATTCGCACAGGTGACCGCACTGGTCAGACATGCGGGAGGCTCCACACCCAGTACCGCTGCTTCTCTCGACTTACCGACGCCTTCCGCACAGAGTTTCCCGACGCGGCTGAGCTCCCCCGCTGGGCAGATCTGCTTAAGCAGGGTGTAGACATCCTTGCTCTTGATTATGATGCTATCCTTTCTGCCATGTATGCATTGACTGTTAGTGCTGAGGGTGACTGTTACCTGTGTATGCCGCCAGACCCAGGTATAGAGGCTGCTGCTCTAGGTGCTAGTGAGTCTGCTGCTCTAGGTGTTGGTGAGTCTGCTCTCTCTGGTACTGAGTCTGCTGCGGCCCTGCACACCTTCACACTTGACTCAGGTGCTTCCCGCTGTTTTTTTCGCGACAGTACGACAGTCACACCACTCTGATACCATGTCAGAAATACGAACGAGAATGAATTGACTAAGAGCAGGATGGGTACAAGTGCTAACCCTAATTGGGTTGTACCCCATATGGGCTACCCCACTACAGCCTACATTATAAGCAGCATATAAGTTTGACAGTTTGCACATCCCCTCGTTCTTCAAGAGCTTGGTGGGTTTCGATTGTCTTCAGGACCTCAATGCCACCACTACGTTTCCTGGACACGAGCGATTTGCAACCTGTACGAACGTTACCACTGGGGAACCTCTTGCCACATTCCCCCAGGAGCTCGCATCAGGTCTTTCAACGCTGCGCACGTCGTCCCCCCAGGCTGTTGAGTTTGGTCAGGTAGTTGTGTCGTGCACGTAACGTTCGCTCACCCACCTGCCGCTCCTGTGGCACCACCGTCTAGGTCACCTTGCCCTCCTGCGTCTCCATTACATGGCTCTGCGCGGTCTTGTTTTAGGTCTCCCGTCGTCATTCCCACCTCTCCCTCACTTGTCTGCACCGCCGTGCACTCCTAACGTCTAGGGATGGCAGCGCACCGCCCCTCACTCCTCGTTTCATCGTACCACTGCGCCTCTTCTGGCTTACATTAGACCTCTAAGGCCCTGCCCCTGACCCTGGGCCACACAAGGAACGTTACTTCCTGATAGTTGTGGACAAATCCTCCCGCTACATCACCGTGTTTCCCTTGCAGCGGAAGGCCAATGTGCCTGGCGCTCTCCTCCCGTAATGCCCCTGACTGGTTGTTCTACCACCCTTCGTCTCATCTCTTGTGACTTCACTTTTGACGAGTCTGTCTGCTTCTATGCTCGCTTCCCTCACTGAGGTCCCTCCCCTTCCTCGTTCCTCACTCCCACTCCCCCGAGGTCCCACTCCTCTACTTGCTCTCCTTCCCCTGCGTTGTGCCCCATCCGGTGTGTTGCATGTCACCCCACAGACTCTGTCGTCCCTGGCCCAGTCGTCTCAGTCACCGCAACACTCTTTGTCGCATCCATAGCGGTTGTCGCCACAGCGACCGTCCACTGTAGACGTTAAGGGTGCTGGTTCAGTGGGTTGCTATGGTTGGTGCTGGCTTGGGAGGTGCTGGTCTAGGGTGCTGACACTAGAGGTACTGGCTCAAAGGTGCTACCGCAGGAGGTTCGGACCCTGGGGGTGCCGTGGTCCCGCGATGTTCGACAAGGCAGCAGAAGGAGCAGCAGTAGCAGTCGTCGTCACATGTGACTGCCCTTCGCCTTCTTGGTATTCCTTACCCTTGGACCGACATCCCCCCTCCCTCCTCCTCACCGCTGTCCCTGCTAGACTCGTCTTCGGCTCCTTTTCCTTTTCGTTCTCCGCTATCTCCTCCTCTTCTTCCTAACCCGTCTCTTGTCTCCTCCCCCTGGCCTCGCCCATTGTCTCGTGCTCCTCCTCGGTCTCATGTTCCCGGTTTCATTTTATGGTCCGTTCTCTTCCCCGTCGTGTTCTGCCTCTTGTTCTTCCCTTCCCTCCTCAGCCATCTCATATTGTCTCCTCTCCTCCATTCTCTGAATTCCTCCGCGCTTGCCCTATAGTCTCCCCGTGTCCTTTCTTCCAACAATACAGACCCTACTTCTCCTTCGTTGCATGCCTCTGCTTTTGTTGCTGCTGTCACTGACTTTGCCTCTATGCGCCGCCTTGACTACGCCACTCAGCTGGTCTTTGCTCTTGCCCGTCCACCGTCGTCAGGGGTGCTCCTACCCTTGACAATTACCTTTTAGAGGACAGGCAGTTCGAGCTGGCTTTCGTTGCAGCCATTGCTCCTCACCTCTGTGCTAGCCCCTGGGGGTGATTTAGACGCTCTTGACATCCCAACTCCTCGCAGCTACGTTGAGGCAGTCTCGGGACCCTGAGCCTCTCAACGGATAGTAGCCATAGACGCAGAGATGGCATCTTGGAGCTCCACACGCACCTATATTGACGTAATTCCCCCTCCTAATCCGAACGTTGTCGATGGCAAGTGGATCTTCATGGTGAAGCGGCCACCTGGAAAGCCCCATGTCTTCAAGGCGCGCTACGTGGCTAGGGGCTTAAGTCAGCGAGAGGGGTTAGAATTCTTCCATACCTTCTCCCCCACCCCGAAGATGACCACTCTTCGGGTATTACTGCACATTACGAGCTTCACGCGCTTCTCTACTGCCTTTCTCCAAGGCAGCCTGCACGAGTAGATTTTCCTCCGGGTCATTAACTCCTAGGATCCATTGGAGCCTTTGACGGCCCGTCGATAGTCAAGCTCCCCGTGAGTGGCACGACACACTGTGTCCTACGCCGACCCGTCTCCCTTCGTTCGCTCTGGCTTTACTCCATTCTACATTCTGGTCTATATAGAAGGCATAGTCTTCACTACTCCAATGAAGGCCGAGCTGCAGAGGAGATGTGCTTGCATAGACCTAGGTGAGTTGCGCCGCTATTTTGGCCTGCAATCATCAGGAACAGAGCAGCATGCACCATCACTCTCACTCAGTCTCACATGTTGCAGTAGATCCTCCAGCGCTTCGGCCTTCAGTTTTCCTCTACACAGCCCACTCCTCTACCTATTGGCCATACGCTTTTGGACCATGTCTTTGACGAGCCTGTTAAGCCAGTTGTTAGTATGCAGAGATAGTGGGGTCCCTCATGTGCCTGATGATATGCACTCGCTCATATCTCGCACATCCTCTCAGCATCCTTGCTCGCTTTGTTGCAAATGGGAGACACCGATATGAGTACTGGTCGGCTGCTAAGAGGGTATTGCATTATTTGGCTAGTACATCAGCCAGGGGCTTGCGCTCAGAGGACAACAGCCCGTCGCATTCGCGAGACCTACTGGTGCATCATGGACAGACGACATCGAGACTTACACATCCTCTCAGGGCTACTAATTCAGCCTTGCTGCAGGAGCAGCCTCATAGAGGTCCATTTGCTCGTCGTCGGTGGAAGAGTCTAGTTGCGAGGCAAAGATCTACGCTGGCCCTATAACTACTCAGGAGCTCCGCTGGCACTGTTCTTGCTCACTGACTTGCCGAGCTCTACCTTGAACCTGTTCGCTGATAACAGGGCCATAATCCTCCTGTGTCAGGAGCCTAGTTTAGAGGGCTGATCAAAGCACATCCGCCCTGAGTTGTTTCTCATTTTCTAAGCACAGCCTCTCACTTAGCCTTGGGGGTGTGTCAATGTAAAGTTATACAATTGTTCTATGTACTTTGGAGGCTATGTTGGGATGTATTGTAGAGGGTATGTGATGTTGGATATACCCTCTTTGTATGTTCTTGTGTCTCATTCATTCAGTTTTTAACATGTATAACAAAATCAAGGTCCTATGCACCACCAGCCCAGGGCTTAGCTTTGGATTTTAGTGACACTCATTAGCAGTGTAGATTTTTTGGAAACACTTAATCTCGGAGGGAATGCCTTGTACGCTATTCAGGGTAAAACTCGCTTATGGAAACGTTGCACTGACAGATCAGGGCAAGTCTATTCTTCATTATTTTTTCCTGAGCCAAAGGCGTGATCCTGAAAATTTCACACTGATAATTAGGGTGTCAAAATAATTTACACTGATTAAATATGGCATGAAACCACCCTCGCATAAGCTACAGGGGGTTCCTCTATTCCAAAGGTTGATATAGGATTTCTGTGTTTGCGATAGAACCTTATTCTTGTCGAACTACTGAAAGGTATCAAATGTTTTCAGAATTTCTTCACAACAATACTTTAGGGTTACCTACTTGTATCTCATGTTTCCTTTTTTTTTGTAACTATATTATAAAAAACATAGATACATCCGCAGTCGTAACTTTATTTTTGGAGGGCCGAGGTTACGCTTAGTGAAGCGTAGTGGTCGGTGTAGTGGTCAGGTCATCCCCCCAATGGTGATTCACGGTGGTCGGTGTAGTGTGCGCGGATTGCGCCAGATGGACAAAAACTGGGCCGTCCAACATGTTGGCCCCTCCTCCTCACAAATCCCCCGTAATTGCTTCCTCTCGCCTGCTGCCACATGGCGCCACTTTTCTGCATTCCACGTACTGCCCCCTTCTCCCGTGGCTCCCACTTTTCCTCTTGCTGCCAACGCCACCCTCGCATGCGTCATGAAGTCCAACACCACTCCACGCCCGACCTTCTTCCTTTCGAAAGGATCCGCACGCCATACCGCATTGCATCGTGCCAGCCAAACCTGGCGAAGCACCGCAGCTGTCAATGTAATTTCGGGAAATCCTGACCCCGTACCCCCTTCCTCGAAAAGCAGGTCTCCCAGCGAGTTTAGAGCCCTATCCGGGTTCAGCATCAACAGTGACCTCTTGAGCGCGCCGATGATTGGTTGAATGACCGGGCAGCTGTAGAGGCAATGCGCTAGGGTTTCCTCCCCCCCGCAGTGCGCACAGTTGATTCTGTACTGGAAAAAGTCCAGCCTTCCCCCCACTTGCAGGTTCATGCTGTGGACCCAGAGGAGCACATCCCTCGCCTTGAGGGGGACGTGAACCGAGTCCCGGATTGTGATTGCCCGCTTCCAGTCAATTTTCTTGCCCCACACATCCTCCCATTCTGCTTGCCACCAGGAGCGCCCTGTTGATTTAGAGAGCTCAGCACATATCTTGCGAAGCGGCGCTAGCTCCCCTCCCTCGAAAAGCCCCTGTCTTGTTAAGAGTCTTGCCTTAGGGTCGCCCACCGGTCCGATCAACCTGTTTCCCTGGACTACCATCGGCTGCAGTCTGCACGCCTCGAAACATGTCTCGCTCGGTTCCCTTTGCGCACCCAGCCTCCCCTCCTCGTTTAGCGACATGGCGGAGGCGACGACCTTTGATGCAGCCACCCCCTTCACCGCCCATCGGAGCCTCGCTGGCTGTCCCCGAAGGATGTATGCCACCACCCCTGATGCTGCCACCACCGCTTCTGCCATTACCGGCTCTTCTACCATTTTCTTCCACTCTGGCGGCATGGCCTCATAAGTTTTTCTCGCCATAACCGCCGCCTCTTTGCTCCCAAGTTCAATCGTTAGAAATCCTCCTCCTTCAAGCATCTCCGCCGACCCGGCCCATCCGTGAGCAGGTCCTTAACTCGCGTGGTGAGGAGGGCCGCCGTGCCAATCTGATGCCCAAAAGGGCTGTTTCCCCTTTGCATGATGTTTCTGTTGAAGCAGATAAACTCCTCCTCTACCTCCCACCTGTTTGTAGGTGCCGGCAATGACGCGAGCGGCGACTTCCAGAAAACTTTCACCGCCGCTTTCCATCGCTCACTCCCTTGCTGCCAGTGCCTCCCCGCAGATGGTTGCACGAACAACGTAGCCCAGCCTTGCGGGAAGCCAGCCGCCTTCTCCGCCAGCCACCGACGCGTGCTGTCCGTCTCTCCTAGCAGCTTGCCGATTCTACGGACAGCCAGCCCGTCGAGGCAGAGCTTCGAGTCCAACTGCCCCAAGCCGCCGTTCTTCCGCGGGAGACATGCCAAATAAGCGCTCCAGAGGATGAAGATTTTCTCCTCCGTCGCTTCCTCTGCCGAGACGAAAGCGTGGCAGAGTTTTCTGATCTTCTCCCACAATTCCTCCGGCGGTGAGTAAACTTGCGCCTTAAATGTTAGAACCAGTAGGATGTAACAGCTGATAACTTGCTGTCGTCGTAAGATATTGCGCTTTCCACTTCCTTAATTCCTCCTTTATTCTCTCGTATGCCCTCGTCCCGGACGGGCCAGCCTCCCCACTGGGCGTGATCCACACCCCCAGGAGCCGTTCCGGTTCCTCCTTCTCTGACCACTTGTACGGGACATCCGCTGGCGCCGGCTCGCCCCTGTTGCGGCCCAGCGGCATAACCCCCGACTTGTCACAGTTCACCTTCAGCCCCGACTGCTTGCCGAAGGTGTCCAGGACCTCCACTGCCTTCCGCAGCTGCCCTTCCCCATTCAGTAGGAAGGATGTGTCGTCGGCGAAACCCACATATGAAACGGCTCCTGCCTGGTCAGTCCGATCCCCAGCCCCTCGCGTTGCGTGGCTCTGCAGAGCGGTTCCAGCGCGCAAAGGAAAAGGTAAGGCGCTAGAGGGCACCCCTGCCTGGCCCCTCTGTCCATCTCCACCCTTTCGCTTAGCCATCCATTTACTATAATCTTGGTCCCCGCTTCTACATGCAGGCCTCTTGTCCAGCTAACGAATCTTTTCGGAACTCCCAGCTCTCTCATGACCCTGAAGAGGTACGAACGCGAGACTGTGTCGTACGCCTTCTGGAAGTCAACCAGCAGCAACAGCCAGTCCTCATTGCCGCTGTTCGCTGCCTCCACCGCGTCCGCCACCACCGAGACTGCATCCGCCAAGCCCTTCCCCGGTAAGAAGCCGTGTTGCTCCTTTGACATCACCTTGCCAAACACTTTTTTTCAGCCTTGAAGCCATAACCTTCGTAATCAGCTTGTACACCACCGATAGCAACGTGATGGGCTGATAATTCCCCACCTGGTCCGTCGGCCCCTTTTTGTGCAGTAGCACTGTTACTGAGGTTGAAAGGCTTTCCGGCATTTCCGCAGTCCGTGCAAATTCCCTGACAAAATCCATCACGTTCCCTCGAAGTATTGTTATGTGATGCTATCATTTGCATTCACGACTGTCTGCCTCCCATCATATGTTCGTACGTTGCATGCGTGGTGTGAGCGTGTGCAAGAACTTGTGTTTGGTGTGGTTTGGATTCTTTGAGTGTGTGTGAATTCTATTTGGCTTGGGCAGATATCTGAAGTGACTCTACGGCTCAAGAGCTTGTCACAAGGTATGAAACGAGGAATGAACAGCAGAAGAGGGATTGCACTAGCAAGCAGTTGAGTAGATATAGGAAACCCTAAATTGGGCTGTACTCGCTATAGAGTACCCCACTGCAGGCTAGACAAATACAACATTCTGACACACCCCCATAGCCAAAGTGGGGTGTAATCAGCACAACAAGCAGGCAGAGCAATAGTTCACAATGATAAGTAAAGCTAGAGGCTATCACAGAGGGCAAGTGAGGAGGAGGAGAGACTGTGGGGGCGAGAAGATGGGAGGCAACGGCTGAAGCTGCAGACACACTGTAGCGGCTGGCTCAGTGGCTACCGAAGCAAAGGCCCGGACTTCAGGAGTAACTGGCTCCGCGGCTACACCGAGCGGCTGGAGCAACTGACCCACGGGCGACTGGCGACTACCGGAGATTGTAGCCTCCGGACTACTGGCGCTGCGGACGACAAGACGGCTGCCTCCACTCAACCTCCCCCAGCTGTCCCACACCCCTTTCACTCACCCACTGCTGCACCCCTAGCTCCACTCCCACGGCACCCCCCTAGCACCACTCCTTAGGCTCCCACACACCCACCCCCCTCAGCGGCAGCTGCAGCAGTGGGAGACGGAGGAGGAGGAGGAGCAGGGGACGCCTCACACACCCGCCACCCCCATACCCGCCACCCCCACACCCCAAACATAGGCGGCGTGGGGCAGAAACACGGGCAGCAATTGGGGCGGCGCTCGAGCAGAAGCGGGGCAGCGCGCGGGCCCCCGGGGCGCCACGACGGGCGACGGGATGGCGGGGGGGGCGCGCGCGGGTCCCCCAGGGCGCCGCGACGGGCGTCGGGAAGGCGGGGGGGGCGCGCGCGGGTCCCCCAAGGCGCCGCGACGGGCGACGGGATGGCGAGGGGGGGCGCGCGCGGGTCCCCCAGGGCGCCGCGACGGGCGACGGGATGGCGGGGGGGCGCGCGCGGGTCTCCCAGGGCGCCGCGACGATTAGGGCACCGCCACACGCCTCGGGGCGCGCGACGGGCAGGGCAGGGCCACGACGGGCAGAAAACCGCCACGCGCCCCGAGCGCGCGGCGGGAAGAAAAAACGCCGCACGCCACGAGCGCGCGGCACGCAGAAAACGTCGCGCGCCCGGGGCGCGCGACAGGCAGTACAGCAGCGGAAGCTTTATGTTTAGGGTTTAGGGTTGTGATGCCTGTCGCGCACGGGGGGGATGCCTTAGGGCGCGTAACTTTTTCCATTTTAGTCAAATGTCCGAACAGAGCCCCCAAAACGTCCGAACGGAGCTCCGTTCGGACGTTTGGGGATGTGGTTCGGACGATGAAGCGTCCGTACCACAATTGTGACACTTTTTTGCAGTTTCGAAAATTGAAATTCGTGCGAAACAGTAACGAGCGTAACCTACCTCGCCAACACATCGCCCATGCATTTGCGGCTCGGTAATGTTTGAGCTTTCCAACCACTTTGTCCTCTTGCTCGCGCTACTGTGAGTACAGCATACAAACAAATTTAAAGTTGGAGTGGGGAATCTGGTTTTGAAAAATGTGTCTCGCGCACCAATGACGTTGCAGGGGTTCCGGACGGTCCGAAATGCTGTCCGGACGGTGTCAGTAGCGTAGAACGGACAATGAACTGACAGAAAAGTGTCAGACTTCGTACGGACGATTGCGACGTCGCGAGGGGTCTTGCGAACATCTTGACGAGCCCTGACGAATTTAGTAACCCTACGAAATTCCGAACGGGGCCTCCGTCCGGACGATGAAAAGCGAAAAAGTTACGCGCCCTTATCCATGGATGTAACCGGAATCACTTGTGGAAGGAGTGTTGGAGCCGGCCAGATGGTTGGAAGCCTCAAGGCTACCCAGGAGAGGCTCCACCAGTCACTAGGCTTGAGTGGGTGGAGAATAGGATGAAGAATGGAGCCTGGAACAAGAATGGCAGCAAAGGAAAAGCATCAGCAGCAGCGGCAAATGATGGTGGGAAGGGAAAAGAGGACTCGTCGGATGACGGTTTCTCCTTCCTTACCTTGAAGAAGGAGACTGCACTTGCTGGTCGTGTGTTGGCTGACCCTAATCACCTTGTTCTAGACTCTGGTGCCACTGTAGGGATGGTACCACGGCGTGGCCTCTTAACTACCTACCACTCCCTTCCACCTAACTTATGAAATGTGACTGTGGGGAGCGGAGATACGCTGCAAGCAACCGGCATCGGCACCATCACCATCAAGGGGAAGGAGGGGGAGGTGCTGAATGTGAAGTGTGTGATTCATGTTCCTGGATTGGCAGCCAAACTTCTCTCGTGCTCTCAGCTTGCTAGGCAAGGATACGTATGCACCTTCACTATGGGAGGCACGGTTCGCAAGGGTGGAGCTGTGGTGATGGAGGCCAAGTTAGACAAGGGTTTATACTTTGTTCTTGTATGTGTGCCTCATGTGGAGAGGGAACATGATGTTGAAGTTGAGGAAGCCATTTGTAGCACCCGTTGGAGGGACGTGGAGCAAGTGACGGCAGATTTTCCGCACCTACGCATGGGGCATGCGGGGAGGCAGCAGCTTGTGGAGTGTGTGAAGAAGGGGGAGCTGAAGGGTGTGGAGATCAAGGAGGGTGGTCGGCAGCCAAGCAAGTGCCCTGATTGCACGACCGGGAAGCTGCCAATGACCTCTCTCCTACCTCCACCTCTCGGTCCTCCGCACCTCTTGAGTTGGTGCACACGGATGTATGTGGCCCCATACAAACTCCGGACAGAGAGAAGGGCAGCAAGTACTTCATCACCTTCCTTGATGACTACAGTCGCCTCAGTTGGGTCACCTTGGTGAAAACAAAGGATGAGGTGGCCAAGGTGTTCAATCGTTGGATACGCTATACGGAGAGGGAAGCCGGGGCCAAGGTGAATATACTAAGGTTTGATCAGGGTGGGGAGTACATGGGGAACGACGTGGAGACCTTCCTTGAAGATAAGGGCATCACCACCAGCTTTCAGTTGCCTACACGCCACAGCAAAATGGGGCAGCGGAGCGGCTAAACCGAACCCTCATTGACCTTGCCCGAGCCATGCTTTCTCATGCGCAGCTGGACCATACTTGGTGGGGGGCAGCAGTGCAATATGCCAATTGGGTTAAGAATCGTATGGGCAGCAAGGGGCTAGGGGGCAAGAGCCCATACTTCATGTAGACCAGGAAAGGTGCCTAGTGTGTCCATGGAAAGAGTGTGGGGGTGCATGGCGCAGTATAAAGTGCCTGACCAGCAAAGGAGGAAGCTGGATCCCAAGGCACAATGGGGCATTTTCCTTGGGGTGTCGGAGAGGGGAAAGTCTTGGGTGTTGAGGAATATGGCGGATCAGTGGGTGGTGGAAATCCGGGACGTGGTTCTCCACGAGGGGCTAAGCTACAAGGGGTGGAAGGAGCATGGGACTAGTACGGTTGATGGTCCCCACCAGGATCCCTACACCTCTTCCACCCTAGGGAGGAGGTAGAGAAACAGCAAGAGGAGCAAAAGGCAGCTGCACCTCACCATGGAGATTCCCCAGCTGCTAGTTCCACCCCGGACCCTAACGCACCAGCCCATGACCCGCAGCAGCCACAGGGGCACCAGCAGCAGCAACAAGAGCAGCCGCAGCAGCCACCACAGCAGCATACACCACCTGTTCCTCTGAGTAGGTTGCAGAAACTACTGCAGCAGCAGCTGTTCAAGTCACCACGGTCCCCCATGAAGAGAGTCACTTGGAAGGAGTAACTGCAAAGTTTGGAGCAAGGGGAGGCATCACCTCTGCGCCGCAGCACACGCATCTCCTGGCCACCTGAAAGGTTCACACCAAGTGCATAGTATGCATGATCATGAGGTGCATGATTGGGTGGAGTGCATGCTTGTGGATGCTGATGGGGGTGAGCATAGACTTGATTTTTGTCTTATGGGTCAGGTGCATGAGCGTAAGTTAGTCAAGGATGCCTTGTTTCGTCCTGAGTGGGTCGATTCCATGCGTGAGGAGCTTGAGTCCCATAGGGTGAACGAGTCTTTTGAGCTGGTTGATCGAACTTGTGTGTCACCTGAAATGGAGGTCTTGAGGTATCAGTGGGTGTGGAAGCACAAGGCTGATGGTAGTATTCAGAGGCCTAATTCCAGGTTGGTGGCCATAGGGAACACTCAAACACGGGGTGTTCACTATGACCAGGTGTTTACCCCGGTGGGTAAGCCTACTACCCTGAGAGGCTCCCTTGTGATGGCAGCATCCTTGGGGTTTCACATCCATCACATAGATGTGACATCTGCCTACCTTTATGGGGTCTTGAAGGAGGAGCTTTACATGAGGCAGCCCCCTGGTTTTGATGATGGGTCCGGAAGAGTTTGCCAACTCAAAAACACAATCTATGGGCTGAAGCAAGCTCCAAGATAATGTTACCTCAAGTTTGATGAGGCCCTGATGGATTATAACTTTGAGAGGTCGGAGTGTGACCCTACCTTGTACCACTTGGTGAGGCGTGAGGGCAGGTTGTTCCTCTACCTCTATGTGGATGACATTTTTCTCTTGTCTTCAAGCATGGTCGTGCTAGACGAGGTCAAGGGTCTCTTATCCTCTCGTTTCCGCATGAAGGACTTGGGGGAGGCTAAGTACTATTTGGGGGTGCAGATTAAGTGTGATGAGAGTGGCATCTTGATTCATCAGGAGATGTACATTCTCAAAATGCTTGAGTCCTTAGGCTTTTCTGAGGCTAACCCCGTGCGTACACCTCTCCCTACAGGGTTCGACGTGCATGCACATGGTGAGGAGCTCTTGCTTAGAGATTAGCTGGTTCAGCTCTATGAATGCATTGTGGGGTCCCTCCTGTATGCAAGCACGACCACACAGTTCCAGATTGCTTATGCAGTGTCACAGCTGTCCAAGGTGGTGTCCTTTCCCAAGGCATTCCACCTGCAGGCTGCGAAGAGAGTGTTGAAGTACGTGAAAGATTGTGTGAAGTCGGGTATCTTCTCTCCCACACACAGTGAGCCTCCGGTCGAGTTGGTGGGCTTTAGTGATGCTGATTATCCTGGAGATTCAGCTAATCGCAGGAGTCACACCGGCTATGTCTATTGCCTCAATGGTGCAGCCATCTCTTGGCAAAGCAAGAGGCAGCCGGTGGTTGCATTGTCCACCACTGAGAGTGAGTACATCAGTCTGTGCTAGTGCATTCAGGAGGGTGTGTGGCTGAAGCGTTTGTTTGGGGGTTTTGGGCATGAATTTGCTGGTGGTGTGCCTATGTTTGTGGACAACCAGCCTGCCATTGCTCTTGCACTAAATGTTTGCTTGCATGGCCGAACCAAGCACTTGCAGGTTCGATGGCATTTCATCGGGGAGATGGTGGCTAGTGGTGAGGTGATCCTCCGGTGGTGTCCGACCAACCGCCAAGCAGCAGACATCCTAATCAAAGCCCTTCCTTTTGAGCGACATGGTGTGTGCATGTCCTTGTTGGGGATGCAGCCCCATGTTGGCATGGTGCCTGAGCAGGATGTGGGAGGGTTGGTGCTTCTCTGTCTTGACGACCTCATGCTGTGGATGGTGCCCCTCCATGGGCAAGGGGGAGTGGAGTGAAGGATTTTGCCCAGTGGTGTTCAGCCACCTCCAGCACTAGCAAGGGGGAATGTTGATTGTGTAGGTGGTTGTGGTATTTTTCTCTAGTTGGTTGTGGGCTAAGGGATTGGGCAAAATGTGATTGCTAGACTTGTTGCGGGCTGGAATTGAATTCGCACCCAACAAGCACCAACAAACCTTCGCTATTCACTACAACACCTTTGGTGTTGTTAGTTTGGCACTTTGGGTTGTTGGGGATTCTTGTAGGGCAAGGGTTGGGCTGGTAGGGTTTGACAAACTCGTCACTTTGCATATCTGAACTCTTGCTAAAGCTATTCCTAGATCTAATCCCTAACTGCCAAGTAATTCCGATAGAATACCCCGTCGCACTTAAATCGCGATAGCGATCGGCCTAGATCTTGGTTAAAGGCATGTATTACCATTCTGGAATTTAGAGATTAAGACCTTTCCAGGAAGTACCTGCTCATATTTTAAGGTTATGTGAGCTGCACGCAATGTTCCGTCGAAGTCGGCGGACTTAATCTCTTGTTACGCTTTCTATATTCGCACGCTTTCCATCAATACTCTTATTCATTGGCGGTTGCGGCATGTGACGTCCCTGGTACTGCTAATTGGGGTTCTTTTAGGGCTTCAGCAGCTGAATATGGAAAGCATTGTGAAGCTTCCACGCAGTGCGCAAGCACAATGTTACTGGTGTCACCATGGTCTCAATGCGTAAGGGACCACTCTCTGGGTGCTACTACACGTCGCAACATAGCGAGACTACGAGCTGCACTCGCTAAACTTTTCCATTGCCTTCCTCCAGGGCAACCAGCACGAGGAGATCTGGCTGCGCCGTCCTCCTGGCTTCACTGGCACTTTCCTGCATGTGAACTTCTAGAGCTTGAGACGACCAGCCTACGGTCTCCGCCGGGCACCTTGTGAGTGGCACGACACTCTCCGCTCCACTCTAGCTGACCTCAAGTTCAATCCTTCTTCCGCTAGCCCGTCACTTCTCGTTCGTTCACGGTCCATTCCTTTCTTCGTCATCGTCTCCGTCGACCACTTGGTCTTTGCTATCGTAGACACTGAGGTCAAAACTATTAAAGAGACACACCTACACTGACCTTGGTGAGCTTGATGTTATCTTGGCTTGCAGATAACCAAGGACAGAGCAGCACGCACCATCACTCTGACTCAGTCAGACATGGTACAGAAGGTCCCTCAGCGGTTCGAGCTTCACTTCTCCTCCATACAGCCCACTCCTCTTGCTGTTGACCACGTGCCTGTTGAGCCCAGTGGTCGCTACGCAGAGCTTGTGGGTTGCCTCATGTTCCTGATGACGTGCACTTGTCTGGACCTCGCTTATCCTCTCAATGTCCTGGTTCGCTTTGATATGACTGGGAGACACCGTCTTGTTCACTAGACAACTGCTAAGAGGGTAGCGAAGTACCGAAGGACTACATCGGGCAAGGGGCTTGTGCTTGGAGGGAGACAGGTAGTGCTCCTTACTGGACACTGCGACTCGTCATGGGCAGACGACGAGGGGACCAGCAGGTCGACTCAATGATACTGTTTCAGCTTGGTGTTAGGGACTGTGTCGTGGAGGTCTGCGCGGTCGTCGTCGTCGTCTGTGGCTTCGTCCAGTGCTGTGGCCGAGATATAAGCTGGTGTTATGGATGCTCATGAGGTCTGTTGGCTGACTATCTTTCTCACTGGCCGATGTGAGCGGCCTAGTTTTGCACCGATCTTGTACTCTGACAACAAGGTCATGATCCTCCTGTGTCTAGAGCCTCGGCTGCAGAGCAGAGTGAATCACATGGATCTACGGTACTTCCTGCTGCGAGAGCTGTAGCGACGCAGCTAGACACGCTTGGTCTTTGTGGCCTCAGTGGCCAACACTGCGGACATCTTCACCAAGGCCCTCCCGCACGGTGACCACTACAGGTTGTGTTCGGGAATTTGTCTTGTTAAGACCGACCCTCGTTTGTTGTAGACTTGCTTCTTGTTTCTCTCTGCTTCTTTTGCTGTTTATATAAGGTATGTATTTATGAACTCTGGATTGTGGCCGTTTGTCTCGAAGGTTGGCTAGTCATACCACCCTGATTTGCATCCCTTGTGTTGTTGTTGGTGTTTTTGATTGGTCTTGTCACCGTTTTTTTCCCGTACTTGTTAATGCCCCTCACTTAGCCTATAGGGGGTTGCTTCAAACTATAATTATGCTTACCTTAGATTGTTCTGCTACAGTAAGGTGCATTGTATAGGATACAACTTTTTTGGGTTGCCTTCTTGTATCTCATGTTTTCTAGTTCGAACCAACATTTAGAAAGACGTGTGTATCTTCATTTTTTCAACCATTGTTATCAATCTTAGGATTCTCTAAGATATATTGTTACCATTGAGAGAGTTATTCAATAGTAAAATTTGGTACATATTGTAAACAGGGCATAAAAACAAGGAACCAGACATATTCTGTCCGATAAAAAGTAGCCCCATAAAAATTGTTTTTCTCTAAGGAAGACTTATGTACACCAGGGAACGAGAGTTTGGGAGGTTTATCGAACCAACAGCTTCACCACTCCGCGACACTGGAGGGGTGCTGCTCACAGGAGGCCCAGCGTGTAAGGCGGTTTGAGACCACGCCTTGGCTGCCATGGCTGCTGCTACGGCGACGTCTGCCGCGCCCTTTCTGACTGCCCATCTTCGGCACTGAATGCGCGCGAGTGGCTGTGTTGAGACGTGACGCGGTCGGCCTTGCACTGCCCAACTCCCTTGAGTAATGTCGCCATTCGTCGTCGTCGCTCTCGCCTTCCTTTAGGAACGACTGTAACATGGTAACAAACTGTTCGCACCGAATCGCATTGAGCTCGCGCTGTGCGTCCAGAAACGAGATCCGACCTTCCAGCGCGAGCAGATCGAGATCCGCGCGGCTGTCGTGCAGGCGTCGTGAGGAGGGCATGTCATCGTTCTGAGACATGGCCAGGACAGCAGGTGATTGCTGAGAAGACATGGCACGCTGAGAGTCGACCATCACGTCGTTACGGCCCCCCATGTTTAGAATGATTCTGTTGGAGCTCTGAGTGTGCTTCGTGTATCTTGAAAACAGTCGAGCGACGATTCAAGCTTATCGTACTGTGAGACACTGAAATGCTTGTCGAAGAAATATATTTATTCCCATCTGGACCAGCTCCTCATTCGGACGATGATGGACACGTCGAGCTCGCAATTGCATCCAAGGTATCCTGAGTATGCACGGCGTGCACGTAGTAGCACACTGTTGCAAGTAAATCCCGCTTCGACGCTGGCGGAAAATCGCAGATTGCGGCGCAATGAGGCTGACGGTTCGACTTAAACTTCGAGAAGGTCGGACCTCAGGCTAGGAGCAAGGACAAAATCCCATGAAGCTGCGTAGGAACATCATTGTACGTATCGGTACATTATGAGCCTCAAACGTCGGATCCTCTACGTCAGCACCAACCGGTAACCGTCAGCAAGAGCTCTGAAGGCGTGAATGTTAGGTTTCACGGAACTGGTGTGAGTTTCGGAACTCTGCATAAAACTTGCTTATGGTTTCGGTGGTCGCGAATCTCTGCTTGTGGTAGAAGGAACCAGTTTCGAAGCACTCAACCCAGGAATTGACACCCATGGTTCAAAAGTAGGAAACCCGGCAGTACTGTTCCCAGGGAATCCGCGACCGCACTCGTCCATGATCTCTCCACGTGATGCGCCATACAGTATCAAATTCTTCGTCGACCGTCTCCCACGCTATAGCGAGTACCCCATTGCCCCCCTCGCCTTGTCAAAAGCGGATGAAGAGAAACGGAGTGTTGTTCGGGACGGGTTTGCGTTGCGCATCGCGGATAATGGTGTCGGATGGCGAAAGGGGAACGAATTACGTGTATCAAGTTCTTGACACGTCGTTGATATTTACAAACACGTGTAGTCCCACCCCGTTTTATATCTACGCACTCTGTCTAGCCTGGCATCGTAAAGAAGACTCTTCCTAAAAAGTCGTTACAGCAAGGCAGTCTAAAGGAACGAAATTCACCGCTCTACTGATATTCACTGTATCAGTCACGACTTCCTTCCATGTCTCACTCATTACTTCACCACCGAGGCAGACTCAATCACAGTCATGTGAGAGGGGCGGCTCGTATCAGTGACTTGAGGGAGGCGCTTTCTTGGG